>CM017439.1:40989409-41527041 GCA_007726485.1 Eragrostis curvula
TTTCATCTGAAATAAAAGAGTGCGTATGCATTAAGTTACTAATATAACAAAATAAGGGAAAAAACAAAAATAAATTTATAAACATTCCAATACCGCAAAATCAGATTCTAACAGATGCCTCCAGCGAGCAGAATCATCACCATGTTGCATAAAACTATCCAGTTGTTTCAAACGACGAATATATATCAAACAAGTCATATCCTGTCTCAATACCATCACATAATTGTCTTTTCAGCATTTTCCCACTCTATGAAACGGGGGCTTTCATGCCTAATCCATATACTGCAGGAAAAAATGTCATCTACATGTTTAGGACGATTTAAAAAGAACTACTTAGTTACAAAAGTATAAGAAAACGGGGCCTCCACCATACCTATCAATTTCGGAATAGCTCCTTGATAGTAACCACTTGTAGAATGAGTATCTTACAGAAAAATCTTTCTCTGGATACTTATAACCTAAAACCCAGGGCGAAAGAGCAAAGCTCCCTGGTCTAACTGTGATTTTTGGTAAATCAAATGCACATGCTTCATCATCAAAATCAAGAAGATTCGGTTGGATGTTTTCTTGTCCAGATATGCTTGCAACAGATAGACCGGTGTGGTGACAGGTAAACTTCTCCTTACTTCCAACAATCGATGGAGTAAATATGCTGATGGTACCATCGGCAGCAGGAGTATCGAACAGTTTGTCATCCTCCGGACATAAACAGATTGGAATGGGAGTTTCATCAATTGAGGTTTTCAATGCAATTGGTGTATCAGATAAGTTTGCTGTCTCACAATCTGTACAGATGGATGAAAAAAAACGCTATATTGGAGATATAATTTAAGGTACGAAAACTACTGAAAAAGAAAACAATAATCAAAATTGAATGAATAAATTAACAAACATAACGAGATGCTTACCTTGCATCTGACTGTCATCGAAATGTATTTTCAAACCAAGCTGGTTAGGGCAAACAATGTCATGTGATTGCATGACAGAATTTCCAATAGTGTCGTGCTGAAAACCTATGAAATATGATAAAATTCAGCTAAATAATTTGAACAACAAGAGGATTCAACTAAATGAAGTGAACACAAAATATCAAAGAGAATTACCATTTTCAGGTGTGAATGTGCTATGGTGTCTGTTACCATAAACCAAAGTTTTGTTACCGATATTGTTTGGTTGATTGACCTAGGTGGTTTACCATTAGGAGTAACATGCAACTGAGCATTTGGAACTGCATTTGGAACATTAATTAATACATGTATTGCAAAAATGTTTACATAACAAGAAAATAAAGCTGAAACATATGGCTTTAATTAAGGGCAACTAACCTTGGATGCTAGATACGTCATGAGATCTTTTTATGGCGCCCTGGTTAGTAAATAAGATATCAGGTGACGGCCTGCACCATTTAGCATTCCGTGCATTGTGGTCACCTTATAAAACAAAATAAAATAATATAGATTCAGAGCAAATAAAAAATGATACGTTGGCAATATAGACGAAACAACAAAACTATGTATTCACCGTCGCTGGTAGTTTCTGGACCATTACGGAAATCATCAAATGTCCTTCGACGGTCACAAGATTTCTGGACGGGTGCAATGTTGTTTTTCAGAAAATGTTCCATAAACTTGTCAGCGAGACATATATTTTCATATGTAATTGCTGCAGCAAGATCATTTTTGAACTTTGTTTCATGCATCAGACAGCGAGCATTATGCTGTCTCATTGCATCAAGCAGAGTATTATCAACCTACAAGCATTTTAAAAATATTATTAAAGTAACAGCAGACATAAAGAAATGGAATTATACCAAAATATAAAACTATATGCGCAATTGACATACCTTGTCTTGGTATTTAATCCTCAGGTATGCTGAAAAATCAGGAAGACCGCTGGGTCCAGATGTCATGGGACAATCTATCGGACCATTGTTAAGCATCCCAGGTGTATTTCCAGAGGTGGAACCGTACCTTGGTACGAATGGTGGCCTCACATTACCAAGGATACTACAAGAAGCGTTTTCATGACTATTCATTGTTGAGTTGGCCACAGTGTGTTGAATACAACTTAATTTGGGCTGAGCTTTTAAAGATACCACTGGCACAGAAAAAGACTTGTCTTTAATTGAGGATGGCACGGTATATCTGTTTGCATAAAGATCGGAATCAGGAACTTTAGGGGGGCATGATTGCAAATGGGCTTCACCATGGTGGCTAAAGCTATCAGCGCCAATGAAGTTAGGGGTTGTTGCAAGGGAACTGGTAGCACTTATTGCATGATGGGTGACAATGAGAGAATTGTCAAAATCAGTAACATTAGGGAGAGGAATGTTTGGTTTGCATGCAACTATGCTCAGAGGTTGCACTGCCAGAGGGTACCCAACTGTACTGTCTAATGGCGGATTTGGTGCGCTTTTGGCAAGATTGGCATCACTGGATACTAGAAGAGTGTGCTGAACTGATTCTGCATAAGTTTTCTCAGCGCTATAAGCACTAATATTCCCGCCACCAAAGGTGTAACATGAATCAGCTTGATTTCGTAGCTGCATAAACAAAATTAATAAGTACTCTCTGTCAAAAATACAAAATAACTTATTGTCACTAACATAATAAGTTAGTGGACCATTTTTACTCACCTTATTGCAACCATAATGGATTTCACCATCAGTGCTGCCAAAATCCTTTCTATCTGCCTTGATCAACTGGTTTGTAGTGATAACATCAAAAGCACAGACACGAGGAAAAATGTTATGCATCGGCTTCAAAGGTCCCACATCAATATTATCAAGATATATAACCTGCAAATAATGCAAATAATAAGAACACGTTGCAGACAATATAATAACACATTAACTGTACTCACGAGTTTGCTTAAAAGAAAGACAGATATAATAAATAATTAACATCAAAACACTAGCCTGAAGAATGAAAGCACAAGACAAGTATTTTGTCACATCCTTTTTCTCTTCATGAGCCCACTGTAACATTCTTGCAGACTCTAACAGCTGTGCAACTACATAAGAACTCCAATCAAACTTGGCTATCTGATCAGCATCAACAAGGGCACCCAATATATCTGAATTCCCATATTTGTTCTTCTTATTTGGGGCAAGCAGTCGAGCCATCACCCAAAGAACAAACGCAACCTTAAAATTATCAGTGGATGTTTTGCTTGGACTGGATGGCAATGGCGCCTGCACAATCTCCTCTGCAGCTTCAATAAGCTTGGCGTCAATTGTCTGATTCCCAAATACTCTGCCTATGAAATCAGTCTTCTGATCAATATTCTTGAAAGCACAACTAACAACATCGTTACCACCACATGGGATACCAGCAACAGTCTGCACAAACTCTGGAATAATCTCAAGCGTCTGATCTTCACCAAACTCAACGTGGCCCGACCACCATCTAACTCTCCTCATCAACCATACAACAAAATCCTTGTCAACATCACCAAGTTGAGGCAGACATAGTAATCCACCAAAACCTATATCCTTGACAAGATCCTTTTTCGGCTGGTCAAATTGAAGTATGATTGAACTGATGTGACCATGAGAAACAAAGGAGTTTTCAATCCTTATCTGCTCAGGATCACTTAGCCCATCACTGCTTTCATCTTCACTGCCGTGGCTCCTTCTTCCTCGACTTGTATGACGTCTTGCATGATCCCAAGGTGTCAATTTGCTCCTACAACTCATCTTCTCAATTCTGAAAAAGCCGGAACAAACAAAAAATAAGATGCTAATATGGGCTTACTGTTTGAAAGTAGTAAAAAACTGATTAAGTGCTCATACTTGATCAGATGTACTGGCTCAATGTGTTCTGCATTATGAAAATTTAGATGTACCCAGCTGATCGACCACAAAAACAAGTTGGCTAAAGGCATTCCACTATGAACTGTGACTCAGTGTGTTCTGCACTATGAAACTATGAATAATAACATTGCATTCCACTGATGGAAGACATTATACTGAATACTAACATCGATCTGGGAAAAGGGGTCCTTAACGATGAATTGGATTCTACTAACTTTGCATTCAGTTCCCACATTGCATCCCATTAATGAGTACTAACATTGCAGTCTAGGGATGAATTAATTTAGGGGGACATATCAGAACCTAGATGGACAAACAAATACTGTCCGAGATGATGTCTTTCATATCAGAACCTAGATGGATTCAACCCAGACAAGAAGATAACTCATTATTTAGAGTGTAATCGATTCAAAAATGAAATATGCAAGCATCTATACCTCAATCAAAAGGTACGAGAGTGCAGAAGACAAAAACTAGGCAAATTTCATTGGCAAAAACAAACTTACAGAAGAAAGCAGTTTGAGCTCTACTTGCTTGCCATGAGGGCGTTCTTGAGACTTCCACACGACCACCACACCTCCTTGGTAAAAGGCCAAGTCCTGGGGAAGACGAAAGTGTGCTAGCAAAAGAAGACAAACTCAATCATAGTGATATGTGCATGCATAAGCAGACAAAATTGGAAAGAGGAGGAAAACTACACAAACTAAAAAGTAAGGATAAAAAAAGGTTTCAGTTGAACCCCATGTGTGAAAGAACAAAAGAGAATCTGCAAGTACACTGCTTTATTACACAAATGTGCAACAGTACAAACGAGGCTGCATGCAACATGTAAAGCAGTAAAAAACTTTATCATCTACTGTTCATAAGGGTCAAAAAGGTTTCAGTTGAACCCCATGTGTGAAAGAACAAAAGAGAATATGCAAGTACACTGCTTTATTCCACAAATGTGCAACAGTAAAAACGAGGGGCATGCAACAGGTAAAACAGTAAAAAACTTTATCATCTACCGTGCATTCAAAACAGGTGACTTTGGCATTCAAAAGTTCACATGGCCATGTTAACATTCAAAACAGGTGACTTTGGCATTCGAAAACTTTATCATCTACTATGCATTCAAAAGTTCACATGGTAATGTTAACATGGGCACACTTTGTAAATATGCAAATTCAAAACATTTATGTAATGGTAAACAGATTCAATGCTCCTTTGAAAGAAATAGTGACTGTGGTGCATATGACTGTGTTATTGGTTGGAAATCGAACAGTGAAGTAATGGAAGTCCTAAACCAATGGTTCTTCGGTGCATACACCAGACCAAAACCTAAACAAACATAGATTCCTGTGTAAGGGCTCGGGCAAATAAAAGTTAGTCTTACATGACCGTAACAACTTGATGTCTCCTTCATAATCATGATTATTACAACCACAACATAAAAGTTGTCTGCAGGGGGTGGTGCAGATGGAAGCCACAAGTGCCAAAACAAAGTCATTACATAACACCTCAATGACAAAACATGTTACAGCAACACGTATAGTCCATCTTTAATATATATGTAAAAAGAAGCTTGCAAATTGGTAAGGGCCTCTTCAACATTGAGATGATTAACATCAGGGAACCGTTTCTTGATGTCGTCCAGAGAAATCTGTGCAGACAAAAATAAAATGTTTCAAAAATAAATATTATAAAAAATACTATGAAACAGGCTATAAGACATACCCCATCAGAACAAGTAACATAGCCTAGAATCTTTTCTTCAAGTTCTCCCATATCAAGAACAACATTGTTTTCAATATATTCATCATCCTCATTATAATGCTCCAAGTCTTCAGGCCAATTGTCCAGACCAAGCCCACAATCTCGTGCCATGTTTTTTAGGCATAGAAGGAAAATAGTGCCATAGCGACCAATGAAGTTCTACAACACAAAAAAATCAGAAAATCTAAAATCCATCTGCGTGAATGTGTTGACACCATAACGACAAATGAGGTTCTACATCACAATGAAGTATTATAATACCTGGTTGACACCATCAATTAATGCTAGCCCTTCAACATTGGACGGTCGAAACCTTGCAATGCTGCGTAAAACCAGATCTCCGCATATTGCATACCTAAATTCAAGGGTGAATTAGTCATTGTAAAAGTACTCTGATGAAAAAGAAACAAGCACTAGTATTAAAATTGTATATACATACGGCGCAGCACTTGTGTCTTGTGCAATCTTTACTCTCACAGTAAGCAACAAATGGTACAAAACCAACTCCTCCTGTAATAAAATATTTGTTCAGCTTATGCATCTCCTGGCAAAATTTTACATTCTATTAAACTTTTGTTTGTCATCTCTACACAATCATATACCTTTGTTAGATTTATTTTGTCATCTCGCAACTTTAACTCAGAGGTAGGTTCTACAGAGTCTCCATCTGACAAATCTTCAAACTCTTCCATTTCCATTGTCAGCTGCAGGATAAGTGAGGGTCTCACCTGATTACGAGATGATGATATAAAATCCTGACCCTTCTGACTAACACTGCAACAAAATTAAAAAAAAAACAGTTATGGCTATAATGTAAATGATCAAAATGTCAATATTGACTACTGTATATGACAACATACCTTAACAATCGGAATGTGTCACGGATAGTCTCAATTATGAATCCTAGAAGCAAGTAAAAATATTACATGTAATGCTATTAGAAACACACTTCGTAACAGTTTGCGACAAAAAACAAAAAAAACACAAACAACCTTCATGTCGTACCTTGAGAAATAAGCATTGTACCTAATGCCTTCCACCACTTTTGCGGGTACTGTTTACCAGCGCCGTGCAAATCAAGCTGATCAAGTTTGTTGTCCCTAACTTTGCGACACTGACAGCGGAAAACAACCAAAGGTAAGCAATTAATAATGCTACTAAACAATAACAATATACTGTATTTTCTAAGCATGAGTAACCCATGTAAGACTATGCAGACAATTTATGCTGAAGTGACATTATTTGGATAACTAATTAACTACAATATGAAGCTGATTGATAACAACACAGTTGGAGTTGTGCTATTAAGGATACATTAGTGCACATGGTGCTAATAGCTAGGTCCAAGTCTTCTACATGAGTGCAGCAGCATGAGGTCCAACTATTTTAAAAACTTATGCAGCAAGAAGTGCACATGGCAAAAATACAATTGCCAATAGTCAAAAAGCTCCTCTCATCGTCACTAACATTAAAGATATTCATGCTATTAAATAATATCTGCAAAAACTTGGTTCAGATCCTTACCTTAGATCCACGAAGAACATTGATTGGTACATTAAGGCCCCACTTCCCTCCACAAGCACAAATACATTCCATCAACATCAGAGCTTCCTCACCATAATCCCTCTCTTTCTTAACATCGTTGCAGTTATCACAATTCCCTAAAAATAAAATAATCAGGATCAAGGATACATGATCTCTGTATCCAAAAAATCTTAAATTCAAATCAATACTAACCGCAGTCATAATCCAACTCCTCCCCAAAATAATCCAACAGATGCCTCCGCCTACAAGTAGTTAGGGTACAGTAGTTCTGCGCAGCTACATATGACTTGATAATATGTGTCCTTTGCTCCGCCTGCAAAACATATACTGTCAATGTTGTGTCTTTAAATAGGAAAAATCTTTCAAAGCAAAACTTTAAAGAAAACTAGTTTTCCTTACACTTTTTGTGTCCTGGCAGTAGAAATCTCCTTTCGTGAAATCAGCACGGTTATAATACAACCAGCAAACAGAGGGAAGACCATCACGACCACATCTTCCACTCTCTTGATAATATGACTCCAAGCTCTTTGGACAGCCATAGTGTATAACACAACGAATATCTTGCTTGTCTATACCCATGCCAAATGCAATTGTAGCAACCATCACAAGGAACTCATCTCTGATGAAAGACCTTAGATAAAAAGAAAGGAACAAAATGGTTGATAAGTTATAAATGATATCTGACAGGTAAGTCTAATAATAAAAAGTGATAAAAGGGACAGTGTAAACAAAATTACTTGTGAGATTTCTCCCTAGACTTTGCATCCATCTGCCCATGATATACTCCACATTTGATGCCATAGCTGGATAAAGCTTCAAATATCTATATCCATTTATATAATCAATAAATTAAATGGACAATAAAGTGAACTAATGCCTAACAGGGGTATACAAAATCACCAAAATTAATAAAACACTTGTTTCGGAAAAATTACTACCTGCTCTGTGTCCTTTATGGTGGTACAGTATATGATCGTAGATTCACCAGCAAAGCATTTCTTCTGAATGTCCTTTGCTAAATCAGATGTGAAAGAATCCGAGCGATCACACAACTTCACACCGTAGAACAAGTTTGGACGGTCAAATGTACCAATATACACGTGGGGGTCGCGTAGAGCTAACGACGACACAATATCAGTGCGAACCCTAAAATAAGATTGTGGCATTAATATTACTGATGAATGTAAAAGAACAATAATTACCTAACACATGTGTACATCATATATGGCACAAATGTATACCTGTCAGTGGCAGTAGCAGTTAGTGCAACAAATGGGACACCAGAAAGCAACGAGCGAAGCTTGTTCAGCTGTTTGTAGACAACTCTAAACAAAACAAACCAACAAAGCTATAACTGCTTTCATTTGAATGAAAACTTATACAAGGGATTCAAATAAACATATCACAAACCGGAAGTCATGGCCCCATTCCGAAATGCAATGAGCTTCATCAACAGCAAACAAACAAATACCAGACTTCATTAAGCTCTGCCAAAAACTGCAGCAGAAAAAAATGTTTTACATCAGGAACACAAATGGCACCAATTGATAAAACTACGGTGTATACAATTTTTGGATACAAGAAAAGTACCTATTGGGTAAGGAAATCGCTTTTTCAGGAGTCATGTAAAGCACATCATAAGCTCCCTTCTCGGCATTTTTGCAAACAGAAGCATTCTTTTGAGTGCTTGCTAAATATTCAGATTTTATGCCCTTCTGTTTCAGACTCATTACCTGTTAATTTTTTTAAAAAAGTAATGAACTAAGTGATCAGTAATTTAAACATATTGAGGGGTGAAGGTAACAACCATAAAAAAAAACATGCCTGATCTTGCATCAATGATAAAAGAGGGCTGATAACAACAGCAGTTTGCTGACGAACCAAAGGGGGGATCTGATAGCTGCACATTACCAAGAATAGAAATCAGGGGTTAACCATTATGTCTGCAACTAAAATGAACCAGCAAAGTAAATAAATAAATACTAACCATATTGATTTACCACTACCAGTGGCCATAACAACAAGGCAATCAACACCATCCAGCTCCTTCTCAATCACAGTCTTTTGATGTGGTCGAAATGATGAGTAACCAAAGAATTTCTGAAGGCAGAAATATGGGAAAGGAAGAACATTTTATGATAACGAACGTGAATAATTCTAATTAAAACAGGAAACCACAAATTAATATGCAAATGGGGGGCATGCTGAAAACGTTAGGTACCTTGAGAGCTATTTCCATGGCTGCCGAAAGTGAATGGAGACTTCAAGGCAAACTATGGTTGGCGAGCATAAGGCTGGAAGAAGGGTCATGGATCGGTACTGGGTTGTGGACCCTTTGCACTACTGGGTTGTGGACCCTTAGCTCTTTGCACTACTGGGTTGTGGACCCAATAAAAAATATAGATATTAGAACCGAATTACCAAACTACCCTCAGTAATGGAGGATGGAAACTTTAGCCAAATCCATGTCAGGACAAACAATAATGCTACCAACACTGGTGAAACCAAAATATGGAGCCAACATGTGATAGAAACTTGCATTCTTTCTTACCGTGTTGGAGAAGGTAACTCTATTTTTTTGTCCCTTCCTTCCTGCGTGAGGACAGCCACTTTGATCCTTTCCCTTCCAGAGAGACCACAGGTGGCAGAACAGGCAGCAAGATGACAAAAAAACAGAAGCAGACACCAGTCTACCTGCTGCAAAAAATGAAAGCTGAAAGTAAAAGAGAGTACCAGTGACACCCAGTGGTCAGCATACAAGGAATAGGGCCTAATAGATCACAATAGCCAATGAAGTTACTTTGAAATAAAAATAGAAACCGAAATAAATAACATATAGTTTCGTCATTTTGTGTGGGGACATTGACTCAATATGAAACCTACCAGCCGTTTGATTCTATCCAAACCATGCAACCCCACACCCCTGCTTTCAAAGGCTCCACTGAAACCCGTGCTCTTCAGCACCCCACTACCCACTCCAGACTCCTCACCTCCAACTTCCAACACTCCACACTCCTGCTCCTCACCTCCAAACTGCTGCTCCTCACCTCCACAAATCCACCACCCCACACTACTGCTGCTCACCTCCACAAATCAACCACTCCTGACCTCTGCAACAAGAAGATGAGTTCAGTGGGCTCAACAAGGGGCAGTTCTTCCCCTGGCGCCATGGAGTTGGTTGCCAAGGTAATCAACTGCTCACACTCTACTGCTCATTGCTGTTTGCAATGATTTGAGTTCAAAGTTCTATGACTTACATTGAGCAAAATGTGTTAGCTAATATAGATTGCTGGTTCTGAACCAGCCTCTCACTCAAATGATTCAACTACTGACTCATGTGCTGTGTATTTTGCTACATATACTCCCTTATGTACTAAGTTAGAATGCTGGTTCTGAAGCAATGTAAACATGTGAGGCTTATCTGTAACATTTATTTGTGAGGCTTATTTGTGACTCTTATTAGTAAAATATGTGAGGCTTAAATATGTGAGGCTTAATTGTGACTCTTATTAGTAAAATACATGTCTAAAACATTAACATTAATGCACTGAATGATACAATGGAAGACCTGAAGGAGACATTATGGTTTTTTCTGAAAATAAACTGAATGGTTGTTTTCTGAAAATAAATTAACATTAATGCACTGAATGATACAATGTTTGTAATAAACTGCAATAGTATGTGTACAAAAACATAATGGTTGTTTTCTGAAATGTTTATAACATAGTTTCACTACTATATGATTGTTGTTGACTGAAATGTCTACAAAAACAAAAGGGTTGTTGACTGGAAAGTTTATAACATAGTTTAACCATGCTGGTTGTGACTATAGTAAAAAAAAATTACAATGTGCTAATGCTTCAACATGCATCACAAACTCTGCAACGTTTAACCATGTGCTACATGCTAATCAAATGTAGGGGTGCCATCAGAAGATAAGGATTCCTTTCACCACCATATTGCATAAGGCATTTCTGAAGATGGAAGGAAGTAATCCAATCTTCACCATCCTACAACCAGAAGATGGCAAATTCCAGTTCCTGGTTGACTATGTTGTCCCTGCTGCTTGGTCTTCCAGTGGGCAACCAGATGCTGTACACATCACTGGGGAAATAAGTGAGTGTCAAACCATGGCTGAGATAAGTGTAGTGAAGAAAGCTTGCATCCAACTTGCAGTTACACACAGAATCATCATCCTGGATTACAGCAGCAAATGCAATGAGGAGGTAGAAAGGGCAACTGTCAACCTAGTAAGGTCAATGAATGAAAAAATGAAAGCTGCTGAATACATGATGGTGCAGTGGGATAGCTGTATAACAAGTTTTGCGAATGCTAAGATGTGCATTGATAAGAAACTGGCAGAGGCAGGTGCAAAGCTAGATCCTGGCCAAGCAAGTTTTGTGTTGACAGAAGTGCTACAATCTCTGTACCATATGAAGAAAGAAGCGAGGTGCTACTACAGAGGTGCAATTGACACTTTCCATGAGTGTGAACAAGAACGTTACTTTTACAACCAAGTAACTGACATAAGGATGCAGAAGGTCATAGAGTACATGGTGAGTATATATTACTAAATAATTACATAACTCAGCGTAATTTCATGCAATCTAAACTTTTTAAACAGACTCGA
This sequence comes from Eragrostis curvula, assembly GCA_007726485.1. Lineage (NCBI taxonomy): Eukaryota > Viridiplantae > Streptophyta > Magnoliopsida > Poales > Poaceae > Eragrostis > Eragrostis curvula. Next base: position 41,001,154 of record CM017439.1, read on the forward strand.
TAATGTTTGCATCACAGGGTGGCAGCAAGAAGGTCTGCTTCACTGCAAAGGATACTCTTTCATACATACTTGGCTACCTTGGGCTCCCTGGAGCTACCTACAGCAACAGGCCTGAGGCTGGAGGGGTGTTCTATGGTAAGGCAAAGCTCAAGCTACCTACGATAAAAGGCATCAGTGCATCTGGGAAAACAAAGTTTCGTGGGAAAAGTGATGTGACAGCGGAAAAGACTGAGGACAATGCAGCTAAGGAAGTCATAGAGTACCTTGGAAATATTTACAAGCTGAGTGTTCTTGATATGCACTACCAGGAGAAGATAGAGTCAGTTGAAGTATTCAAGGGCCTGGTGGAACTGAAAGAAAAAATTTCAGCAGTCAAACACTGCAAGGAAGTCCATGGAAAACATGTTGAAGGGCGTTGAATATGCAAAGACCTTCTATGGAAAGTCCTTCAAAGCATCCACCTCCTTCCAATTTACTCAAGAGCAAGATGAAGCACTCCTTTTCAGCACTGACCTGATAACAAAGATTAAAGCTGAGTGTGAGACCCGCTACAACAAGGCTGAAGACAAAGCCAAACAAGCCAACCTGTAGAGCCTAATACACTACGGTGTATCTCTAACTTGTATTAAGTATTCGTATGAAGACCTTGTATTAAGTATTCGTATGAAGAGAAAGGATCTCTTATGAAGACCTTGTATTAAGTATTCGTATGAAGACCTTGTATTAAGTATTCGTATGAAGGCATTTGTATTAAGTATCCATGACTACTTGATATGTCTCTAAGTATTTGATCTGTATCTGTATGATTAATGTATCCATATGATCTGTCTCCATATGATTTGTATCTGTATGATAAATGTAAATGACCGGTACTTCTCATACCAAAAATCCCATGAGACATCAAATACAATGAAAAGTTTGTCTAAGTGACATAACACATTATACAATATGACATGGGTCCAGTCTAATTATAATGGAATGTGCTATATAATAAAAGAAAATATAATGGTATTTCATATTTACCCTAAACATGGGTCCAGTACAATTAGAATGGAATGTGCTATAGACCAAAAGAACTTATAATGGTTTTACATATTTACCCTAAAAATGATTTAACGCAAGAAAATGATAGGAACCATTGAACCTGTCAACGTGTGTCCTCTAGACTCAGCTTTGGTTAAAGCATGTGTCCTTCTACATGATGCACCACAGTACAAACTCATAAAAAATGCAGTGGGGCACATTGCAAGGATTTCAAAATTCAAACTGAAAACTTATGGGGGGAAAGGAACTTGGGTACAGGATAGGACATGTATATGTAGGACATCCCATTGAAAGAGAAGCACGGTTCAGGGACAGAACAAGAAACCAAAAAAAAAATGTCTGATTACCTTCCATCCAGCCCCAGGCCTTCTTCATGCGTCTCAGAAGTTACCCATGGTTCAGCTTCATCAAGCAAAGTGGATACAGACAGCTTCGATGGTCACCAGGTAAACCTACCTTCATTATGTCTGCAGAAGATTTCACCTCTCCTTAGTTTCAACTAAAAAGAAAAACCAAATGGATCTTAATTTGTTCATTTCGTTTGTCCCAGAAACCTTCAGAGAGCGCATCAGGGTACCATGGAGGCGATGAGGCTTCTCTGGGTGCAGTCATATCCATTTCAACCAACTCTTGGGGACAGGGTACAATGGAGGAGAAAGATGAAGCCCCTTTCCATGAGGTCCTTCAGGTTACATTCCAATATGCAAACTTTGCTTACTGTTTTGTGTGTTCAGCAATGAAGATTCAATTCTTACAACACTTTGCTATGACACAGATGCTTGGCAACCAAGAAGAAACTACAGATGCTGCCATTCATGTATTGTTGACATCATGTGGTCTAAATTGTTGTTTAAATTCAAAGCATCCAATCGAAATCTTTAACCTTGTCACAATTTTGTCCAGGATGAGGGAACAGGGGAGAACGTAGCTGATGAGGGAGAGGCAGCATCTGCAAATCACCAGTCCGATGGAGATGCTCAGTCGTCTGCAAGCTTTGGAGATGGAGAAGATGATCAAGAACAGGATTGGGAGGAAGTAGTAAGCAATCTGAAGAGACGTCGTGTGCTACCAATGAGCCCACCAACTCAGGCACGCTACGAATGATCCTACAGCTACACTGATCAGAATTCAGAACTTGTCCAATAAGAGCATGTAATTTGCTGATAAAAAAACATGATTCATGTTTATTCCTACAGTAGCATTTTTTGAGAGTGATCAATGCTGTAATGGCAGGGTCAACAACTCGTGTTGACTGCTTTGCCAAATCTTGCTTACCATTGTTAGTTTCTCTCAGTCAGCATTTAATCATTTGAATAATGTCAACAGATGAGTGCTCTTTTCAAGTGCATTATGATGAGTATGACTGTGTATTTTAAATGAGTATTTAAATGAACCAATAAACAATAAATGTTAGTGGGGCAATGAACCAATAAACAATAAAGTGTGCCAAAGAACAAGCGCTTATGTGATAGAAATAAGAAGATTCCTACCCTCAAGCGATAATTAGCATAGCAAATAAGCAATGAACCAATAAACAATAAACAAGCACCAGTAATTTAAATGAGCAATTATGATGAGTATGACTGTCTAATTTAAATGAGTAATTACATGAAACATAGCAAAGGACGATCTTGGTGCTAAACATTCCAAAGAACTGAGGTAAAAGTGGAGCACAATAAACAAATGAGGTAGAAACTTCCCGTAATATGGTAAAAGTGGAACACCAAACAAAATAATATGGCTTTCTCACCAAAAAAAAACTGTGTCCCTAAAAAGATGAGAGGGACACTAGAAAGGGGACATGGACTCCAACACATCGGTCCAACACAGTGAAAAATTAAAAACAATGTACGCTACATCTCTGGTGCTGTGTTGCTGTCCATTGAAAAAGAATGGGAAACAGTTAAACACATGTTGGATACTGTGTTGCTGTCCTTTGCAAAAGAGTGGAAAAAAAAAGCTGCACACAGCTCAAAAGGAAAAGCAGAAGTTTCTATTTTAGGAATGCAGACTGTGCAATGTGGAAAGCAGTGCATGCCTGAGTTGAATCTGTGCATGCACAACTGGACATGGATGCTTTCTGTCTGGCTACAACAGGCCAAAAAAACAGAAGCAAAGACCACACAGAACTGCTGCTACAAAACAGAGACCAAACAGGACGGCTGCAGTTAAACACAAGATTTTGTCACTATCCCAATCCTGGCTAGACCCTCTGCCTGCTGCTCTACCGTCTGAACATAACAATAACTCACGTGCAGACAAAAAAGATACTCTACCACTAAAAAAATAAAAGGAATGCGAAAGTAAAAAGACAGCTGCAAGACAAAGAGCAATCACATGTGCTCACCAGCAACCCGCAATATCTCCAGTCTTCCTGCCCTCCTCCATTTCTCGAAGAGAAACTCCCAAGAACAAGGCTTGTGGCTTCTTCAAGAAGAACCAGGTAAACTATTGGTTTAATTTACTTGTAAAAATAAGATAACAACTATATCATCTCTCTACCTACTGTTTGCATTTTGATTTCTTACCGAATCAAAATAAGCCTGTTCTTCATCCTTTGCTTCTACAAGGTTTGTGAAGCCGGCCTCAGGCTGTGTTCTGCACAGCCATGGAAGAACCTAAGGAGAAATCCATGAGCGAGGTTGGAAGGCAAAGCTTGAGCTCAAGATCATCAGCACAAAGTGGGGGAAACAATGCAAACAACAACAGTATAAAGGTGAGATTTGTTCATGTGCATGTACACTAAGAATCAAGTTACATTAATACTTCTAGAATTTGATCAGAAGACATATAGGGAGTTTTGTGAGGGAAGTAGTTAGGTTAAAATCAAGTCATAAAGAATTTCGCAAAAATATCAGTAGTGCTGTAAACTGATAAAAGTACTGATTGGGTACAGTAAATAAAATGAATGCAATATGCACTAGTTATCTCTTTTGATGTTAACTGATATTGCTACTCAATGGAATAGACAATACTTAAACCGATTGGTCTTACATGGTAGAAAACAATAATTGGCTTCCAGAATTAACCTGATGGTAGTATTGGTACTAAATGCTTGGGACAAGTAATACATAATAGTACACATCTAAACTAATAGGAAGCTCTTTACTAATGCATTTAATTGTGTATACATCACTTATCACAGCATATGCATTCCTAAAATAGATAAAGGAAGCTTATCACAGCATATGCATCAATTATCATATATGCATTCCTAAACACAGAAGGAAACTATGCTATTACCAGATTAAATTGTGTATACATCAATTATCACAGCATATGCATTCCTAAACACAGAAGGAAACTCTGCTATATACTAATCAAGCAGAGGTCACTTTGCTTTGTATTACCATATATTGCTAGATAACTAATCAAGCAGAGGTCCCTTTTGCTTTGTATTACCATATATTGCTAGATAACTAATCAAGCAGTTTCGCAATCTGAATGCAGGCACACTCGTCGTTTTCGATCAGACAAGTAGCAAACCTCTTCTCAAAAATGGAAGGGCAGAAGAAAGACCTTCTAGTGAAGATGGGTTTCCATGGACTAATGAACTTGCCTATGGATAAACCTGGGATCACCGGGTACATAAACCGTCGGTTTGCCCTGTGGTTGTTGAAAAGAGTAGAATCTGATTGCAGTCTTGATCTAGGGGAAAGGGGTTTCTTACCGATGAACGAGCATGACGTTCACACAGTGTTTGGAATTCCATTCAGAGGTAGCATACTTGTTAAGAGTTCAGAGGGCTTGAGTGCAGCTGAGAAGGAGAGGATAAGAGTTATTCTTCACTTAGCTCCAGATGAAAAACCAAACCTTTCAGCTTGTGAAAAAATACTGAGTGCTCAGTATAACAGACCAATGACAAAAGAAGATCAGGATAGCTTTACTGTAGCAGCAGCAATCTATGCATCAAGCTACTTCCTGGCTCCAAAGGGGAGGCCAACCAAAATTAGCAATGAGTTGCTGAAATTCATGGTGGAGCCTGCGAATGTGTTCAATATAAACTGGTGTGAATATCTATTGAGATCAATACAAGAGTCAAGTGCAAAAATCAAAGCAGACCTGCAAGAAGGAACAAGCTCAATTACCCTAGATGGTTGTCTTCTATTCTTACAGGTAAAAAAACTAAACATGTGTTTACATATCATTAGGTTGTAAAACCATAAATAAAAGTTCTAAATGTGAAAGTTATAATGCAGATCTTATACTTGGACAACCTTGACCTGGGATCAAACAGTACAAGGCATGAAGCTGTACCAAGAGTGATTGATTTCAGCTATGACAGACTAGATAAATTGATTGAAGCTGACAAGAAAAAGGATACTTCAAGCCGCACAGAGGCATTTGGGTTGAATAAGGTAATCATTAAATAAAAATAACGCCATACATCAGAGATATTCATAAACTAACCTTTACTCCCATGGCAACAGCTCAAAGGAGATAAGGATGTCATCTACAGTCGAAACAAGGATAGGATGAATGTATCTGTGCATTTGGCTGAAGGCAAACACACACATTCAAACATAGCTCTGGTAATAGAATGTGTCCAACGTTTTTAGTAAGACATTTATCAATCATCATGATTTCTAATTACTAATTGTAACTTATATTCCTTAGATGACAGAAATGAGTTCATTCATGGACATGTGCAGTAAAAGAATTTCAAATTGCATATCAGATATGTCAGATCTGTACAAGACAGCAAATGATATGCGTGTACGGATCCACAAAGCTGTGCAAGAAGAAGAAACATATAAACAGCAAAACAATGAACCAGTGGCAGAAAAAGAGTTCATAATGCCAAGTCCATCGTATCAAAGAGGACAATACACAGGTAAGAATCTAAACTCATACTAATGACGAAATAAATATAAACCTGTGATTAGATACTGACATCTTAAGCAAAATAAATAATACAGTGTCATTGGTATCAAAGCTAAATTTCGACGGCTTATCTGGTCAGAAAAGAAAAGGTATGTTCAGTAATAACAAATTTTCTTTGATCCAAAATACCAACCTTACTAACTTAACAATGCAGGTAAATGTGCAAATGCTAACCCAAATAAAGCTAAGAAAAATGAGGCAGGCAGACAGGCAAATAAAGGTCCAGATGGGGATACAGGTAAATCACCTAGCTCAAATAAGGGCTAACATCACGTTTTAATAAAGCATGAGTAAATATCTTTACGCTAAAAATACACAAATCAAGCATATTATTGTTACTTACAAGCATATATATCAACTTATTGTTTTACAGAACCTGACCAGTCTTACGGTAAAAAAGCAGTGTGTACTCTGGAGGAGAATGAAAACAGGCACGACAACCAGCATGTGTCTCGAACAATACAAGGCAAGCTAAAAACACTGTTTGCTCAGAAAGTAATAATATGACTTTTATTACTTACATTACATGTGTATTGTTCTATAGGACTGGCGGACAATGAGAATCCAAGAAGTGGCATTGTCAAAGATTGTGAAAATGAACAAGAAAGCCAACATGTGCCTGCAGCAACAAAAGGCAAGTTTCCTTTCATTAATTAAGATACATAAAAAACTTTCCTTACATTAATTAAGATACATATTGCTCTCTAGGTGCAAAGGACAAAACAACATCAAATGAACACTAATGCATACTCGAAAATACCAAGCAAAAAAAACTAATGCATACTCGAAAAAACAATCCAATACAGGGACTGACGAGGACAAAGGCGCTCCATATAGCAATGCAGACGGAAATTCAACAGACTACATCTACAGTATGTTTCCATAACACATAACAACTTTTCATCGTTTCTTAATAGGGAATTTAATGCAAAATGACACACTTGGCAGAGGATGGTGATGAAAACATCAGCAGTGATAATGAAAGTACCGGGAGCATAAACGAAGGCGGAGGTGATCAAGTGCCAGCACTAGAAGTTGATGAATTCAACCTTGGTCTGCCAATTGAACCTCCACCATTTGTCCAGATTGATGGCCTACTGGAAAAGTTGCAGGCAGAATCAGAGGATGTAAAGGACAGGTAAACCCAAATCATTATGCAAACAAAAACTTACACACTACAACGCATATCAATTAAAAACAATATGAACCTAACATTATATACATGTGTGTATGAACAGGTATTGGTACAAGCACATTAATCCAAGTAAAATAGAGATCAAGGGTGCTACCATGCTCGAACAGCTAACTACAAAAGAACTTGACATACACATGGTAGATGCTATAATGAGACTATGGTCAACACATGATACAATGAAGTACACAGGAAACGGCAGAAAAAGGTGGCGCCATTTCCTACCTGCGTCGTGGGCAGTAAGTATACTTCTACTTACAAAAGAAATGTATAAAAAGTAGTTTCTATGTTATTTATAAATTTCACATGCAGGTGAGTATGCTACTGGAGCAAAATGGAAGGGGTTCAGACATCAAAGTAAAACCAATGTTTGACGGAGATCACATGTGGTACAAAGTAAATGACTGTAGAATGGTATGTCTAATACTAATTAAATGCAAACTGCTATGGGCAGCAATCAAGCAAATATTTGACATTTTTTGTAACAACATTGCAGGTTGTGGTCCCGGTAAAAGCAAATGGTACGTGGGCAACGTACCTGTGGGATTTTCAGAAAAAGAGAATTATTGTTTTAGACCCTGTGTTGATGGGAACAACAGCATCTAATATAAAGATGCATCATGAAGGAATAGTTACAATACTTCATGAATTTCTAATCACTTGCATGGAAATTTACGTCCCTGGTTTCAATACTGAAGCACATGGTTATGATATGTGGGAGAAAGATTACAGCATTAACGCTGGACAACCTTGCAACAGGTAACACTTAACCCACATTCTTTCAGCTACTCAAAAATAAAATTGACATATTAATAACTGTGTATGTTCATGACAGAGATAAATCTGCACTGTTTGCATTACACTATGGGCGCTACTTCAATGGTCAGGAGGTCATCTTCCAATTAAATGAGGTAAGAACCACTGCAACAATATACATTTTAGAAACATCAACAAATGAATCTAACTATGTGGCATACACAGGGTGACATCAAGCGGGAGTCAGAGCTTTTGATGTACAACTTGCTAAGCATGCAGGGGAACAAAGGAGAACTGCCACCATCATTTGCGGAAACCCTTGATGATTGAAGATAGACCGACTGGGAAGATGGTCACCATCCTTAGCATCCTAGAACTACCACCATCATTTATGGACATTTTTTATTGTAAGTTAAGTACCTGTTTCGATTCCACTACAAGAAAGCTAAGACTGGATGTTGTTGGCCATGCTGAAATTCCTGTTAGCCCAAGAACAATAATGTTGGGTCTAACGATTATGATTCTATGTCTCTTAACTACTTTTTTATTTAATACATCAATGTGATATTAAAAACCACGAGGAAGACTATATTAGTGAAACATAGGTGTGATATTAAAAACATACACTACATAAAAAACAAACGTTATGCATAATTGCAGCCTCGCATTACACAAATCAAAAAGCAACAATTCATAGGTGTGATATGATACAACCAGCAGCTAAAATCAAACGCAGTAAAAACAATATAATAATGGGTGTACTTCATCAATAGTGGATAATCATGGGTACTGCATCTTAATAGTCTCGAAACTACCATATGAATTCAGAAAAAAAAGGTTAACATGTAGTAATAAAACAAATAAAAAACCCACAGACGAAAAAAACACCGACTCAGACATCGGATGCCTCATGCAAAAAGTGAAAAGAAGATGCATGTAGTACTATGTCTGTACCTGTGGGAGCAACATTCTTTATACTGCTAACAGACAAAAAGGGTGGGAGCCATGTACCCAACAAAAGGAAGCCTCAACCTCATTTTCAAGCAACCCTAGCTCTGGATCTAACTCGTCCAGTCCTTCTCCTACCTCAATAATGGAGACAGGCGAAACTGCTTCCCCTTCAAAGGTAAGATAAAAGCAAATCTCAATTCCTTCGATCTATCTTGTTGGCGCTATATTAGGCGATTAAACTGATAACTTCCTCCTCTTCCTCCTCCTCCTCCTCCTCCTCCTCCTTTGGATTGGCAGGTTGAAGAATCAGCTTGGCCGCTGCATCTCACAAAGAGGACAGATATGAGGAAAAATTCAGATTTGAAGCAAGTGGACTCTAAACAAAAGAGTTGGAATAAGCAAAGATCAAAAGAACTCTGCAAGGACGCGGGTATCCAGCAAGGAGAGTTGAATAAATTACCTCCAAAGGTCCACACTTCATTCTCTCTAACTACTGTAGCGACTTTATTCTCAAGCTTTGATGCTCAAAAAGAAGATCTGTTGAGAAGCATTGGGTTTGGAGACTTGATTTGCCTGCCCAAACATAAAAAAACATCACTACAGCTTGCATTGTGGTTGCTGTCTAGGATGGAACCTAAAACAACTATATTACACTTAGGGGACAATGTGCAGTTAGAGCTGAATGATACAGACGTCAATTTGGTGCTTGGTTTGCCTTTGGGAGGTGTTGATATATCATTGGCAAAAAGAAGTTCAGTCACAGATGAGATGATAATCCAAAAGATACTGCAGATTCCCAGAGGATCAGAAATCACTCTAGGACATTTGGAGAAAATACTAGTGCGCAGATATAGCAGGAAAATGACAAAGGTTGAAAGGGATGCTTTTAAAGTGGCTGCCATTCTGTATACAGATGCATATTTATTGTCACCTAAAGGCAGCAATGCAAAGATAAATAATGATTTGTTTCCCTATCTTAAAGACCCCGACAGCATATCACATTACAATTGGTGTGGTTATGTTCTTAATGTCCTGCGAGAATCAGCCAAGAAAGTGCAACAAGCTCTCAGGGGGGGCAAGAAATCTATTGCATTAGAGGGATGCTTGGTTTTCATTATGGTAAGTGTCACATTAGATAATCTATTTCATACTTGCTTGAACATCTTATTTTTCATAGAATGTACATTCGTGACAACTTTACATGCATATCTGTTTACAACGTAGGTGTATTACTTCGACAACAAGGACTTCGGGCCATTGAACAAGGGGCAGCACACATTGCCAAGGGTTCATGACTACAACTATGATTATGTTAAAGACCTTATTAAGAAAGACAAATGTCTCATTCAAGACAAAGAGGTGGTTATGTTTGGACAGACAAAGGTAACAAAATCTACTGTAAACTAAAAACTACACATACCAAATACTGAAAATATGTCTTGAATGATGTGCAGGTTCGTCAACTGGAAGATGTCATCTACAGCAGGAATCCAAATTCCATCTGTCCTACAATTAAACAATATAACAATAAGGTACAGTAATGTTGTAATTTGTATACAGGAGACATAATAAACTGTTACTGCCCTAACATTGTTCAATGAAATGTTTACAGAAAGACAGCACATCAACCATGCATGATACACCAATCGAGCAATACCTTTATGACTTCAAAACAGAAGTCTATAATGCAATGCTACGATTGCTCACTCATGTTGACGCATATTTCCAAGATCTGCAACAAAATGGAACACATGGAGTTGCAGGATCAGCCAACAATAACCCAATTAACATCAAAGGAGACAGTGAAGGTAACATCTATAAAGATTTTAACATTTCTAATTAATGATGATTGGATACTAGCACATAAACCAAATATTAATAATTTATTCATAAACGCTTGTAGATAATGTTACTTCGGGATTCATGGATGCTGCAGATGAAACCATGTTGAACGGTTCGTATGCACCCCTACATTTATGCACTCATATAGTGTCTTCCTGTCAGAACTATTACATGTACTTTGTTTGCAGCAACAAGCACACCTATGGGTACCGCAGCAACAAATAAAACTAACGGTAAACAAACACATAGATGAAATTATTTGTATTTTCCAATCGTGCACAACTAAATGGAGCACATGTTGTTGCAGGATCAGGCACCAATGATCCAGTTAAAATCAAAATAGACGGTGAAGGTAACAGCTGTAAAGTTTTACCGTTTCTGATTAATCATGCCTGGAGAATAACACATAAATCAAATATTAATAATTTAAGTAAAATGGCTTGTAGAAAATGCTACTTCAGGAATCATTGATGCTGCAGATGAAACCATGGAGAACGGTTCGTATGCATTCAACCTTTATGCACTAATATATACTATATTTCCAATCATACATAATTAACTAAATTGTATATATGATTATACAGATGGAGATACCGAACAGTACAATTGCAACACACCAACGGAGAGTGGCAGCCAAGGTGGATCAGAAAGTACATGTGACGATTACTCAATATCACCAGACATATGCATACCAGGTATTTGATATTGAATAAACAAAAGATTTAAGGCTAATTGCAATAATGCAGGAATTCAATCTAATAGTATATGTATCTTGACAGGAATCCAGCGCCGTAGTAAAACAATGTCCAAGGTGGTGAAAGGAAGTGTTGGTTCAAACACTACTACAAAACAGCTGGATGATGAAGTTAATGGTTAGTGTTTATCATTTCCACTTGTAAGCTACCATAACAACAAAATGCATTTTTTTTTGTTACCATAACATTCTTTAATACTAACAATGTGAACACTAATTTTAAATAGATGTAGCTATGCGCCAGCCATGTTTCGCTTCGCCAGACCATGATGTTATGTCACCTCGTTCATTTATGAAAAGCACATATAAAGAAGCAGAACTGGGGCTATCAAACATGAGTCTGACCAGTACAGCAATTAAGGAACGTGCTACAGGTAAAATATAGACAAATAACTATTAACTGTCTCAAACTTCACACTTTTTCTTTATTGACTACTACTGTTCTTAACATTAGCAGGCCAATTTATAATCACGGCGGACAGCGTGGTAGACTCAAACGACACAACCCATCGAGATGAGATAACAACAGACAGCAAAGGTACGATGAGAACTCTAAGAGTGTATCTTGACTACAAAAAATAATACATTGATTGCTACTTTCATCAAATGCAGAAATGGAGTTCAAGATAAAAGACCATGTCTGTGAGCAAAATGAATACGACTTGGTTCTGAAACACAACAAAGCTAATGACTATGACCGTACCTACGGCACTTCACCATTCTTAATGGGCATGCAGCATCAAAATGCACCGTGGAAGGCTATGCGGCAACTACAATCACTTCTGCAAGATGTCACAGTTGAGGACAGAAACATGTAAGTATATCAAAACAAATTGGAAGGAAATGTTTAATTCTCTCCTACAATAAATAAGTAAACTAGCTATACAATAATGTATCTGTTATTCAGGGTATGGCTAAAGCATGGACAACTGAATGTTGAATTAGAAGGCTGGGAAATACAAACAGAATTCACCTGTTCTGCTCCAATGAGCATTAAAACTATGGACACATTGATGACACTGTATCAGTTGATGGACGATTCTATGTACGAAGGCTGCACATTCAAAAGATGGAGGCATTTTGTAAATGCACGTTGGGCTGTAAGTTAAAAAATATTACGTGTACAAAATTGAATAGTATCACAAACATCATATCACTATCAAATGCAGGACACGGTTCTGGATAGGGGCGCCAATGGATCGATACAAGAGCTAACTGATATGCTACAAACATCTAATTTGATATACAATGTTGCCGATTGCTGCATGGTAAGTAGCGTTTGCAGTGCAAAATGTTACTATTTCATATTGAAAAATATTTGATAGACACCTTACATGCAGATATTGGCTCCGGTGTTCATCGATAAAACATGGAGTCTGTATGCATGGGATTTCGGAAGGAGACAGCTGACAGTGATTGATCCTGTAATAATGGGCAAGTCAGTTCAGGATGCATCAGCAAAACATGGTAAAAATTTGAATAAGATCCATGAAACAATGATATCCTGCATCACAAGTCTACGTGCAGAAGCTACATATAACGCTAAAAAATGGAGTGTGGAGTACATCACATCAGAAAAATCCTGTGCTGACAGGTAATTTTGTTTTTAGTTGCAGTCAAGTTAGGTACATTTTTTGCATATTCGTTGACTTCTAATGTACTAAAAGAACAACATAAATGGCAGGCTAAGCTCGGGGATGTACACAGCATTCTACGCAAGATATTTCGAAGGGAGAACAATTACACAAAAATTGACAGCTGTAAGTTAACGATGTTATTTCGGATATACGATTTCGCTGAAGACATGTAAATCTTTTCAGATGTAATTAATAAAATATGTAAATCTTATGCAGGACTCAACATCTATGTTCTCTGCCAACCTACTGTACCAGCTGCTGACTGCATCGCAGAACATGGAAAATCCACCAAAGGCAGTCGAACTAGCACTGGATTAAGATGCAACAAGCTTTAATTTGTATAATTTAATACTTTGATAAGATATAACTTTATATTTTGGAGATCTGTGTGGTATGAAATGGGACCAGCTTGAGAGATCGCGGTTGGACTAATCTATCAATTTTTTATTCTGAACATCGTTATTATGGAATTATGTGAACAACTTACGTACCATGCAAAAAAGGTTAACTGCAAGAAATTAAAAAGGCATGAATGCACATGTAGCAGGAATCTGTTGCATAACAGTGTTTCGACTTCTTTATGAGTTGTCTTTCAATTTTATTTTATTTTTTGAAAGCCACATATATTGTAGTTTAAATTAGGAAGAGGAGAAACGCACTAGAGGTGATCAGAATTGCCTAAGCCATTACAGAGTTGTCGCACGCAGGCCACATAAGGAAAACATCAACCGAAAAAAAAAGAAAGGGGACAATTAAGATAGGGCATTCTCTCGACTCTCTCATTTTTACCAAATCATTTGCTCCAACAAGCCACCAAGACAATAAACCTAATATGTAACATAACTACTGGCCAAGTTAATGAATTTTTAAAAACAAGAGCCGTACTCTTGTTTCACTGTCATTATAGCAGAACATTTTGAATCATTTGGAACCTTAAAGGATTAGTAAAAAGATAGAGCTGGCATGGTGTGTGATGATGGCAGATAAGTAAATCAAACTGGGCAAAAAGGAAGTAATTAGTATACAACTTAATCAACTACTAGTAAGAAAACAAAACCCATGCCTATGCCCAGTTGTCCTGAACCGTATCATAATTAATTACTAATACTCAACTGATTATTCTCATGGTACTAATTAATCACTTGTCCTCCCGGCAAGTTGATTGGTTGAGTATATTACTAATTGTACTGAGACAAGTAATTGTGCTAATAATCTTACAATAAAGGGGAGTAAAAAAATTTATCTGACGTTTGGCTGAACCTGCAAATGTGATTATACGTGGAGTGTATAATCAAGGGAAGTATTATGGGCTAGTACATAAACCTTGGTCCGAATGAAGATCCCCGGTCAGAATCTTTGAACTAGGGGAAGGTCGCCTAGAACACTTTGACACAGCGAATCTGACGTAAACGAAAAAAACGGAATGAAACAATTGAGAAAGCGAGGTAAAACAGCTTGAAATTACAAACGGAAGAAATTAATGGAGACGGAGTGGTAAGAAACGAGACATACCTAACTAGATTAGGAATCCCGCAAGCACACATCAACTCTGGTAGATCAAGTCCAGCTGATGCGTTGATCTGACTCAACCAGCTTGTCAGCAGCACGGCGTCCGAATTGAGTTCCAAATTTCATCTTTGAACTGGATGAAGATGACGACAGAGGAACACGAAACAACGAATCAGATTAGAGAAATCGAAATAAAACATATTAAGATGGCAACAAATAATAGTGGGATTTGACGAGGAAAGCTAAGTAAGTAGGCAAACCTAACGATATTTGCTTCAATAGAGACGAACTGGAAAAGGAGATCTGAATGGGGGAGGCGGGAAATGATGGGATAAACGAACAGCAAAAATGACGACGGGAGGTCAAGTGGCGGCGGATGGAAAAAGGGAAATCGATGAGCGAAAAAAATCGGAGGCAGGAGGAGGAAATAGTTGGGTGAGAGGGAAGGGTTCGGTGGCGGCGGGAGAGAGACGAAAGGGACAAAGGCGGCTACTGAAGGGGACGGGGCAGATAGGCGCCTTCTTTGGCGAGAAAGGTGGGGACCACTACAATGAGGCGGGGGATCTAGGCAGAAATGGACGGCCACGATAAGGACTACTCAGAAGGTAGGTGCGAGAATGAGTTTTCGTTCCTTTTCTTTCTCTTTTGAGCACCAGACTGATATTTTGGAGGCAACAATGTTTCAGCTACCTCAAAAGGGAAAACCAGAAAACAAGCAAGATAAATAAAAAGGCCTAACGAATTTAGTAACACAAAACGAAATCTCCATGCTCCCACTTAATTACCGTCAATCCTTGGGCTTAGTTCTTCCAATTTGTTTGGTTCCAACCTCGAAATTCCAAGAAAAGTGTCTACTGTTTGTTATTTAACCTAACAAACAGGGGTCTGTCATTCAGTACTGATCTTTGCGGCAAAACTGATGGGAATTGATGCGAATTTAATGAATACGAACAACAAACCTGATTAGCAATGGGGAGGGATTTGCAATTGGCTAATCACGAGACGACAAGAAGAGACGAGAGGAAGCGTAGCGAAGAAGCATCATGCGACGGCGCAGCCGAACTGCCGACGGGGCGCCCAATGCAGGGCGTCCGACGGGATACCATCGATAGGTCAGCCCACGGACCGCGAGACGTCTTCCCACGGCCCGCACAACACCTTCTTCTTGGTCACGCCGCCACCGCCTGCCGCCTCGCCGTCGCCGTGCCCGGCGCCATCGCGGCCCGCCCACCTCTACCTCCGCTGCCGAGCTAAATTCTCCAACACCGACGCCCCCGCCGCTAACCGCCGACGCATTAAATTCTTCAACAATGACGCCTCCGCCGCCTACCCCGCCCACCACCCATGTACCTTCCCGTGGCCGGCGGCGCCAATGCCTCCCCACCGCCACCACCTCCCACCGCCGGGTCGCGGCCGCCACCTCCCAGAGCTCCTTCTACAACCGGGAGGCATGGAGCCCTCCCCCCGAACCTAGAAACACGAACCCCTAACCCGGAACCCTAACCTCACCGTCGCCAGGATTCGCCGCCGTCGGAATTCGTCGCTCACGGCCGGAGGTAGGAGATGAAGTCTCAGCCTTTCATTCGCCCGAGCACGAATCTCAAACACAGTTCGACTGAAACGATCCCTCCCGCCCTACGTATAGGATTTGCCACTGCCAACTTGCTGAGCGTGGGGTGAGCTGGGCTGTAAAAAAATTGCTTTCTCTACCTCTTTGCTCTGGGCCCTTGGCCATTAGGTAACACATGCATAGAAAAATTTTGGGCTCCTCCTGTCCGGGGCCCTGGGCCGTCGCCCCTATGGCCATGCCCCAGAGCCGGGCCTGGGTGTACTGATCGATAACGATTCAGATAGCTAATGGAGATGCCCATAGACTAGCTAAAGGGGCGGTGCATGAAAGTTTAGATAGACATGTGTGGTTTATCACTCCACCAGATGGAGTTTGTACTGCTGTAAACGCTCCTTAATCTATAATATCTATATGTCATACCCACTAGCTTTTCTAAAGCTCAATTCTCATTGCGCCACATCATCACTTTTGTTTCCACAGTCAGATTGAGACCTTTGATTTCCATCTAGCCGTTCGTTCAAGCTCACTCAATCCTCATCTCAAGGGGCATCACCTGCCAACCCAACTGACATGCGCGATGCGCCAGTCTCAAGAGCACGCAGATAAGAGGAGACGGCAGCTTTGATGGTGCTATTTCTGTTAATTAAGGCCATAGGTCGTGTTGGACGTGCGCTGATGGGCATAATGGAGAGTAATGCTAGCCATGATGGTGCTAATGAAGACTGGCCGCGCATGTCAGTTGGGTTGGCAGGTGATGCCCCTTGACATGAGGATTGAGTGAGCTTGAACGAACAGCTACAAAGGTCTCAATCTGACTGTGGAAACAAAAGTGATGATGTGGCGCAATGAGAATTGAGCTTTAGAAAAGCTAGTGGGTATGACTTATATAGATACTAGGTGATACCCCACGCGATGCTGCGGGTGCTTCAAAAGTGGGCACAATAAGAGTGTATATAGTTAATATGAGTAAGTAATGACAGATAATATATTTTCAAAATTCAATCTGATGAAGGACATTTAGCGTAAATCAAAATGTCTGAAAAGCTGATAAAAGATGCTTTGCTAATATAAAACATAGTGATTCAAGAAGTGCATCAATCCCAAGCAGTATGTTTCAACAATGAAACTGTGGCTATGTACATGAAGTAACACGTCTTTTGCTCTTCATGTATCATACGTGTGCACTGTTTTCTGGCATTCATTATATATGTGAAAAAAATAAAGGGAAAAAGGAAACAAAATAGAGATGTTGTATTATTGTATTACATAATTCAATTAGTCAAAATATTTGATAGGCAATCAAGAAACCTGCACACAGCCATTATTTGTTAAAGGGTACAATGTCTCGGATATGTACATAAATACGTAATAATCAAAATGTGGAAAGATTAAAAAAAAAAACAGTTGCGACTCTATTTGAAATCTGCCAGGTAATCGGAGTTCAACGAACATACACTTTGCATGTGACACAGTGACGGGGTTCGATGAACAGGGGGAGAAAGAGATACTACTTTGCCTGGTTCCAAGTGGCAAATGTAAAAAACTATCATGATTCTTAGAAGGTTCAATCAATTGGGAAGAAAACAACAACGACATTGGCCTGTTACATGATGTTCGATAATTTTATCAACAGAGGGGGGGGGGGGGGGGGGGGGGGGGGGGATATGCTAACATCATGTGAAGGGATCTGAAGTGCAGGTTGACAAAAAAAAGATGTTGAGACACGTGTAGCTTTGTTTATTTCTCATATCAAAATGATCTATCCATCTCAGCCTCTCAATCTTGTGGGGGAGGAAGCCTGCAAAAATACAGATATAACCATTTTTTGAGAAAGCTTCAGGAACGCATGGAGCATATATATGTGCAGCGGTGCTGAAGCAAGCGCTTGGATGCCTGAGCGAGGATGGAAGCAATTGCTGAGGCTGAGACTAAATAAGGAGACGGCATGAAACTGAAATCCATGGACTTAAATTATCAGTTATGGGAATGTGAAGGGCTGCCGTTATACCTTGGTGGAATATTGAGGGCTGCCGGCCCATTATAACCTGCTGCCACTTTTTTTTTTTTGAAGGAAACACGCCCACAAAGGGCTATTTATTTATTCATATGCAAGAAAGTTTACACAGTTTAGCCCAAACAGGCCAGTTACATGTAAAGACTTTGAAAGGACAATTATTTTGATGATGCACGTTGGAACAAGAGAACAGATTGTTCTCCTTCCTACTACCAACAGCATTCCTAGCAAGAGTATCTGCTATGTAATTATTTTCTCTAGGAATGTGATGGAAATGCATATCTATTTTTGTCCTCATGCATTCCACTTCCCTGATAATATTTCTGATGCGCCATTCTTGAGGGGTTTCCTGTGGATTATTAAGGCTATAAGCCAAGCTCCAGTTATCAGTAAAGAAATCTCCATCTTTAATTCCAAGCCTTTCCGCCATCCAGATACCTAGAAAAAGGCTAAGAGCTTCTGCATGTAATGGAGAATCTGGAAGGCTTGTTGATGCTTGAATCTGAATCGACCATGGTGAAGGATCACCCTGATACGAAATAAAAATGCCAAGGCCAGATTCTTTCCCTGCAATAAAAGAAGCATCTGAACAGCAACAAAAGTTGGATTTTGCATTATTATGCTGAACAGAAGCATTAGATAACAGGGGCTCCTGAGCGAGGTCATTAGTAATTTTCTCCACCTCATATGCCTCATATTGAGCTATTTGAGCTGCTGATGCCTGGAAAAGGACAGAGGGGACTGACTGGTTTTTCTTTTGGAATCTATGGCTATTCCTAGCCTTCCAAATAAACCAAAGAATGTAACAAACGAGATCAAAATCTTCTGAAGAGTTGTTGAGACAAGAGAGAATATTGAAAAGCATGTCAGCACAAGATCCAGAGAGCGAGTCTGTTTTGATAGCAAAACGCGAAGCATACCAGACTGCTCTCGCAAAAGTACAGTGAAAGAAAATATGTTCGTCATTCTCTGGGAGAGAACAGCGTGAACAATTAGAAGTGATGTCTTTCATTCTTCTACGAACACGCTGAGCATTAGCAATATTTTTTGTCAACAATCTCCAAATGAACATTTGAACTCTAGGTAAAATTCTTTTATTTTTCCAGTTGAGATTTATTAAGGTCATGACATTAGCAGATCTATTCAACTTACTTACCCTTTTTTCTATCTCCTCTGAATGAATTAATTTGTAAGCACTTTGGGCTGTCCAGATCCCTTTTCTATTGGGTTTCCAAATTAATAAATCAGGGCCATCACTTTGAGACAGAGGGACCTGCAAAATTTGATTCACAAAGTCTGAACTGAAGATGGATTCAAGGAGGGATTGGTTCCATCTCCTTGGGCTGTCGAGCCAAAGCTCATTGACTTTGATAGGAAGATCATGATTGAGAGCCTCTTCTTTAATATAAAGATGAATAGACTTCCAGTTGGGACACCAGGGTTGATTCCATATAGAAATATTTCCATCAAACAGATGCCATTGAACAGCTTTGATAAGGATATCTCTTACCTTAAGTATGGAGTCCCAAGTCCAAGATTTTGCTCCATGATTACTTACCTTCCAGTATGAAGTGTTGGGGAAGTACTTGCCTTTTAAGATTTTTGCCCATAGAGCTTCAGGATTGGATATCATTCTCCATGCTAAACCTGTAATTAAAGCTATATTCAAAGTTGATAGATCTCTGAACCCAAGTCCACCTGCACTTTTAGGAATGCAAAAATAATCCCAAGCTGTAAGACAGAGAGGTTTTTTGTTATGATCAGGGCTATTTCCTTTCCACCAAAAATGCCTAATTATAGCAGTAAGTTCTTTAGTCAAAGGTTTTGGGAGAAGAACATGAGACATGTAATAGATAGGAATAGTGGAAAAGACAGATTTTATTAGAGTAGAACGCCCTGCATGAGAGATAGTGTCAGCCTTCCAGTCACTGAGTTTTGACTTAAATTTATTTTTTAGGAAAGCATAAATTTTGGATTTTGGTACATGAGCTGTGAAAAGAGGATGGCCAAGGTGCATGGAGTTGTGTTGCATATCTGCTACATGAAAAAGATTTTTAATAGATTCCTGCACATCATAGGGAGTGTTAGCGCTAAAAATGATAGAAGATTTGTTCCAGTTAGGTGTTTGACCCGAATCTGCACAGAAAGATTCTAGAATTCCTTTGATGCATTGAGCTTCTTGAATGGTTGCCTGCCCACAGATCAAAACATCATCTGCAAATAACAAGGAATGAATGGGAGGAGTGTTTGGGGCCAACAAAACTCCACGAAGATTACCAATGGATATCGCATCTCTTAACCTGCAAGTGAGTTCATTGATTGAGCAATGAAAAGATATGGCGATAAGGGACAACCTTGCCTTATACCCCTGGAGCTTTTAAAAGATCCATAAGTCTGCCCATTGATAACAACAGAGAAACTAGGCCCTTCTATGCAAGCTGCAATGAGATCAATAAAGTGATCACTGAAACCAATTCTTCTTAGAGAAAATTTAATAAAACTCCATTCTAACCTGTCAAAAGCTTTGGCCAGATCTAGCTTAAGCATAAAAGCATTGGTGGCCCATTTCTTTTGATGGAAACTATGAATGATTTCATGGGCAATAACTATATTTTCAGATATCCTTCTGCCTTTAACAAAAGCAAATTGAGAATCACTAATACAATCTGGAAGGTAACACTGCATTTTGAGGGCCAAGGACTTGGCAATTATTTTGTATATAACATTACAAAGAGTAATTGGTCTGTAATCTAGAGGGGAAAGACAAACTGACTTCTTAGGAATAAGAACAATATTAGTTTTCTTAAGATAATCCGGTAAGCTTTTGTTAACATAGAAGGCTCTTACCACATTATATATATCATCTCCCATCCAGCTCCAAACAGCTCTGTAGAAAGCGACATTAAATCCATCTGGGCCAGGAGCTGCATTTCCTCTCATATTTTTTATGATGCTCCAGATTTCTTCTTTGCTTGGAGGATTAGTCAGGCCTTCTTCTGGAATTCTGCAATCTATGGCTCCTTGAAATTCGTCTTGATCCTGCACAGAAGAAGTAAAAAGGCCTACAAAATAATTTATGAAACAAGTTGCGATATCTTCGTCATTACTGACAATAGTACCATCAGGAGTAGATATAGAGTTTATTTTATTCTTCCTTCTCCTTTTAATGACACTGTTGTGGAAGAAGGAAGTATTCCTATCTCCTTGGGTGATCCAAGCTTTCTTGCACCTCTGCCTGTAATATTCAGTTAACTTGTTCTGGATTCTAGCGTGTTCCCTGCATAAAGATTCTTCATCACGATGATTTTGGTCAGCAGGGGAAAGACTTTGAATATTAGCAATGCTATTTTCAATCTGCTGCAACTGGTACTTCAGAGAACCTTTATTTCTTTTAGACCAGACATTAAGATTATGGCCCAACTGCTTAGACCTTTTATGAAAGGATAAATGAGCAAAATTATTCCAGATTCTTTTACTTACCTCTTGGAAATCATTTTCCAACAGCCACCAATTTTCGAATTTGAAATTTCTTTTCAATTTTGGCTTACAAGAGGTAGGGATGGCTAAAATAGGAACATGATCACCATAAATGAGAGGAAGATGGTAAACGTTTGTATTAGGAAAGAGCCTGCACCATTCAAAATTAGCAAGACATCTGTCCAGCCTTTGAAAAGTAGACCTTGAAGAAAACCTTTTATTTGTCCAAGTGTAGGCTGGACCATTATAACCCAAGTCGATAAGGCCACAATTATTAATGAGAGTACGAAAAGAAGAAATGCGATTATGATTAGGAGCAGAAACACTAAACTTTTCATTAGCATCTAAAAGTTCATTAAGATCACCCATACAAAAGAGAGGACTGTTGTCAGCTTTAACAAAATTCACCACCTCAGCCCAAATGTCTTGCGTCCTAATATGATAAGGATCACCATACATACAGACAAGCCTAAAACTAAAACTAGATTGATTAGTCCTAACTTTAGCTAGGATGTAGTTTGGGCTGGAGCTGACAACAACAACTTCCACATCATCCTTCCACAAAAGCCATAAACCACCAGAGATGCCTTCAGCAGGTACTATATAACTATCATGAACAGAAAAATAGTTTATTAGATTGCTAGGAGACAATTTATTGGTTTTTATTTCTGAGATAAAGATTACCTTAGCATGAGTAGAGTGAATAAGCCTTTTTAGGTGGCACATTTTAGAACTGCGGAGGGAACCACCAATCCCTCTGCAGTTCCATGATAAAAGATTCATGGCTCCCGTGGCGCCTTAAGGGCTGGCGCCAATGCCCGATCAGGAAGAGAAGTGTTATCAACAGGTTGGCTTCCATCGTCCAAAGACATAGCAGACTCATCAATAAAACCATATTGATCTTTGACTTGCAATTTATCTTGAGTCAGACCAGTGCTATCAGATGCATTCCCAATAACCTTGACAGATCTAATACACTCAGATTGATGATTTCCACCAGGATCCTGATTATCACCATGAGTCAAGTTTTGAGTAGTAGGGGATTCTTGGGCACTAACCCCATAACTACTTTCTTTAGCTTGAGTTCCATCATTACCAGCACTA
Organism: Eragrostis curvula; assembly: GCA_007726485.1. NCBI lineage: Eukaryota > Viridiplantae > Streptophyta > Magnoliopsida > Poales > Poaceae > Eragrostis > Eragrostis curvula. The sequence goes on from CM017439.1 coordinate 41,023,888, forward strand.
GTTTCTTGATCCCATCTGCTCTGTGATCCATTGCGCCTTCTTGACTTCGCTGTCGGGATCAGCTGGTTTTCTACATTACAAAAATCACGTGAGGATTTTGAATGAGGAGAAAGAGACTGCGAATAAAGAGAACTGTATTTGGCTGGACTGGAAGGGCTCATAGGTTTCTTAGAAGTTGGGCGATGAAGTGGTGATCCTTGCCTTTTGTGGTCTCTGTTATAATTATGAGAATGTGAAGATTTAGGAGCAGGAGGCTGAACAGGGGAGGTTTTTCCAAAGGATTGTTGCTCAGGATGTAGAGATCTTATTATGGAAGTATGTGGGGAGTAGTGGGGAAATTTATCACCTGGAGTCAGCTGTTTGTTCTTCATATGTTCTGTAAGAACAGAGACATCCAGAGATGCAGAGGCAAACTGAGAGTCAGAAGTACCCATGCCTTGTATCTGCTTATCCCTACCCTGATTATTAGCTTCTATGTTCTGCTGTCCAGCACTTTGGAGGATGAAGGGGTTTACTTGACTTTGCAATTGTTGTCCTGCATTTTGATTAGATGAGTTTTGCATGACCTGTTGGCGTGAACCATGGAAGACAAAAGGATTTAACTGTTGCTTCCACTGGTTACTGGAGTGAAGAGGATTCTGGGCCTGCCATGACTGAAGTTGGGTGTTTCCTTGTTGACTTTGTGGATTGAATATGCCTGCATAAGCATACTGAGGCCCAATACCAGATGATAAGTTGTCCTTTTGAACTTGGAATGCCTGACCATAGCTTTCTGGAAGGTACTGGCTGCTACCCGTAGCTTGTGTTCCTGTAGCATTAAATGCATTTTCCTGTTGTTTAGCTGCAGCCACTATCTGCAAGTTAGAACTGTTCCTGGAAAAAATCTCTTCTTCTCTGGATTGATTTTCAATCCCTGGAGCAGCAAGGGAACCTGATGATTTCTGAAAGAAATCTCTAAAAGACTGTATATATGCATTATGAGATCTTCCATCTTTCTCTTCCCTGGCTTCAGTCGGAATTTCGAATTCCTGAGTCCTCCATTTCCCATATATCTCTTCAGGAACTTTAGCAGCTTCAGCCGGACTCAAATTCATGATAAACTGATGTCGATACATTGTGAAAAAGATGCCCACAAAAATTGCAAATCTTGACCAGTTTTTCATAGTGAATGAACACTTTAATCTTCTTTTCCTTAGAAATGCTGATTGCAACACTGTCTATAAGAGGCTTAGAGACATCTAGGACAACTCTAGCAAAAATATATTCAGCAACTCTAAACATGGAGCTTTCAGACAGAGGAACAGATGGATCTTTGACTCCAATTTTCTGGATGATTTTTTCCACTAGATCAACAGACCTCAAAGGCTTGGGAACACCATATAGATGAATGTTAACAGGGAGATACCTGAAAGTATATGAATCCTTTGGCTTGCTTCCACTTGGATCAACATACTCTACAAGCATGGTCTCCCTCTCAACAAGCCATGGTTGCCTCTGCCATATCCATCTCAGATCTTCCTCAGTTCTGAAGTATGCTACGAAAATGTTCAGCGCTAACTGCTCGACCTTGTAAAATCTTGTTCCCCATGCTGCCTTCATGGCTCTCTCAAAGACAAAGAGAGAGATATTCCTTGAAGCTGAACCTTCCGGAGGCCCAACTTTGAACAGAAGGCTGCAAGAGGTGTCGATTTGTTCCTGCTCTTGATCTTCCAAATCGATCTGGATTACCTCCTTATGGGAGAGATTGAGGCTTTGGAAATCAAACTCAAGTTGAGCAGATGGGTCGGGAGGAAATATTGCGGGAGGATTCGGGTCTACATCCATGGTGGAGTTTATGGGAGGTATGGTGAAGATGGATGAAAAGATTGAAGTACGGGATGGATTGAAACGGGCTGCATACATTGGGAAAAGAAATCAAAAAGGCATTTCGCCTACCGCCTTAAAGGAAGCAGTTGGAACAGTAGAGAGCCAGCAGGTCCTAGTACTCCGACAGTGGCCTGCTTAAGAGATTCCAAATCGCGTATTTGAAGGCGACGTTTAACCTGCTGCCACTTGAAGGCAGCATGATGAGCAAGAGTTACAGCATGCAATGGTGCATCTGTCTGCGCATAGTAAAGTTGGATAAATCCTTCTAATAAAGAGTTTGAGAAAGGTGGTACGGAGTGAGAGAATGGATGGATAGATGAGTCTCAAAGGTCATGATCTAACGGTGAAAATTTTAGAGATGATGTGCTGCATGAGAGTTGAGAGAAATAGAAGTTAATGACCTTTAGTTGGTTGCACTTATAAAGAAATAGGAGATTATAGATAACAGCAAAAATATCTTCAACGCGTTGCCAAAAAAACAGCGAGTTTATTTTACTATAAGCTTGTATTCTAACATTACACATGACTGGGATTAATTTATCATTTCATTCGAGACCTTAAATTAGCACCACCATTCTAGTCTCCATCAGGGTTCTGGCATCGAAGCCGTTGTGCACGGCGTGATGCAGAAGCACCGAAGGTTGATTCCGCGGCACGACCCGCCGGAGTACCCATTGCCCTCCTGCCTGCAGACGTCCGCGCAGCGGTTGGAGCTGAAGCACAGCCCACGGAACCTTATGCTCCGTGACAAGCACTCGCCCGCCTGAACCTGAGTCCCCATGTCTGCAATCAGAGAGGCACAACAACATTAGTCATGGCAGCAAACGAGACCACTCGTTGTGATGCATCACGCGAGCACGCACCGGCGGCTAGCACCAGCAGGAGGAGGACGACAGCGGCAGAGAGCTTCTCGCGCGAAGGTTCCATTGATCTGTTTCTTTGCGGGTCGAAGGAAAACGAACAAATAGTTATATGAGTCAGTATCAGATATATATAGCATATAATGTGTGCTTCAAGTTCAAGTACTGCTGTATAAGCAACGGCAGCCAACTTTTTTGTTTTGACTGTTAATTATTCGATTCTTTATTGCCAAAACAGAGCAAAAGGACTATGGCAGAAAACAACGCACTCCTTTTTGATGCAATTATTCTTTTTTTTATGCTTTCCAGATTTCACTACTACAAAACATGCATTTTGTAAGACATATTTGTAACAGAAGTAAGAATGTGTTACAAAAATATTTCATAGTAACACAAGCATTTGTGTTACTGAGTGTGTGTTACAGTTAATTATTCTAGTAACACAAAAATTGTGTTTCGAGTATTGTGTTACAAAGAAATCAATGTGTCTAAACATAGCAAGCCTAGAACTTATAGTAACACAAATAAATGTTACTGTTATGTGTTACTACAAGCCGTAGTAACACTTTTCTTGGGCTACAGTAACATATGTTCAAGTAATTTATAAGTTAAAATCAATTAAGGATAACTTCTTATTAAATATGCATGTGTAGTGCAGTGGAAACTCAACACCAATATGAAGGTGAGGTACCGGGATCAAATCCTAGCAGCCTTTAATTTTTTGATTTTTTATTTGTGTTACCACATTAATATTGTAACATATTTTATTAGACATAGTAACACATTCACATGTGTTGCTACATTATTATTGTAACATATTTTTCACAAGTAGTAACACATATATGTGTTACAATAAAATTTGTTCTAGTAACACCAGCATATGCATCACTTATTTTTTGTGTTACTATAGGTCTCTGTAACACTTTTTTCTAACTTTTGTAACACATATATATGTTACTAAAGGCCTGACCTGACGTAGTGTTTGCTGCACTTTTGGCTAGTTTACGTGAAAGCCTCAAAAAGTTGCCGGAACTGAGGCAGAAAATTACTTACTCCCTTCTTTATTTTTATTTTTTGCAGCCTTTAGGGTGGTGCGTCTTTGACTAGCAATATTCTGCATAGCCTTATATATGTCTATTAATAAACTTATAACTCTTTTGAAATAATTTTCAAAATATGAATCAAATGGCTCTTTTTATGATTTCCTTGCGCCCAAGAACAATGCCTAGAAGTCAGAACCACTAACATTGCCGATTAATCTTGATGTTTGTTTGTTTGTTCATGTTTTATATTTTGGTGTGTTGCATTCGCTTACTTCTGATGTTGGCGATTAAAGTCAGTGGTTGTATCCTTCGCCAAAAAGAAAAAAAAAAATCGGTGGTTGTATTTGGTTGTAGGTTTCTGGAAAGTCAAGGCCAAGACACAATAGTAGCTTCCTTGAAGGTCAAGGGGCTGAGATTAATGCGATTATTGAAATCATTTGGTTACTTGTGCCATGGCAGCCAAGTCTCGGCTGTGGTTATATAATGCCTATATCTTATCCACATCGGAGAATGAAGGGAAGATGTCCAGAACATCGTTTTGCTCTTTCTTTCAGTTTTTGACAAAATATAATGGCTTTCCTCAGTAAAAGCCTTACTCTTAGCTTAATTATTGATGCCTGTTTATTTTATCCATCTTCTTCATAGATGTTAGTTTAGTAGTGAGCTGACCTTTAGACAGATCCTTCGCCAACCAACACAACACTCCCAAAATTTTATTACCGCAGCATGTCAGGCAACAAACGTTTCACTTTGGTATTATCATTCAATGATGACCCAGCACCACCAGTCCACTTTGGTCACTTTCAGGCGTGGCAGCCATTGTCGATAGACAATAGAAGACGCAATAGCAGCGAGAGGGAAAGCCACGACACTCGCCGCTGATGTTGTTATTATCCTCCGCCTCGCACACATCTGAGCAGCTCCTCGGATGCAAGCACCACCCTTTAAAGCTCCCGCTTCGTTTGGAGCACTTTTTCATTTGAAGAGGTTCCATCTCTGTATAAACACATGCACGTACACAAAGGCACAGTGTACAAAATTGTACGCAAAAACAATACTTTAGCTAAAGAGTCAGAGAGAAATGAAGGACAAGGAAGCACTGTGACTCCTAATTCTTATATCTTGTTCATTCACGTACCGGATGCAGCCACTACGAGCAGGAGGACGATGATGGCTGCAGATAGATGCATTTGTGAAGGCTGAGGCTCCATTTTGTTAGGCCCTTTTATTCTTACTTTTTTGAATGAAGAAGAATGGATAGATGGGGGATGAATGTAAGGCCAGGGCTTCTCACTCTCTCAGAGTGGCAATATATACCATCATCCAATGAGAATTAGCGAAATGAATATGGTGCTTCAAAACCTTAAAGCAACTATGGTAGAAATTAATTGTTGACGTTAACATGCGGGTTCTTTGGTAACTGCCAGTCAAAATGTATGAATCCGATGGTGAGCTTCCCACAAAAAAAAAAAGACTTTGCTTATATTGAAAGCATACGCTCTGATTCATGTTGGTTGCTTGCATTTGTATGAAAATTGAATTTGAAACTCGATAGAAGTTCGTGTACAACGAAAATAGAGAGGCAACTTGACCAAAAAATACATCATCTCTTTCCTTCTCTCATGCATGCAGGCCGTGTCACAATATATGGCAAAACTGCCATAATCTTCATTGCCCGCTAATCAATTCAATTGATTATTTCCATTAGAGCAGACATCCTTTCTGTGGAAACGTCTCCTGCACCTTTCATCGTTTTTTTTTTTTTTTTGCACCTTCCATTGTTCAGCCAAAATGATTATATTAGGCTGCCACCGTGGTTCATCTTCCTGCGCCCCATTTACCCATGAGGAAAACCGGCCGCCGCCGTCTCCTACAAGCAAGCTTCATCGCCGTGAGCCTCCATGGACCCATGCACATCGCACTGCACCAAGGAGCTTGCGAAGCCCATCCCGTCGTCTCCTACAAGCTTGACGTCGCAGCCATAGCGTTTCTGCTGTAGTTAGTCTCCACTGGGTAGCTCTTGTTCGATCTTATCAGTTCGACACGCAGCGTGCTTTGTTTCCAGTATAAAATACGTTAGCCTCTGTTGATCACCTCAGCATCACACCTTGATATGTGTAATATACCCTGTTTTCAGTATAAACTTAATTCTGGTAGCAAAATTTTCAGAAAAAAAAACTTGTAACTTCAATTGCTTATATCATTTTCATACGGACTTGTCTTCCAGTGATTCTTACGTTCATACGACCATTACGGCGTAGGCTTTCTTGAAGTATACTTGTTTCATTGCGATGCTACTGTTTGGTCCTGTTTTGTTAGTGTGTTTGTTGTTTGCTTGTCGGTACAATTGCCGGGGCGATTCTATTCAACAGACGGCATTAAACCTCCAAGATCAGAATGTGTTTGAGCAGCAACCGAGCAAGTGCCCTTGACGTCCATTCTGATCTCAACTTAGGATTATGTCATTTTTAAATATGCATGTTGGTCTTAATATTGAGTCCCATATTATGATTTACTAGTTAATTCCTTATTATTCCTTGAAGCATGTTGATGATTTTATTGCTTAGTTTTCTGTCAGTTAGTTGATGGGGTGTTTGGTTGAAACATTATAACAAATGGAATACTGAACTTAAGCATGGGATGGTAATCGCTAAATCAATTTGTGTTGGCATCGCAACAACTTTTAGTATTCAGGAGAGCAAATTGAGTCATGATTTTGTTCGGAAGGTCAAACGGACAAAGTGCATTGTTCGAAAGAGTAAAGTAGACTTTTTCATGTTAAAATATGATGGTGTGTGATTGTCCTTAATTTAGGGTTTGCTCTTGCTTTGTTTTTTTAACCATATAATGACCTTTATTCTTCGCTAGAAACCTTACTCATAGATAATTATGTCCATTTTTTTATCCTTCTTGTACAAATTATTCGTATACTTTTAGTCATGTGACTGCACAAAAATTCCTTCTGCGAGACACAAAGTACACAGCGCCTCTGATGAATCCAATCAAATTTATTACCAGAACATGTCGGACAATGTTTTTAGGCTAAGGCTTTGTATTGTGATTCATTATTAATGACCGCTAGCACCACCGCTACCACCAGTCTGGTCTGCCTCGGGTGCGGCCGCCGAAGCTAACGCGCATGGCAAGATGCAGTAGCAACGATCTCGCCAGCCAAGACACTTGCCACCAGTGTAGCCCTTTCCCTCGGATCTGCAGACTTCTGAGCAGTGGTCCGTGTTCAAGCACAACCAATGAAACCTGCCGCTCAGATGCAAAGAGTAGCACTCTTTAGCTTGAACCTGTGCCATCTCTGCATGACGAACAAGCGCAGACGCACAAACGTTAGCCAAAGCTTCAAATTAACACGATATTGATTGATGAATATTGCTACAGCCTAGCTCATGCATATTACATACCGGTGGCCATAACAACGAGCAGGAGGATGACAATAGATGCTGAGAAGTTCCTCCATGAATGCTCCATAGAACGAGTTATTTTGTTGTGTGCGTTAATGTGCCAATAGCAGATGAGTGAAACTCTGGGCCCTCTGCAGTCTGAGGATGGCACGATGCCTCTATATATAGGAGACGGAAAGGTTAAAAAAAATGGTCCAACAAGTTACGGCAACTATGGCCAGAAATTATTCCATTCGTTCTTATTTTCTGTTCGCCGATACTAACTTATTGCAGCCTTTCAGGTGTACCTTTGACTCCTATTTTATGGAACTTTATATATACTTTTATCAAAAAGACAGTAATTTAATGAGGCATTGGTGTTACCAGCCATCTATTTCAGTCAAAAAGACATCCCTGCTTTTACTGGGAGAAAAATGATCAAAACTCGGAACAAAGTAAGACTACAAATTAATGCTTCCGTCAAAATCCTCCTTTTTCGCGTTTCACTTGGATGGTCACCCATGTGAAGTACATCACGCACGCAGCGATCTCCTCAGCAAAGATGCAGTCGTCGTCTTCAGGTTTCGGTCACTGCAATATTCTCTCGGGTCCTCCTAGGCAGAAACGGCATATGCACACCGGCGGCAAAGCAGGATGGAGCACCTTGGCTCCCACAGGACCAGGCGGAGGCCAGGATAGGCACGCTATGCTGCTGACCCCTGAGGATACGGCCCAAACATAGGAAGTTCGAAACCGACGTACGGATGCGGAGGTGACCAACGACTGATGTGAACCATGTGACCCGGAGCCAGAATCCGATGGATGTGAACCATGTGGCGCGGATTTGAGCCACATAACGACTCATGTGTGAACCATGATAAACCTGAATATATTTGTTGAATTTTGATTTTTTTGTCGAAAATGCAGGAGAGATACGCTTCATTATATTAAGAAAAAAATGTTTTATTTTAAACATATGTCATATTTATTTTTGTGCTACACCCGATAGGCACCCGACAGCCACCCGAAACACGACGGGCGTTGGCGTGGGTGATATATTTCACCCATTGGTAGGGATGGCAATCTCACTCGCGGATTTTACACCCGACAGGCACAGGCGCGGGTGCTATTTTGACCCCGCGGGACGCACCCGCACCCGCGATACCTCGGGGCAGGGCTGGACCGCACATGCCCCGCGGGGTGCCCGAATGTCAGCCCAGCAATTTTCCACCCCGGTGCCTGGTCCAGCCCAAGAAGAGATGCCCCCCTGCCACCAGCCCACCACGGCACCACCCCCCAACCCTAGGTCACGTCCTTCCTGGTTGTTCACGCGCCGCCCCCGACTCCTAAATCTCGCCGCAACCACCAATCGCCATGCCGTACCAACAGTCGCCGCAGGGCGCGCCACCAATCACCGCAGGCCGCGGCGTCGGCAACACCACGCCGATGACGCGCGAGTCTAACGCTGCCACAGCGCCACTTTGCCCCGGCCATAGGAGCAGGCTACCGTGGTTCCTCATGGCGTCTCATGGTAGCGGCAGTCCTGAGCATGTATTTTGGTTGCGTTTGATATGAGATGAAGTTTTGAAGATGTTACACATATCTTTTGTGATTGATTCACTAAGATGTATATTTTGATGTGTGACATGGTGAAACACGACGGGCAGCCGACACCCGACAGGCGCAGGTCGAGCCTTTTCTCCTCTTGTGTGTATGTTTGCCAAACCCATCCCGTTGCCATCCCTACCCATGGGTGTGGGTATCATTTTCACCCGAACACTTTTTTCTTTCGGGTTGGTTTTGGCTCAACCCGACCTGAACCTGTCCCATTTCCATCCCTATTAGGGGTCGGGTATTTTGGGTTCGGTCTCCAAATTTTGCGCCACTCGTAGCTTTCTTAATTAAAATTTTACTCGCTCTTCGATAGAATTTTGGTCATCTGATCTATTACAGCTTTACGGCATCAAAGAGCAATGTTCTAGTTACCACAATTGAAGGGGTCGATCATTTCGAAGCAAAGAGATGTACGACATGTATGACCTAGCCGTCCGACTTCAATAGTACGACAACGGCACAGATGTACAACATTCCTGAGTGCTCGCTCCCACAAACCGAAGATTTACAATACAGTCGCGCCACAGCCGGATAGCTCTGGTTGTACGATGATTATTTTCCAAACAAAAACATGTACGATGCTCATTTCCCAAACGAAAACAGTAGTAGTAGAAATCCAGCAATTTTTATTAATTATTGGGAAAATTGCAAAACCCCCCCTAGGAAGTCATCTAGAGTTTGATTATCCCCCCTATAACTGATTTTGTTGCAAAATCCCACCTGGTAATCAAAGCCCGATCCAATTCACCCCCTCGTTGCGGCCTGGCGTGAGACCTCAGTCAAAATCCGGCTCATCCACGTCGGCGTTCTTGTTAATTCGCATGAATCCTGCAACGCCCGCATCCTGATCCAAGAACCATGCCACTGTGGCAGCGGCGGCGGACTTGGGCTCATCGACGTCGAGCCCAGACATCATCTCCGCCAGCTCGTTGTGCGGGGCGCCGTCCTCTGCTACGACGTTGCCTCCACCTCCCTCGCTCCTTCGTTCCCTTCTTCGTCGGCCCGAATAGGAGAACCCTCCTTTGCCATAGAAAAAGCAACGAGGCTAGAGGCTGGTCCCTCCGATCACAACTGAATTAAGTTCGATCTACGCAGATTCTCTCATCTCTTATTTATCGATTTGAACTGAATGAAAGGTGATTTGATCTCGGCAAAAGACAAGTTGCAGAAGTTGATCCCCGCAGAAGACAAACTGCATATGCAATTCGCTGCAAAATTAGACCGGCCTTATCCACTGGCGATCACCTCCGTGTTCTCCCGCGTTGTTGCAACAACCTCCCTTTCTGTTTAAGCGGTCGATCGTGGGCATGTGCATGCATATCAACCGGCAGCTCGAGTTCGCTGATGTCCTGCGGTGCCAAGACAACCCAAATAGGCCAGCTCTGCATGGCACGTGCGTGGGAGGGTGCAAACTAAACCAGTATCAAATACCTGGTGGCCTTTTGCAACGAAACATCTTATAGGGGGGAGTTCCAAATTCAAGGTGACTTCCTGGGGGGATTTTGCAATTTCCCCTTAATTATTATTACAACTATCTAACACATGGAAAAAAACGTGTTGCATTTGGGTATCGTACGTTATCAATTCAGTCATGACCCCTAGCTCCTACAGCCTGGTCCCCATGAGCCGTGGCACCCCGCAAAACTTTCGAGCACGGCTCCGAGCAGTAGCATTTGGCGTCGAAGCCGCCTATGCACACGCCGCCATCGTAGTTTTGGCCCGGCCTAGTGGGCGACGACTCCTTTCTACACGTCTTTTCGCAATTCGGCGGCCACAAGCACCACCCATGAAAGGTGCCGCTCGCATAGTAGCAATTTCCCTCCGCCTGAACGCGCGCCATGTCTGCACGGAACATGCGCGCACACACAACACCGGAAACTTAACTATTAGTACGCACATGTGAAAACATGGTCCAAACAATCGAACAACTGAAGGCTACCGGAGGATGAGCGTTGCGACTTCTTGTGTTAATGTACCAGCGGACATAACGAGCAGGACGACGACCACAACGGCTGCAGAGAGATTCCTTCCTGAAGGCTCCATTGGCTTGTTTTTGTTCCCCCTATAGTTGAATAAAATGAGGATAGCAAATGAGTGAGAGTCCGGGGTCTCCCATCTTATATTGAGAAAGAGAGAGCCTTTTATGGTAAAAAATGATTTTCTTTGATTTGCCAGCTACCTCAATCCCGGCGACCCCGTCCACCTTCCTCATTTCCTCCACGCCGATCAACCCTTGCCCGATCTGTTGTCCGGTTATATCTGGAGATTGATTCTAGCATTAACATATGCAGGTACATGTCACGCATGATTTCCTTCCTTCCTTCTAGGGGCCCTACGTTGCACTGACGCTGTGACACGCACGTCGCGTTGTCTCAGGACTCAGGACATGAAGACGTTAATTAGGATCATCTTCACTGACTAAAGCCTTGCATGATGTGCATGTATATCACGCAAACTTTGCTTTTTTCATTCAGGGTAGGCATGCATATCACAGCGTATACATCGTGCATCGGTTCCCTCTAATCCAATCAATGGGGGTCCGTCTCGCCTAGGATTACTGGACCAGCAGGATTTCGTAATCAGATCAACAAGATATGTATTGTGATTAGTGAAGAGTATGGATAAGTACGCCTAACTGATACATACATGCTTAACGATAAACACAAGTGCAAACTTTGATCCTTAATTAGTCCAAGCTAGGCTCATGGGAACAAAACGCGGGGGCCCAATCAGAATAGAGAATACCAATTGGCCCTGTAAATCAAACAAAATGAGCGACGTGTGTGTCTCTAGTCTTCACTGGTCGTACGCGTATTCCACATGTTGTCGCTGCTGGGCAGAAGAACGTGTGACGATTTCCGCTGGCCATGTACAGGACATTACGTGGCACTTGATACCCACGAGCCCATCACTTCGCTTGAATTTCAAACTTCCAACGTCCGGTCATGCAGCAACGGCTCCGTCGATGTCGCTCCGTCCAGCCAGAGGAAGTGGCCGCTCCAGACCAACTCTTTTTTTGAGGTATAACTCGTAAAAATGCACGTGCGCCACGCACGTGTTCGACCAAATAACATCACTTGGCAGGATTTTATCATAAATAAAAATAATATGATGTACCATGTACGTATCATACAAAAAACATATTTATGACACATCATTGCATTTAAGTATCATAACGACATTAACACGATAAGATCAAGAATCTGATAAAATAATGACATTGTTTGAAATTAAAAACGCTATTTGACTTTGAAACATAAAAGACATGACGTGACGCATAGTTCTTATTCATTGTCGGTAACGATAGCGACAATAAATAAGTTATGCAAATTGCCAAGATATGTCATGGCAAATGCAAGAAACTTAATGGCACATCATATTCACAAAAGAAATATTAGAAGGCAGACTACCACTCGTCAACCACACTTAATGCCGCATTTTATCCATTGAAAAATTTACAACTGCAAATACATTAGAAAAAATTAAGTTCCAACCTGGATTCCTTGCCCGTTTGTATCTCACTTTTCGCGAGTATAACACATCGAATAAGACATCAAAATTCAGATCATCTCAGATGAAAGAAGCTTCAATCATTGAAAAAATTACTTTCTCACGGAAAATTAAACTACTCAAATTTGAGCCTTCAGTGGCCTGCTGTTTTCAAGTTTCATTGCAGCTTGTCAAATTCTTCTTTTATTAGAGCCTCATTAACACTTGTGGAACACACCTGAAATGGAAGTTAGGCAATGTCAGATTGAATATCAATGATAAGCAGTAGAAAGGTATTAGTATCTGTAATATTTAACAGATTAAATCTTTCTGGTTACAAGGAAATTCATAAATGACGCATACTACCCGGTTGCTCAGTATTTGCATGGCCCTTGCTACTTAGCATTCCGTGAAGAAGCTCATGTACACAACCTTATAATCAAAGGAGAAAATAGTAGAAAAATATGAACACACACATGCATGCTCACACAGACACTGATTCGCATGGCACCATGCATCTTTAAATTTGAAAAAAAAAACAATTGTTGCAGAATATTCCACGAAACAAAACTAATGAAATAGATCATGCTATCTAAACCTGTGACTGCTTTGGATACAGTAAGATCTACCATTAACATCCATGTTTTTATTTGTTTTTGCAAACATATCAGAAAAAGCAAATTTATGAAAGGAAAATTTATTAAAAAAAAATCATCAAGCAGGGGCACCTTAATCAGTGGCGCTCTCAGATCGCTTTGCTGCTTCGCTGGACGTCTTCTTTGTCTATGTGCATTCAAAGAACTCTCCAGTCACAGATAATTTAGTCAAAAATGAGCTTTTTCCCTTCCAGATTCCATGGCATGTGAGAACACAGGTAATAAAAGTTACCATGGCTATTGCATTCAAATATAGAGTAGATCACAGAAGTGACACCACTATGAGCTTTCTGTTGTAGCAGTTGATATTACTGCTTGAAGAAATCTGTTTACTGCAATTACTGTCTCGATGGCTAGAATTCGTTTTTAATGGACTTGCAGAGGAAAGTGCAGAGTAGTAAGTCAACATGTAATTCATGGTGTAGCACCCGTAATTTTGCTCATATCGATAAAACTAAAATTTGAACTTTTCAAAAATTTTCAAATAATAGAAATGGATTAGATCAAAAATAGGGCTCAATTAAATTTTCTCGAAATTAAAAGCATGCATGAAACACTCATGTGCATTTTTGCCTCTTATTGTCTTTATTTAACTGTTTGGGTGAGTGTTGAAGTCCAAAATCAAATTCAAATTCAAATCCCTTTGAAATTCATCCAAATCCCAAACCCAGAAAAAGTTAAAGCATTTCCAAGCTTATTGGGCCGCCTCTCCCCTTTCCCCGCGCCCGGCCCACTTCTCCTCCCCCTCTTCCTCCCGCGCCAGGCCGCTGGGCCGTCCGCGCGCCGCGGCCCAGTTCCGCCGGCCCGCCCGCAGCCGCGAGAGGCTGACGAGTGGGGCCACCCCCATCGTCAACCTCGCGCCGCCGCGCGCCGCCCGACCGGCCGGCGTGCCGGCCGGGGATTTACTCCCCGCCGCCGCATTTCCTCCTCTGCTCCCCCACGCGTCGCTCTCCCGCGCTCTCCCTCCTCCCCTCGTCCGGGCCCTGCTTCCCCAAACCGCCGGCAACATCAAACCCTAGCCGCCCTCGCCATTAAACGCGGCGAGCTCGAGCTCCCCGCCGCGGTAGCGTCAAGACGACGCGCCGCCCTTCACGTCGCGCCCGGGGCCCCCTTCCTTCCTCCGCGCCTCGTGGCCGCCGTCGCGCACCCGTCCCCCACCCTCGCGCCGCGAGCCGTCGCAGCTCCGGTGAAATATCCCGACGAACTCGGGATATTTCCCGGCCCTCTCCACCGCCTTCGAGCGGGTATAAGAGGAGCGCCGGCCCCTCCTTTCTTCCCCGCTGCCACTTCTCTCCCTCGCACTCCCTTCCACGCCGCCCATTTCGTAGCTCCCCCTCTCTCCTCCCCCAACTCCGGCGAGTGATTCCGCCGTTCCCCGACGCCCTCCGCTTCCACTGCAACCGAGGTGAGCACCTCCACTCCCCGCTCTTCCCTTGCGCCTCCTCTCCACCCTCCTAGCGCGCTCGGGGCTAGCCCGCACCGCGCGCAGTCGCTCCGCCGCTCACCGCCTCCCTCTCCGGCCGCCGTGGGACACTCCCCGGCCAAGCCGAGCCCACCGGCAGCTTCCACACACTCCCGCGCACGCGCACGGGTGCTCTAACCCGCTCCGCGCGCACGCGCGCGCACTTCCGCCACACCCGCCAAACCCCGGCCGAGCTCCGGTGAGCTCGCGCCGCCGCCTCGCGCATCGCCCACGTGCACACGTCCCTCCACCAGCTCCGCCATAGCGTGTAGGTCACCGGCACCCGCTCAAACTCCTCCTCCGCCATCTCCCGAGCGCGCCGGCGAGTTTTCCGGCGAAGCGGGAACTCCTCCCTCGCCTCCGCCGCGCCGGAGCGACCGCACGCGTCGAGCCCGCGTGGCGTCCGCGTGGCAACCACGTCGGCGCCGCGTCGGCACGCCTCACCGCGTGGCGCGCACGCGTGGTGCACGCGGCCCACGTGCACCACACGCACACGCGGCTCGGTCCACGCTTCTGTGGACCGAGTCCACCAAACAGTAGCCCCCGGGGCCCCCGGCCCCAGCTGGCCCACATGTCAGCCTCTTTTTCGCGCACGAAAATGCTGGGTACACCCGAGAGTGTACACAGAAATGTATTTCGGGCATATTTCCAATATCAGAAAAATTCCCAAAAATATCCAAAAATTCCCAAAATCATTTCTAACCTTTTTCCAACCCTTGTACACCTCTGGAAAATTAGGGTGGAGATTATACTTAATTAAAGTTAATCTACCCCTAATTTAATCCTTTTCCCTTAATTTCAAATATTCATATCTTTGTCGTTTTAACTCCGAATTCGACGATTCTTGCACCATTATTCATCTAAAATCATCCTCTACCATATTCCATCAAAACCATATGTAGGGGTGTATTTTATTTTATTCATTTTATTTTAATGATTGTTTAATTGAGTGTTAAGCGGTAGATTTAGCCTTTCTTTTATTTAATCGCTAGGTGATCAAGTCTTCGAGGAGGAACACGAGGACCCCGACTACGAGGAAGACATAGAGGAGGAAGATTTTGGTGAAGGCAAGTCCTAACCACCTTGATCATATTTCACCTAATTAATTCTTACAAAATACCCTATATAGAGCCTGTGTGCAAATTAAATATGCATAGTCTTTTAAAATGATTTAAATATTAGAGTAACCTATCTTGAGAAAAGCCATACCTTGTTTATTGCTATCCTTAATCCATTGTTAACCCTAGGTTCCACGATCATTAATCTTTAATGATTTGTTGGAAAATATTGCCGCTTAGGTTCTATCACACTGTGTTAATTAATAATATTGCTTCACATGTTTTTGTGTGAAAATGTGTGAGTGTGACTTGGTGATGTGTGTGTGAAATAAAAGGGATGGGCTTAGTAAGTGAAACCCATAGTGGGGGTTATGTTTTAGACGGGAGCAAGCGAGGTAGTCCTCAGTGGGGAGGCTATCTCTGGGACGCTACTTCTCGTTGGAGAGTAGCTATTGAAGATGCTTGCTTCGGTCGTATAAGGACCGGTTCATGTGCCGTCTGGCCTAGCACACAGTGCAACCACGAGGCCCTATTATGGGTAGGGTTTGGAACCACACCCTACTAGTGATCGCCCGGTACCACCAGGAGGCAGGGAGTTGCAATCGGAAGCCAGGAGAAGATCTTGACGATGTTGGCGTCGGATCCGGCAGATGGAGGTGATTGGCTTTGGCCATGCTATGTTTATATGAGGCCCCTGGTCGCGGATTTTCCGAGGTGGTACCGTGGTGACACTAGGCAGGTACGGGACCATTTGTGTGTCTTTCCGACCCACGACGGTGGGAAGGTCTGGCACCCCTCGTGGGGAAAGTGTACAACCTCTGCAGAGGATAAGAATCTATCCGGATAGCCGTGTTCCACGGTATTGGACAACGCGAAAGCCATGGCCACACAATGATTAGTTTTTCTGCGTGAGTTATCCTTGGCGTGTGTGTTTTCGGGATAACGCCGGTTTGGAGCCGTGTGCTGGTTTCCTGCCAGCATTAAAATTTGGGAACTGGCGGGAAGGATTTATTCTCCCCCAGGGCCACTCAACCCCACTAAGACCTTATCAATGATGACTTAGAGTTTTACAAAATGTTTTGGTTTGCAAAACAACCCCTGCATTGAAAATTGGCTTTTCGGCCGATCGATGAAAACTCCAGCCTATTCCTTGACAATATCCTTGCATACGAGTCACCCTTGTGTTAGGACTTGCTGAGTACCTTATGTACTCATCCCCCCATCTTAATCAATCATTCAGAGGAAGAAGGAGAGTATGATTTTCAAGCCGATGGCGAAGAAGACTAGGGTCGTCACGCGCAAGTTTGCCAGTGGAGTGGATCTGCTTCCGCCGTCCGTTGCGTAGAATAAAGCGTGGCATTGCTGCTTCCCAGCGATGGCCACTGTGGTGTGATGTGTAGTGTTGTAAGGCCTCTGGCCACCTCAAAGACCTTTTATGTAAATTAAAAGGCTTGTAATGAGCTTTGGTAATAAATAAAGGTGTGACTCTGAAGTGCCATTCTGTGAGAATGTCCGTATCAGCGTCTGATCCAGGGACTGATACGGTGGATTCAAGTACCTCTGAAAATGGGGTATGACAGAGTGGTATCAGAGCCATACTTGCCCGTAGGATGACCCTTAGCTTGGAAACGTGTGAGAGAGGAGTAGTATTTTATACAAACTATCTATAAAATTCTACTTCTCTACCTATGCTGTATTTATAAAATTCTTTTCTCCAGTACTTACCTCTTTTCAAAATTTGTGTGTAGGTAGATGGAGGACCTTCGCGCAGAGCTAGCCCAGCTGGAGGAGTGCCGTGCTCAGACTGCCCGTGTTCTCGAGGACACCGCCCAGATGTGGGACGAGGACGTCCGCAGACTTCGAGAGACCCAGGCACAGCTTGCAGAGGTCCAGGCACAGCTCACTGCGTCCCAGGACGAGGTTGCACGTTTGACCTCCAGGCTTGAGTTTGTGAGGAGGCTTTGGGAGGAGGACGCTCTGTACCTCATCCGAGAGGTGGACCGCTGCTACGTGAGGCTTCACGAGGTTGGAGCAGGACCCCGCCGCAGGATGACCCCGAGGATCGGAGGACCAGCACGTCACCTTCACTACGCTTGCCCGACGGACTCCGACCCCGACACTGAGCCGACTGGAGACTCCTGGACTTCTGGAGGTTCAGACCCGTCTGGAGGCGACTCAGGGTTAGGTTCTGACAGCCAGGGACACACTGACTCAGAGGACACTGAGGACCTCATGGAGTGGGCCGCAGAGCTAGAGGCCGCACTCATGAGAGAGGAGTCCACTGAGGAGGACGGTTACGGAGTTGCCCCCACTGAGGAGTCAGTGGCGGAGAACTTCGTGGACCTTCCTGGAGACGACGACGAGGTGATGGGCGAGGAGCAGCCTGCCCAGACAGACGTGCCAGCAGAGCAGGAGCAGCCAGCACTGTACGACACCCCACCAGCACTGGACCTGCCAGAGAGCCTTCCGACACCGACCCCAGCGGACCCAGCGGACCCAGCACTGGAGGAGTACTACCGCCTGCTCAGCACGGACGAGCTAGTCCAGGACCCGTTCGACCTCTTCGAGGAGTGGCAGCAGGCTCAGGGCTTTCGAGCTTGAGGAGCGCTAGATAGGAGTAGCGCAGTAGCTTCGATGGTGTCTAGTCTCTAGTGCTAGGCGCTGTCCCGAGTAGTGTCGAGAGTCTAGAGTTAGGGTTGTCTCTAATGGAGTCTTGTGTGATGAGAGTCGTGGTCTAGAACTCCCCTTGTGGTCGAGTCTTGTTGTAGTCTAGGCTGCGTCGAGTCCTTTTATGTATATAAATAAGAAAGGACTTTGGTATGTGTGATCGAACCTTGTTATTATGAATGCAGTGTTGTGTTGATGTAATGATGCTGGATCTTCTGTTTGCGTGTGTGCAAGATTTCTGGAACTTCTCTTCCATTGATCTTGTTTTGTGGTGCCTCGTAGTTCGTAGATTCCGTGAGTGTCCCATCTCACCTTTCCGCTAAACCCGTTAAACAGATGCCTCCCAAAAGATCTGTCCGGCTACAACAGCGCCGTGAACGTGAAGAACACGACGAAGGAGACAACGTCCAGAATCAGGGAGGTGGACGTGGAAGAGGCAGGAACACTGCCCCGCGTGGCAGAGGTAGAGGTAGAGGTGGAGGTAGAGTTGAGAATGACAACAACCAGGAGCAACAGGAGGATGAAGCGAGTCAGAATCAGGAAGGATATGATGAGGTTGAAAATAACAATCAGAACAGAGGTGGAGGAAATCAGAACCGTGGTAGAGGTGGAAGAGGTGGTGCACGAGGTGGTAGAATACCAGGACCACCTGTCACCAACTTGGTGGAAGTGATGGATAATCAGACCCGTCTGATGGAGATAATAGCTCAAGGACTGCTAGACCGTACTCCAGGTCCCCAGAGCAAGATGTCCGAATTTATGAGGCTCAGGCCCCCGACATTTGAGGGTACTGAGGAGGATCCTCTAGCAGCCGATGATTGGCTGAGGGATATCACCAAAAAGCTGCACTTGGTGAACGCGGATGACAGAGAAAAGGTGCTGTTAGCATCTCACCAGCTGAAAGGAGCAGCGAGTGAATGGTGGGATAACTACAGAGAAGGTGCAGAAAATGCAGATGCTACTACCTGGGAGGAATTCCAGGAGGAGTTCAGGAGGTATCACATCCCGGAGGGTGTGATTGAAATGAAGGCCGATGAATTCCGCTCACTCAAGCAGGGAGCAATGACAGTCAATCAATATATCAGGAAGTTCATGAAATTGGCTCGTTATGCTCCCGACGATGTCAATACCGACAAGAAGAAGCAGGATCGCTTCCGAAAGGGACTTAATCCTGGATTAAGAGTGCAGCTAGTCACACACATATATCCAGATTTCAACACTCTTATGAACCGTGCACTTCTTCTGGAAGATGCACGTTCCCACATTGAGCATGACAGGAAGCGCAAATTCACTGCGCAGAAGCTCAAGCAGCAGGAGAGGAATCAGAAGCCAAGAATCAATAACAGCTTTCAGAAACCAAGGTACCAGCCGACAATGCAATACAGGACCTCCGCGTCCAATCAGCAAGGCTCAGCACCATCATACCGCAATCAGAATTCTGGCAGCCAGCAGAAGAGCGGTTCTAGTGTCGCTCAGCCCAACAACAACGACAAGAGAACCTGTTTCCACTGCCGCGAGCCTGGCCATATGATTGCAAGGTGCCCTTATCGGAACCAAAGCAATGCTCCAACTCAGCAGCACCAATCAAATAGCGCCAGAACTGCAGCATCAGGAAATGGACGTGGTGGACATCAACCCTCGGGACAACCGCGAAGGAACAATCAAACCTTCGGCCGAGGCAAGGTCAACCACATTAATGCAGATGAAGTTGAGGATACTCCAGACGTTGTACTCGGTGAGTACCTCGTCAACTCAACTCTTGCAACCGTTCTGTTTGATTCTGGAGCTTCGCACTCATTTGTTTCATCGAAGTTTGTTGCTACAAATGGCTTGCCAACTGTTATGCTAAAACAACCCCTAATAATCCGGACTCCCGGGGCCGAGACCAAAAGCTATTTGGGATGCCCACGGGTTAAGATCCTTTTAAGTGGGGTAGAGTTCCTAGCGAACTTAGTAGTCCTAGAATCTCAAGGGATAGATGTTATCCTCGGAATGGACTGGTTAAGCAAGCACCGAGGCAATATAGCCTGTGACACCCGAAAGGTTACTCTGGTAAATCACAAAGGGATTAAAGTGGTATGTGAACCAAAAAGGCCAAAAGATACACCAATGGTTCACCACATGGAAGCAAAGTCATTGGATGAAGTACCAGTGGTCTGTGAATACCCAGATGTATTTCCAGAAGAGCTACCAGGCATGCCACCTGACAGAGATATAGAGTTCATCATTGACCTAATTCCCGGAACCTCTCCAATAGCAAAGAGACCATATCGAATGGCAGCTAATGAGTTAGCAGAGTTGAAGGTACAAATAGCAGAGTTGCAGAAAAAAGGCTTTATTAGGCCAAGTTCATCACCATGGGGATCACCAGTCCTCTTTGTCAAGAAGAAAGACGGCAGTCTCAGATTGTGCATAGACTACCGATCTCTCAATGAAGTCACCATTAAGAATAAGTACTCATTGCCCAGGATCGATGATTTATTTGATCAATTGAAAGGAGCCAAGTATTTCTCCAAGATTGATTTAAGATCTGGGTACTATCAACTGAAGATTAGAGAAGGAGACATCCTTAAGACAGCTTTTGTTACCAGATATGGACAGTATGAGTTCACTGTGATGCCATTCGGACTCACAAATGCACCTGCATACTTCATGAATCTGATGAACAAAGTATTTATGGAAGAGTTAGATCGATTTGTCGTTGTCTTTATTGACGACATTCTGATATACTCTAAGAGTGCCGAAGAGCACGAGGAGCATTTGAGAATAGTTCTGGAAAGGTTGAGAGCACATCAACTGTACGCCAAATTCAGTAAATGCGAATTTTGGCTAAACAGAGTGGCTTTCCTTGGACATATCCTGACTGAAGAAGGAGTGTCAGTCGACCCATCCAAGGTTGAAGCAGTCACCAATTGGAAACAACCTACCAATGTGACGGAGGTCAGAAGCTTCCTTGGTTTGGCAGGTTATTACCGCCGATTCATCGAAGGATTTTCCAAAATAGCCAGGCCTATGACAGCCTTGACACAGAAAGGCAAGGAGTTTAAGTGGACAGATGCTTGCGAGAGAAGTTTTCAAGAACTAAAGAAAAGATTGACAACAGCCCCTGTACTGACTTTGCCAGACATCCACCGTGACTTCGTCGTGTATTGCGATGCGTCACGACAGGGATTAGGATGCGTCCTAATGCAAGATGGACGAGTGGTAGCATATGCCTCAAGACAATTGAAGACACATGAGCAGAACTACCCTACTCATGACTTGGAGTTAGCAGCTGTCGTCCATGCGCTCAAGATCTGGAGACACTACCTAATTGGAAATAAGTGTGAGATATACACGGATCACAAAAGCCTAAAGTATATCTTCACTCAGTCAGACCTAAATCTCAGGCAACGAAGATGGCTAGAATTAATCAAGGATTACAACCTGGAGATACATTACCATCCAGGAAAAGCTAATGTGGTGGCAGATGCGCTGAGTCGCAAGGTGCCCCGTCATCGCGTTAGAACATCCAAACGGATGCCTGAGTTACAAGCAGAGATGGAAAAGTTGAACTTACATATCGCCCAACCTGGTCAGTTGAATGCACTGTGTGTAGAACCAACACTGGAAAGCCAGATACGCACAGCTCAGGAGACGGATAAGGAAATACAAGAGCTTAAGAAAAAGACAGGAGAAGACAAAGCCCCTGGATTTCGAGTGGATAACCAGGGAACCCTGTGGTACAAGGATCGAATCTGCGTACCAAGTATGGGTGGATACCGACAACTCATCCTGGATGAAGCACATAACTCCGCCTACTCCATCCATCCTGGAAGTACCAAGATGTACTTGGATTTGAAACAGAAATACTGGTGGACCGGCATGAAGAAAGATATCGCAGAATTTATAGCCAGATGTGACATATGTCAGAGAGTGAAGGCAGAACACCAGAGACCTGCGGGACTATTACAACCACTGCATGTTCCAGTATGGAAGTGGGACGAAATTAGCATGGACTTTATCGTGGGACTGCCCAGGACCCAGAAAGGAAATGACTCAATATGGGTCATAGTAGACCGTTTGACCAAGGTTGCTCATTTTATACCAGTGAAGACGGCCTACAGAGGAGATAAGTATGCTCAGCTCTATGTAGATAACATCCTTAAACTACATGGAGTTCCGAGCAGAATAGTATCCGACAGAGGCTCACAGTTTACCTCAAGATTTTGGAAGAGCTTACATGGTTTACTAAAAACCAAGTTGGATTATAGCTCTGCCTATCATCCTCAAACTGATGGGCAGACAGAAAGAGTAAACCAAATTTTGGAGGATATGTTGAGAGCATGCGTCCTAGTCTATGGAAAAGATTGGGAAAAGAGTTTGGCCTTCGCAGAATTTTCATACAACAATAGCTACCAAACAAGCCTGCAAATGTCACCATTTGAGGCATTGTATGGTAGGAAATGCAGAACACCACTAATGTGGTCAGAGGTAGGAGAAAGGTCGCTCTTTGGACCCGCCATTATCAGAGATGCCGAAGAAAAGGTGGCACTAATCAGAGAAAACTTGAAGGCAGCCCAGAGCAGGCAGAAGAGTTACGCAGACACAAGGCATAGAGAGTTGAGCTTCGAAAAAGGAGATTATGTGTATCTCAAAGTATCGCCAATTCGAGGAACACGAAGATTTCAAATAAAGGGAAAGTTAGCCCCAAGGTACATCGGACCATTCAAGATACTTGAGAGGATCGGAAAAGTGGCATACCGTCTTGAGCTCCCTGAGGAGATGTCCGACGTACACAACGTCTTCCATGTATCACAACTAAAGAAATGTCTGAGGGTCCCAGAAGAAGTAATACCCCCTGAAGTAATGGACCTTCAGCCCGATCTCCGATATCAAGAAAGACCTATAAAGATAATGGATGTTGCCACCCGGCTAACAAGAAGGAATGCCATAAGATTTTGCCGAGTGCAATGGAGCAATCACACTGAGGCAGAAGCCACATGGGAACGAGAAGATGACCTTAGGAGAGAGTTTCCGTACCTGTTCGATAGCGAGTCGGAATCTCGAGGACGAGATTCTGTTTAAGTGGGGTAGGTTTGTAGCACCCGTAATTTTGCTCATATCGATAAAACTAAAATTTGAACTTTTCAAAAATTTTCAAATAATAGAAATGGATTAGATCAAAAATAGGGCTCAATTAAATTTTCTCGAAATTAAAAGCATGCATGAAACACTCATGTGCATTTTTGCCTCTTATTGTCTTTATTTAACTGTTTGGGTGAGTGTTGAAGTCCAAACTCAAATTCAAATTCAAATCCCTTTGAAATTCATCCAAATCCCAAACCCAGAAAAAGTAAAAGCATTTCCTAGCTTATTGGGCCGCCTCTCCCTTTTCCCCGCGCCCGGCCCACTTCTCCTCCCCCTCTTCCTCCCGCGCCAGGCCGCTGGGCCGTCCGCGCGCCGCGGCCCAATTCCGCCGGCCCGCCCGCAGCCGCGAGAGGCTGACGAGTGGGGCCACCCCCATCGTCAACCTCGCGCCGCCGCGCGCCGCCCGACCGGCCGGCGTGCCGGCCGGGGATTTACTCCCCGCCGCCGCATTTCCTCCTCTGCTCCCCCACGCGTCGCTCTCCCGCGCTCTCCCTCCTCCCCTCGTCCGGGCCCTGCTTCCCCAAACCGCCGGCAACATCAAACCCTAGCCGCCCTCGCCATTAAACGCGGCGAGCTCGAGCTCCCCGCCGCGGTAGCGTCAAGACGACGCGCCGCCCTTCACGTCGCGCCCGGGGCCCCCTTCCTTCCTCCGCGCCTCGTGGCCGCCGTCGCGCACCCGTCCCCCACCCTCGCGCCGCGAGCCGTCGCAGCTCCGGTGAAATATCCCGACGAACTCGGGATATTTCCCGGCCCTCTCCACCGCCTTCGAGCGGGTCTAAGAGGAGCGCCGGCCCCTCCTTTCTTCCCCGCTGCCACTTCTCTCCCTCGCACTCCCTTCCACGCCGCCCATTTCGTAGCTCCCCCTCTCTCCTCCCCCAACTCCGGCGAGTGATTCCGCCGTTCCCCGACGCCCTCCGCATCCACTGCAACCGAGGTGAGCACCTCCACTCCCCGCTCTTCCCTTGCGCCTCCTCTCCACCCTCCTAGCGCGCTCGGGGCTAGCCCGCACCGCGCGCAGTTGCTCCGCCGCTCACCTCCTCCCTCTCCGGCCGCCGTGGGACACTCCCCGGCCAGGCCGAGCCCACCGGCAGCTTCCACACACTCCCGCGCACGCGCACGGGTGCTCTAACCCGCTCCGCGCGCACGCGCGCGCACTTCCGCCACACCCGCCAAACCCCGGCCGAGCTCCGGTGAGCTCGCGCCGCCGCCTCGCGCATCGCCCACGTGCACACGTCCCTCCACCAGCTCCGCCATAGCATGTAGGTCACCGGCACCCGCTCAAACTCCTCCGCCGCCATCTCCCGAGCGCGCCGACGAGTTTTCCGGCGAGGCGGGAACTCCTCCCTCGCCTCCGCCGCGCCGGAGCCACCGCACGCGTCGAGCCCGCCTGGCGTCCGCGTGGCAACCACGTCGGCGCCGCGTCGGCACGCCTCACCGCGTGGCGCGCACGCGTGGTGCACGCGGCCCACGTGCACCACACGCACACGCGGCTCGGTCCACGCTTCTGTGGACCGAGTCCACCAAACAGTAGCCCCCGGGGCCCCCGGCCCCAGCTGGCCCACATGTCAGCCTCTGTTTCGCGCACGAAAATGCTGGGTACACCCGAGAGTGTACACAGAAATGTATTTCGGGCATATTTCCAATATCAGAAAAATTCCCAAAAATATCCAAAAATTCCCAAAATCATTTCTAACCTTTTTCCAACCCTTGTACACCTCTGGAAAATTAGGGTGGAGATTATACTTAATTAAAGTTAATCTACCCCTAATTTAATCCTTTTCCCTTAATTTCAAATATTCATATCTTTGTCGTTTTAACTCCGAATTCGACGATTCTTGCACCATTATTCATCTAAAATCATCCTCTACCATATTCCATCAAAACCATATGTAGGGGTGTATTTTATTTTATTCATTTTATTTTAATGATTGTTTAATTGAGTGTTAAGCGGTAGATTTAGCCTTTCTTTTATTTAATCGCTAGGTGATCAAGTCTTCGAGGAGGAACACGAGGACCCCGACTACGAGGAAGACATAGAGGAGGAAGATTTTGGTGAAGGCAAGTCCTAACCACCTTGATCATATTTCACCTAATTAATTCTTACAAAATACCCTATATAGAGCCTGTGTGCAAATTAAATATGCATAGTCTTTTAAAATGATTTAAATATTAGAGTAACCTATCTTGAGAAAAGCCATACCTTGTTTATTGCTATCCTTAATCCATTGTTAACCCTAGGTTCCACGATCATTAATCTTTAATGATTTGTTGGAAAATATTGCCGCTTAGGTTCTATCACACTGTGTTAATTAATAATATTGCTTCACATGTTTTTGTGTGAAAATGTGTGAGTGTGACTTGGTGATGTGTGTGTGAAATAAAAGGGATGGGCTTAGTAAGTGAAACCCATAGTGGGGGTTATGTTTTAGACGGGAGCAAGCGAGGTAGTCCTCAGTGGGGAGGCTATCTCTGAGACGCTACTTCTCGTTGGAGAGTAGCTATTGAAGATGCTTGCTTCGGTCGTATAAGGACCGGTTCATGTGCTGTCTGGCCTAGCACACAGTGCAACCACGAGGCCCTATTATGGGTAGGGTTTGGAACCACACCCTACTAGTGATCGCCCGGTACCACCAGGAGGCAGGGAGTTGCAATCGGAAGCCAGGAGAAGATCTTGACGATGTTGGCGTCGGATCCGGCAGATGGAGGTGATTGGCTTTGGCCATGCTATGTTTATATGAGGTCCCTGGTCGCAGATTTTCCGAGGTGGTACCGTGGTGACACTAGGCAGGTACGGGACCATTTGTGTGTCTTTCCGACCCACGACGGTGGGAAGGTCTGGCACCCCTCGTGGGGAAAGTGTACAACCTCTGCAGAGGATAAGAATCTATCCGGATAGCCGTGTTCCACGGTATTGGACAACGCGAAAGCCATAGCCACACAATGATTAGTTTTTCTGCGTGAGTTATCCTTGGCGTGTGTGTTTTCGGGATAACGCCGGTTTGGAGCCGTGTGCTGGTTTCCTGCCAGCGTTAAAATTTGGGAACTGGCGGGAAGGATTTATTCTCCCCCAGGGCCACTCAACCCCACTAAGACCTTATCAATGATGACTTAGAGTTTTACAAAATGTTTTGGTTTGCAAAACAACCCCTGCATTGAAAATTGGCTTTTCGGCCGATCGATGAAAACTCCAGCCTATTCCTTGACAATATCCTTGCATACGAGTCACCCTTGTGTTAGGACTTGCTGAGTACCTTATGTACTCACCCCCCCCCCATCTTAATCAATCATTCAGAGGAAGAAGCAGAGTATGATTTTCAAGCCGATGGCGAAGAAGACTAGGGTCGTCACGCGCAAGTTTGCCAGTGGAGTGGATCTGCTTCCGCCGTCCGTTGCGTAGAATAAAGCGTGGCATTGCTGCTTCCCAGCGATGGCCACTGTGGTGTGATGTGTAGTGTTGTAAGGCATCTGGCCACCTCAAAGACCTTTTATGTAAATTAAAAGGCTTGTAATGAGCTTTGGTAATAAATAAAGGTGTGACTCTGAAGTGCCATTCTGTGAGAATGTCCGTATCAGCGTCTGATCCAGGGACTGATACGGTGGATTCAAGTACCTCTGAAAATGGGGTATGACACATGGTCTCAGGATGAGGTAAACAAGTATTTCAAAGCCTCATTCAGTAAATCAATTATACACACCTTAGACACTAATTCAATGAACTGGTGCAAATTTTCAGAACGACAACACCCATCAGCATTGGATTTTTATTACTGTACAACAAAAGCATCAGGACAGGTAGCAATTAGCTTTGCTGAGTCTAGAACAAGATGGATATAACACCCAGTCCTCACTAAGCAGCAGCTGCCTCATCCAAACACAGGAGTAACCGCCAAATTCGTACTGTACAACATATAGTAGCAAATGAACATGCTGAATCAGTAGTGCAGGGATCAGAGAAGCTCACCAGAGTAGCTGCGCACCTGGGTTGAACTACCAAAATCAACGCAGATGCACGACATCATGGTGGAAAGTGCCTGGAACTACATTGTTCATATTACGAAAATATGCTCTCGCCAATCATTTGACATTTCAATCAATGACATTCTAATAAAAAAAGAAAAAATTGTAAAACTTCTTGACCTTTGAGGAAATGTAGCAAAATAATGACAGAGGAATTTAGAATATGCCGGTAAGGAAAGGGAAGAAAATTAGGACCTGCTTACCTGCATGTGGGGATTCAGGATGAAGAGTCATGATGACTATATCAATCCAAGCAAGGCTGATCCGTCGCATGAGGTTTGTGAAGACTTCCATTATCTAATAAAGTAAACAGAAATTAGTATCTGAATAAGTTAAGAGAAGCATATGACTCATATCTTGATACCCTAAGGTTTTCCTAATAGTCTGCTACCATGATGGTAAATTGTACATTCCAGTAGTAGCATTGTTCCCCAACCATCATTAAAAAATACCGTGCGTTCAGACCAGTATCATATGCAATGGAGGTAACACAGAGGAAGTGAAAAACTCTGATGATATTCTCCACTCTAAACCAACATCTGGAATCAATAAATGCCTAAAAGAAAAAGATAGACCTAAAATATGTGCTTTGAACTCAGTTTATCAGTAAGCACTTGATATTCATGAACTGAAGCCACAGAAACTACTGACACTGAATGACGATGTAAGTAAAAGGAGGATATGCATGATATCCAGAACAATATAAGGAGGACATGATATCCAGAAGAACATTAGGTATTTGCAACGAAAATACTCAATCTGCACTATGGAGTCATGTATTAAACACATCACTGCATCTGGAGATTCTACATGAAATCAATCATCTTTGTCAGGTCTATTTGTTTTGAATTACACTGAGCATAGCTATGTTAGGCAATGAAAAAACATGGGAGTAGTACTTGAAGTCCAGATGGATAACGCTACATGCTACATTTACTGGAATGGTGTACATCTGAAAGAACCTATCGTACATCTTGGTAAATCAAACTCGGTAGCTATCCCTACCAAACAGGAAGCGCCATTAAGCTGGGCGAAGAAGATAGAATCATAGTGCAGCATAAATTATGTTGCCAAAGCAAAAGGTGCACGATGAATTAACATCATTACATAGACATAAGGAACAACACTTCCGGCTATTAATTTCATCATATGAAATGTAAATACGAAGTCAGACCAATTGCATTTTCTTCAAAGTAGCTAAACCAAGCTATGTTAAGCTGCATGCGTGACCTAGTAAGCATATGTAGTTATTTTGAGAGCAGTAAAGAATGGTGCAGAATGGAACCTACCTCCATGATGCATAGCATACGTTGAGACATGAATTGTAGTTATGAACTCAATTTACACGTACATATAAAGAATTTTCGGAACGTAATAGGATGAGATAAACACAATTTTTGGAGGCATGAAAATGCAGTGCCTATAAAAAGTAGGCGACATACAGACTTGTAACCTTGAGACATTATGAAGCATGATGCAATCCTAACTCTTCACCTGGTTGATTATATGCCTCAATGATCAAATCGGTTGTCGGCAGGTCTCCAGGAAAGCAAGAAGCCGGACATATACAAATGTACCATCCATCTGGAATGCCAAAAACAAAAACATCAGTTTGCCTGTTCACTTCTTGAGGATCAACACGATCAGAAACACATGGGGATGGCACTGTAAAATTTATACGGGAATACACGATACTATTCCAACAATGGAATGAACAATACTACCAACCCTTATTCATCAATAAAACAGGAGGAAATTTTTTTTACCTTGTCAGTATTTCATCAAACACGTTGTGGGCGTCCTGGAACTGGAAGATCTCGTCACCACAGGAGCTGGGGGCTCCATGGTCTATCGCGATGGAGGAGAGGATGCCAGAGTTGAAGAAGTAGCTGCCCAAGTCGTAGATGGAGCAGGAGCATCCCCAGGCGGAGGAGGAGGAGGCCCGCCATGCCCAGGGCCTTCCCGCCGTCGCGCGCGCCGGCGAGACGGGCTGGCCATCCCCGCAGCAGCGCAGCCCCTGCGTCGCTCCCCCGCCTCCTGCGCCGGTCCGCACCCCTTTCCGTGCAGGGTCGCCGCCGCAGGAGAGAAGACGCCGCCGTGCCCCAGCCTCCCGCCTCAACCTCGCGCCCCTCCTGACGCCGCACTGCGACCCGCCCGCAGCGCCGCGCCGTGCTCCCGACGCCGCGCAGCCGCCGGCAAAGCACGATTCGTTCCCGTCCGTTGTGCGCCGCCCCCCGGCTCGATCTGGAGTGCCTTCTTCTGCGAGGAAGTAAATCAATCGCGCCATTAAAGGAGGAAATCAATCAGCTTGATTCAAGGAAGGAAATCAATCGCAATAAGTACCAGCGCAAGAAGAAATGGGAGCGAGATTCGGGGGCGGGATTGATCGGCGGGTATGTTCGTTTTTGGGTGAAAAACGACGAGCGAATGTCAGGTTTTTTCAACGTGATCTGACGGGAGTAACGCTAAAAACGTCCCCTCCTCAGGTGTGGGGTCCGTTTTGACAGGATTGGCCGGTAGATTAAAAGGGTAAGGGTGATAATCAACGATTGATATACAGGTAGGTAAATTCTAACAGGTAAAAAGTGTATTTCTTCCAACTGATTCTTTAAGGGTTTAGATGATTCTTTAAGGGTTTAGAAGTACAACCCTAGACATCATCAATAAAAGGCCTTCACTTTATTTTGAGCGAGAGGGGTCGGAGAAGATCAGTTCGGAGGACCACACACAAGCAACAGCACATGTACTTGATCGGTCTCGTTAATTGCTCCGGTGGCCGGAGAGAGCGACTGCCGGCGACGTAGGCGAGGTCGGCGCGCGTTCACTACTTCTAATACATCGTCGTCGACGAGTCTGATCTTCACAACACAATCGTGGCACCACCTCCGTTTGGTAGGTGTTCATGATTGTTTACTGACGCTTGTACTGTTGTGCAGAGTCTGCAGACTATTGGCAGGTGTGATGATGACAGGAGACGGAGATCAAGGAGAGTGTGTGTGAGAGATTTCAGATAAGAAAATATGTCCGCGAGAGGGTGTTTGATAATCGAAGTTTCAGAGTAGTGTGCATATCCTCCGTGCGGGCGTGAGGTTTCAGAGTGATGAGATGTGAGCGAGAGACAGAGATACAAAGATCGAGATCAGAGTGAGAGAGAAGAAATTCCTTCATGATTATTTTCAGACTGATGTGCAGATGCCATGTTGCAATGCCATGATCAGGGGACAGCTTATCGGTGCAAGTTTAAAGCAATTTTGTCATTGCAAAATCAGAGTATTCAGCAAGGAAATGTGGCTCAGTGCTAGAGTTAGAACATTTAAAAGGGAAAGATCCATTTTTCTCATCGGAACAATTCACATTGTCCATTTCACCTTTCAACGAAAATCATGACTCGAACTACGCTCCCTGAACAAGTCAAGTCTATTCACATATTATACCCCTATTGAAGCTTGTCTTTTTTAAAAGAAAACCATAAAAGTTGAATTTGAAGCTCTAATTATCCATGAAGATTATAATTGAAACAATAACCTATGTTAGAATAATGATATCATATGTCTGTATACTATTTACATAGTTTAATAGCTGTAACAATACATAAACTTAAGGGATACAGAAAATATAATATTTTAACATAGGTTGATGTGTTTGCCATCATCATTTAAATTTTTAGCTTAAAATTTAAATTGTACAGCGAGAAACAACAAAAAAAGATAAATAATGATACGGGGTGCTTAATTTGCACCGACTTGTATTATTCGGTAGAGCAAAACAAGTCAAGATTTTGTTCAGAAAGTCAAAGGAACGAATAGAATTGTTTAGGAGAGCAAAATATTTTTTCTCTATTAAGATCTGACGTTATGGTTGTCTTTAACTCTGGGTTTGCTCTTGCTTTGATTTTTTTTTACCATATAATGGCCTAATTTCTTTGGTAGAACCCTTACTGATAAAAAATATGCTGATTTTTTATCCTTGTTGTAAAAAATTATTCATAGACTTTTAGTCATGTGAACACAAAAATGCTTCTACCGTACGTCTCAAAAAGTTGGTCAAATTTATTACCAGAACATGTTGGACAATGTTTTTAGTTCAGGGCTTCGTACATATTATGATTCATCCAAGAAAACAAGTGAGGAGGCACAATGGCACAAATGGAAGACGAGGCTGCTGGAGAATGAGCTCAGCCATCCATTGAAAGACTTTGATAGAAAATATGGGTGGTTTGCAGAAGATGCCTGGTACATCAGACTTGACCTAGATACGGATGGCTGCAACAACCATGGCAACCTGAGCTCCTCCTATAGCATGTGGCAAGTATTATTTGTTATGGCTTATAACTTCCCTCCATAGGTATATGCATGTATGGCACAATCCAACCTCATGATGGCTCTACTCATCATGTAACATTTTATTGTGACAAATAATTGTTATCATGTTACAAATTCAATTAATTAAGTTCAGGAAATCTCAAGGAGTTACGGTAGCTTCCTTCAAAAAGAAATCCGTCAGTTTATTACTTGCCCAACCATGCACCAAAGTAAAACGTTACAGAAGGCCAGGCACAATATTATCAATTCTGTCATGAGCCCTAGCACCATCACCCTGGCGGCCACTGTTAGGCATAGTGGTGGTCGAAGCTTCCAAGCATGGCTCAATGCAGTAGCATTTACGACGAAAAAGACCAGAGCCCCTACACTCGCCGTCAGTATAGTTGAAGCCCGGTCTGTGGGGTGATGCCTCCTCTTTGCATGTACCTGCGCAACTGAATTTCGAAAGGCATGGCCCCGTATAGGTGCCACTTGGATATTCACAACATTGATCCGCCTGAGTGTGCATCTCGTCTGCATGAACAAGTGCACACAACAACAACAGGTTGTTAGAGTACACACACAAAAACATGGGCCATGTTAAGCATCACACAAAAATGGGCGGGCACAACGATAACTTTTTTATATTGAGCCGATGCATATTCACGTACTAGCCGATATAAGGAGCAGGAGGATAACGACAACGACTGCTGAGAGGTTCCCTCGTGAAGGCCCCATTTGCTTTGATTTTTGTGTGCTGTTGCGGAAGAATGAGCGATCAGTGAGAGCCTGGGGCCTCCAATATCTATATATCAGATGTTGAAGAGCAGAAATTAAAGGGGCGCTTCGGAACTATACATGAATAATATAGTATAATTTATACGTTAACGTTACTAATCATTAATTTATGTCAAAAGATATAGGACGAAATTTCTTCAGATTTTGCAAGATCACGACAGAATTTCATCAGATTTTGAAAGATCACTGCAGATTTTTTTTGTTAAAATATTTTGCAAGATCACCATAGATTTGTTTTTAAAACTTTGGTGAAAGAACTAAATCTTAAAATCAATTATTGTTTCACAATTATACTTTAAATGTGTGGTTTAGCTGCAATTGCATGTCACGCCTCAAAGTTTCCTATTTTGGGATGTGACCATTTTAAACACCAAAAATACAATTTTATCTATTTTATTTGATATTCCCTTTAATTTATGGCAAATTGCAAAAAAAAAAAACCACTTGCGTATATTTTTTTTGGGGGGGGGGGGGGGGGTGCAAGGACCGTGTGACCGAGAGGGGGGGGGGGGGTGAATCGGTGCACACTATCAATTTTTCTCCTAACACAAATCACCCACTCAACTCCTAGCAAGTAGTTCTAGTATAACTAAAGAGGCACACTAAGGAGAGTCCTAGCTTCCAACACCTTCTTCCTCGGTTCCTGCACTCTTCCTCTGCAACCCTAGCGCCTGAGAGACATACCATGCATCCAAATGATCTCTACACTAGTGTTTACCGAAGAGTACCAACTCGAACCCTCTTGATAGTCCGGATTTTCCTATGGCCTCAAGCTAACATCTAACCAAGCCAACACTTGCTTGAGTCTAGCATGTCCTTAGCCTTGATCCATCTCCTCGACCGTGACTCCATCAAGTCCGTCCATGAGTTGACGAGGCAACCAATCATCCTTGACTTGAGGTAAGAGGTTGGTTTGTGTCGTACTTGCTTCCATGTGACCTAAGGATAAGATACTCAAAGTATATGTTAGTCACATGCATGGTTCTCATCCATTCACCAAAACATTCATACCTTGGGGTTTCCAACTCCAATGGCCATGAAGCTTACAGGGGGGTGTTATATACCCACCTACAATCAGTCTCCCCCCAACAAGTGTCCATGGGTTTTCATATTCCCCCTGATAGTTTTGACCGGACGATATAGCTCTTGTATGTCCTTCGGTGTGACTCCAGGTGGTCTATCATACATCTCTGATGTTGTGTAAGTAGCATAGATATCAAAATGTATAGGTTTAATTTTCTCTATTCTGTTTGTTCATAGTGTCGCGACTAAGCTGAACGTCATTTATGATAGCATGATAATTTTTATGGTGTAACATATAATTTGATGTAACTACACTATAGTGGATCGATAGTGGAGCCTCAAAAATAATCGTGGAGGCTAGAGAAGAGCCATGCCATCCGATCAAACCTATCAAGGGGGACAATGAAAACAAATGAATGAGTGACACGTAAGTTTTTGTAGGTGGGTATATGAAAACCCCCCGGCATTTAGGTCGGCTTTTGCAATTTTCTCTTAATTTATTGAGGATTTAGTTTAAAAAAATTATTTTTTTATTAAAGATTGTTAATTTAAAAGGCCGTAATTTATGTCTTGCTTAAAGAATTTAAGTATGCATGAAAAGTTATTTCATAAAGTAAGTACTTATTTTTGTTCAAAAAGCTTTTAACATGGATTGTTTCATTTATGAAATATTTAACATAAAGTCATTATATTTTGTCCCCAATCTTGCAAAACATTGCTTTTAATTTCAAAACTTTGATTAAAAAATATTTTTGTATTTTGATATTTTAAATAAAATGGACAACCCCCCCCCCCCCCCCCCCCCCCCCTTCCCACCACCACCACCTTATTGTAGCCTAATTCCAACTAACAATGGCCTAAACACATTTTAGACTCCTCTCTCAGCCTCTCTCATTCCTAGCCCGAATCCTAACTGTGGTAGGCCTGCACCAAACAAGAGCGAAATCTTTAATACGTGCGTCAGACGGTATTAAGGGCCAGTAACACCCCGCAGCAATCAAAGTTTTTTTTGGAAACCTATGAGTTTTTGCCTACCTTAAATTGGTATTCCCACTATTTTCTTTAAAAGAGAAGGAGGACCCCAAGGAGCAGGCGTGACTACTGCTGGATGCCAGGAAATAGATGGGGAAAAGCCAAGGGAGAAAAGAAGGAAAGAAGAGAGAAGAGGAAGGAAAGAAGTGGTGGATCGTAGGAGGGAGATCGAATCCATGTTGACCCTCTAGACGAGATTGTAGATCAAGGTAGGACCATGATGTTCTCCTCTCTGATCTTGGGTAGGTTAGAACATATGATTAGTGGCAATCATGTCGGTCTTGATTCAACCGTAGATCTACCTCGTCGTTGTTTCCTGCGTGTAGCAGATTCAACTAATATTTTGGTTCTCTGTTTAGACCCTGTTCTTGACCCTAGAAAATTATTAAACCTTTATAGTAGTTGTATAGAATTTGATTATCTTTCCAATGGTATATGGTACAGTTTCACAGGATCTAAGATGCGGAAGTTGTGCCTTCCCCAATTTGACTAATTTTTAGTCTCGTAATTCTGAGTGTTATCTGTTCATGTGTGAATCTAGCCTTCATAACGTCAGCACTAGAACTTTGACAAAATCCCAAAGTTGTTGTATGTTTCATAAGATTTCCATATTGTTGAATTACATATTCTTAGGATTTATATAACTCCAGTTATGGTTCTTTTAGTAGAGCTGTTCTGCAGAAGCTGTCAGATCGATAGTCTGAGATAATATGAACCTTTAAGCCCTCATAGCGTTTTTTCTAAAATAAGAAGTTAACTACAAACTTAAAGATAATAAAGGTTATGTTCTATGTAAAATTATGAGAATTTTTAGACGATTTAAACAGCATATAATATTGTTTTTCTTCATTTGTGTCAGTTCTGAACATTCAATTTTGAAGTGCAGTTCTGAATACCTTTATGACCTGACTAAGTTGGGTGTTTTCCAACTTCAGTGCATGTTTTCCTTTAGTTCCATGAAAATATATTTCTATAGCTATGTTTTTTCTTGTATTTAGAGGTTAAAAGGAAAATAAGCAATGATATTGTTGTTTGTCTTT
This sequence comes from Eragrostis curvula, assembly GCA_007726485.1. Classification (NCBI taxonomy): domain Eukaryota; kingdom Viridiplantae; phylum Streptophyta; class Magnoliopsida; order Poales; family Poaceae; genus Eragrostis; species Eragrostis curvula. The sequence continues at coordinate 41,059,339 of CM017439.1, forward strand.
GAAGTGTGCATAGTTTGTTAAACGACGGGTTCTGACATAAGATCTCTTTACTCGTTGTTTTATTTTGTCTATATGAATGTTTGGTGATGAGAATTCTTTATGATCAGGTGGTGCATCTTCATAGCATGACTAGCTCTTCTGCTTGACCATCGGTGAAGGCAAGTAAATGTAACAACGTGGTCTACACGCTTTGACTTGTTATTTGAGTTGCCTCCACTTAATTTTTAAATTACACAAGCCAGATAAGATGATAACTAGAATTGTTGCTCTCACTTGGGGCATGATTGGTTCATGGATCTGCCTAGCCTGGCTGCACCTAGTCAACCAGGCCAAAACAAGCCAGGCTCCGTGGATACTAGAGCAATTGATTGGTTCTGCTATACCAGGACAGGTCGCATGGGCTCAACGAATCGCTCGCTTTGGTTGTCTCGTTTCTCACATCGATGCTCTCTCACTTCATTGTCACACCCGGTTTTAACGACCAAAACCGAATACATCTGTATGTGTGCCCAGGATCAATTTTCACACACACAAGATAATATATGTGATAAAAGAATAATATCTTTATTAAATTGATAACATTATTACAAGAATGACCAAATGGACTAAAAGAAAAGATTACATTGTAGCGGAAATAAATCTAAAGCGTTGGCGTCCTTCTTCAACTCCACAGGAAGTCGACCGGAAGACCGCATGCCCAGAACATCACTTCTCCAGCTTCAAGTATTCCTCAATATCTTCATTCACTGAGCAACAAACACAAGGTGGTTTTGGGTCCGCGTGAATACATAGAGTACTCAGCAAGTGGGGGAAAGTATGACATGTATATGCTAATAACAAGAAAGGCTTACACGGGTTTATTTTCATAAATGCGATTGAATAAAACATTTCAGAAAAGCAGCTCCTATTTACTAGGTGATATATACCTCCATGCGGCCAAGGTTACTCCACCTTGCCAAGATCAAGGGTTCCAACCACCCTGTACGTCTCTACAGTTTACTCCACCTGTAACCAATCACAGTTACCCCACTGTGATTGCCCATCCAACCATTCCCAACTAATCGTGTGAGGGTCCATGCCGCTCTTGACCGTGAGCACGGCTGTCATGACAGTTTTCACTCTACAGAGGTTGTACACATTTCCCCACGAGTTGTGATTTCGTCCCCTGTTGCAGGTGGACTAAAGTCTCCTTTATGCCAATGCCGGCCAAGCACATGCACACTTCCTTTGATGTGCTGCCAGGAGATCACAACAAGGCTTTTTTACAGCTTCCTCCACGTTGTATGTGCCCACTAAGGTTCCACCGATAGAGGAAGTATACCCTTGACCCCTAGAGGCCCCCTCTTGTGCCAGATGGTTCCGAGTAGTAAATCTCTTGTCTCCACACATCTCGCTCCCGACGATTCCAGCATTCCCGCCTTCCTCGCACCGCTGTTTGACATGCACAGAACTGGTCTCCACAGTGTAATACGCCAGGCCGCGCCCATTCTTGGACTCGTGGCTGTACGGTTTTCATGGGTGGTCACTCCACGAACCGGTCCTTAGATTTAGGTGATCAACAAAACAAAGGGACTGCCGGTAACCCCAGCATAGTCCCCGAGCTGTCGGTAACCCCAGCATAGCTCCCAAACCATATCACCCAAATCCCTAGCCCTATTCATGTTGTTAAAGAAAAAAAAACATTTAACCCTCATGTGGCATAGTTCAATTAATCAAGTTAATATGATACCCGAACCAACTCATAGCAAGGCTAAGCAAATACTACCCATAAACAAGGAAACTAGAGCGACATGGAATGATATAACAATTCTAGTAAACCCTACACATAGGTTCGCATTCATTGACTCAAGCATGCAACTTTACAAACAAAACATTTATAAACTGGGATACAAAATGCGTCAAGGACACTTGCCTCTTTAGTCGTATTGTTGCTCAGTGAGTGTAATTCTTGATCTTCAAGATTCTTCACGCAATTCCGAAGAGTATTACCCTATTCGCGCAAACATGAAAAACAAGCATACAATAAATACACAATGTGGGAAGAAAACAATAAGAAAACGGTTTAACAAGGCTATGGTTGGATAGGCGAGGTTGTGATGAGAATTTAGGAGAAAAAAATCACTTAATTAAGAGTTAGGAGCAAGAAGATATGGTTAAACAAAGGTTTTGGATTAAGCTTAGATAAAATCTACACTATGGATGGTTAGCACAGCTGTGAACAGACAACATGAACGAGATAAACGCATTCCCGATGTTTTGCTGCACGCTTTGATGAAGTGTTTGTACAGGAATAAGCATTAGGATATGGGGCATGATATGGACATGAAGATTTGGACACGAGCTGGCCTTATAGGGAGATTCGTTGGGTTGACTGTCAGGAGGTCGCACAGCGGCAGCTCATATGCAAACCACGTTCCTGGAGGCGTCAGGACAGATCACGCCAATTCCTCCTGCTCACACGGGATAGACTCAATGGGTCACTTCATGGTATGATTATTGCATCAAGGGAGCCTCTGATGTGAGCATAAACACAAAAAGAGTTACCGTCGCGCGGGCTGGACGCGAACAGACAAGAATCAGCGAGGATGGGGACTAAGATTTCATATGCATCCGCTCTTGTCTGGACTTAATCTTTGGATATGAGGTACATGACATCTGGGCGCACAGCCTGGTAAAATTTGGGGATGTTTTGCTGGACGCATTGCCGGAAACGTCGACGACAGCTGGTGGTCGCGCGCACTGAAAACAAGTGCGCGTCCCCAGAGATAAACTGTTACATTCAACAAGGCGTTTATACAGAATTATTGGTGGTTGTCAAGGACACGTCAAGGACAACATGGATTGGGCATTACATCACCTGGAAAGGAGATCGAAAGGCCAGAACAGAGCAAGGTTGTCCTGCATCGGTACTTGAAGGAATCGCGTTCCTGGGTTCATCGCTGCGAATCTCAGCAAACCCTCCTGTGGTAAAGCAAAGGACTTGATGGGACACAATATGGTATAGAAATTGCATCAAGAAAGCTACTGAATCAAGAGGAATATGAAGGGAAATACCCATGCGTGCGCTGAATACGCCCAGGACAGGAACCAGTGGCTATTGCAAACACGACCCCGATCGCATCCGGATAGCTATAGCCACGATCTTCGGATATGTTGAAGAGAACTTCAAGGTGCACGACCTGTCAAAATTTGGCTTCATCAACGGGAACGGGGATGCCAACAGAGGTTGCACGGCTGGAAGTAAACAGACAGGGATCAGGGGATGCCGAATCTGATTCCTGAGGCATCAGAGCTCCTCTGGCCGTGATATTTGGATATATTGTAGGGAACAACAAGGCGCACTTGCAGGTAAAATTTGGAGGCACGCCAATGGCTGGGTCGCTGGGAACGTCGATGCCAACCAGGGACGGCATGGCTGGACGCGAACAGACAGGCAAACCGGATGGCGAATCAAATTGCTTCTGTATCGGAGCTTCTTTGGCCTTGATCTTCGGATATGACGTAGAGGATAAAGGGAGGAACTAACTGGTGAAATTTGGTGGTATTGCGTTGGTTGAATCGACGGGAACGCTGATGCCAATCGGGGGCGCCATTGCTGGACGCAGCAGAGAGATGAAGTTGGTTTCGTGGTTACTGGATGGAAAGGAATGAGAAGAGGCAGGGGAGGACGTGAGTCAAGGAAAGGGGCGTCCAGGTGCTGTTTCATAGGGCCTAATAGGGAGAGAAAAGGTCAGGGAGAAGAGGAGGGCGTGCAGCCATGGTGGAAGGTGAGTAATGGCCATTTACTTGTCAGTTTCAGCTTGTCTTTGATGGAGAAAGAAATGGGGAATCAATTGGTATGCTTATTGGCCGTGTGGGTGCTGCTTTATTGTGGTTGATTAAGAGCTTGGGTCGTCTATCCATGTGGAACAGGAGAACCTGCAATGGGGGGTAAGAGAAAGAAGAAAGGATCGATGATCTTTGGGCTGAGTTTGGGGTGGGCGTTGTTGTCACATGAGAGAGAGGTGGGCAGATGGATTAAGGACAGGATTAGGAGCATTTGAGGCCCATTTAGGAAGGGTATTGTTTTCTGGTTTATAAAGTAATAAAAAGACTCAAACCATTTTAATGAAAACAAAAGAAATTCAAGACAAGCATTTTCAAAGTTTTGAAACAAAATAAAATTTGGTTATTTAAACATTTTCAAAATCAAACTATTTAAAATCAATCTTTGAACTAAAATAAAATAAATCATTTAAGGCAAACATTTAATAAGTCAAAATAAATTCAATTTAAATACAAATTAAGAAAAAACTTTGAAAATATTGAGAATTGGCATTAAAAGTTGAAAAACGGTTCACATCCCAAAATAGCAAATTTTGAGGCGTGACATTCATGTAGCGCGCGCACCTGCTTTGCACCACGCCAGCCAGGCCGCAGAGAAACGGATTTCAATCTCTTTTCTTCGCAGCCAGGCCGACAGACGCCTCATGCATCCCCCTAGCCAGGCCCAATCACTTTACCAGTCAAGCAAACACTCAAATATTGCATTGCTCGAGCCAGGGTGTGCCGCATACACCCAATCAATCACCCCCTTGAAGTATGCTTTATCGCATTGATTTGAATGATGTTTTATCATATATTATGGCTTTTCTTTTACATATGAAATCTGAAGTATTGAAGTTCATACATTGCAATCATGCATTGTACTCTTTCCATTGGTATGTATATGAAGACACCGTAGCATGATGTTGGTGTAGCAACGCACGTTGAATTAAGCAATGTGGTTGCAGCCCTCACTTCTTTTGTTGGGATTGTGAGGATAGAAGTGAAGACATGCATTGCATTGCATCCTGCACATGGGTTATTGAAGATTGATTATGATATCACTGCAGGTATTATTGTACATGACGAGATCTATGTATATCTTGTGAAGCTTTATGAAAGTATTGCTTATTAAATTGTTGTTTAATCCCATTACAATTTAAATAGCTTGTTAAAGCAACTTACTTGCTAATGTTTTCCATAAACCTCATATGCTGTACCGCACAATTCTGGGGTGTTACAGGGCCTCTTTGGTAGGGCTTCTCCAATGATTTCTCTAGCGGCTTCATATAATTTTCAACCAAAAGAGGTGCTTCCTCAGGTACTTCTCCTTAAGAAAAGAAAACAGGAAGCCGCACAAAAAAGAAATGGTGAAGCAAGAAGCCACTGTGCCGCACCTTTCTCTTTACATATTTGTTTCTAAAAATAAGGAGAAACTGCAGAAAAAGTCATTTTGTCTAACGTTTCAGGCACAATCGCAAACACAGCCAACAAAACCATTTTTCTTGAGAACCTACAACCACAGCTGAAGCCGGCACAACCACATCACTACCAAATTAAGGGGGCCCTTAGCATGCGCCTCTTTCCTTTTTTTCTTCCCCACAAACCAACTGATGATGGATGCTTTGCCTTTTCCCATGTGGGTCCCATGCTCTACCATCTCATTCCTCATGTTCCTCTTTCTTCTTCACACGCCGCTCGGCTTTACCCTTATTCTTCCTCCCCATGCATTCCCCAACAAGCAAAGACTAAATCCAGATCGATTCCTAGAGTTGTGCGGCCGCGCCACCCCGTGCTGTCATGGCACCTCGCTGGAGTGCCGCCACCCTACGCCACCATCGTGGCTTGCTAGAGTCACACTTGAAACTTGTTCAAGCTTATTTGGCTGTTGGCCAGTCCATGGGATGATCCGCCTCTACAAAATCATTTGTAGAAGCAGTCAGTTTGCACGACGCTTTCTACAACCACTATAGCGGCGGATTTCTTTAGTAACCACCGCTACATGAATTTTGGTTCTGCCGCTACAGTGGATTTTTGTTGAAACGTCTGTGAAAATGTACCAAATGATCCCCAAATCAGCTTTTTTATGGAAGATACCTCAAATTTTTGAAAGCATTACTGCATATTTTAAGATTGGGCCTGGGAAAATAATTTGTTAATACTAATTGAGGGACATTTTAGGGACGGCCTGGAAACTGGTCCCCATGATCATTCTGTCTATTTTTTTATTAACTGTTGCTTACAGATAGAGCTAGAATATATAAATGCGGAAACAAAAGGAAAAAATTGCATGGGGCTGCAAGTGAAGGTTTAGAATATAATAAGGCATTTCCACTTTCTCAGTTTCCCTAGGATGAGGACCTAACAATTCACAAGATAACTTATGACTTCAAATATGAATTTGTATTATTATGCTATATTCATATACTGCCCAAATGGTTAGCCTTTTATGAATATTCGGCAAAATGAAGGACACAAGCTACCAAAAAGATTGTTCTTCCTCCCTCGATGACTATGAGCAACTTCTGATTTCCTCACACTGATCCTTCCAAGTAATCATTACCAGTTTATAAGCCAAAACAAAATTGGTATATGTATCGAACAAAATTTTAAGTGAGTTGCTTTGCACAAAATTGGTATTATTTCTTAGAAGCTGAAACAAAATTGAGTTGTACTAGTGGAAAATTTTATTTAGAGAGTCAAATCATTTGAAATCTACAAATAAATTTTTTGCAGAGCAATGGCAGGTGCTCTGCCTTTCATTATAGATCGAATAGCAAGAGTTCAAACAAAACAAGGCCTAGGCCAAAGGAAAGAAAACAGAAACAAAATATTTATTTACATGACCGAAACATCAAATGGCTACTCCTCCCAAGGTGTTTGCGCCCTGTTCCAATCCTGGATGTACTCCTGCTGGATGATGGTGATCAGCTGGTCCGATGTCATGGCCTTGTTGTCGAACACCCGGCGGCAGCGTTCTTTCCAAATATTCCAGGCAATGTAAATGACTGCCTGCCCAAGTTTAGTTGCGTTCTGCACACCGGCCATCCCCAACATGGACGCCCACCAGCGCTTAAGTCTTCGGTAGTTCCCTGGCGGTAGTTGATGTGGCACTATCCCCATGTAGGCAAACGTGTTCCATACCTGGACCGAGAAAGAGCAGGTCGCCATCATGTGTGACGCCGTCTCCGGCATGGTGCGACACAGGGAACAAATTGGGTTTGCTTGGCCACCATTTTTGAGGATGCGGTCGGAGGTCCTTCTGAAGGATTAACCAGCTGAAGAATTTGCATTTGTCCTCCGCCTTGACCTTCCAGAGCCGCTGCCAGTCGTGATCTGCGTATGCCCCGATGAACTGCATATTATATGCCGAGCTCGCGGAGTAGTTACCACTGGCTGCGAACCTCCAAGTGATATCGTCTGGCTGATCAGATAGCTGGACGTGCTGCAGCAGGGACCAGAGCTCAACGTATTGATCAATCTCCGGCGTGGTGGACAGGCGCCGAAGACCCCGCTTCCACTGGCCGTTGGTGAGCGCGAGCGCCACAGATTCAGCTACAAAGAAATTACTTGGTGAGGTATTGCACATTGTCACTCGAAACAAATAAGTTGTATCATTAATGCAAATATGTAGAACAATTGCTTACTGTCATGCACTTGGGCAGCCACAAGTTGAAACCAGCTGTGTTTCAAACTCGACGGAGGCTTTTACACTGTCTATACAGTACCGGCAGTGGTGTTTGCAAAGTTCTGCGCCGCACGCGAAGGAATTTTTACAAGTAGCCAGCAACATTCTGATTGTTTCTTGTCCATAAAAGATCATGTATTTTGTATCTACATTGTGGGTGACAAGATGAGGACGTCTTTTAGTTTTCTTTCTCTGAATTGTGGGACAAAATACTCACTATTTTAATTAGGAAAACATCATGTCCGTTAGTGAATATAATTAGTTTAGTCCTTAATTCAGTTACTGAACCCAGTAAATTCGCAAAAAAAACTTCTTATTACGTGGGATAATCATATCCATCATGATCCAACTTCTTATTAAGTGGGATAATCATATCCATCCATGATCCAACCTCAACAACAGAGACGCAGCAGTTTTATTACCTCAATCTGTTGGTCAAACGTTTGCACAGTAGGGAAGGAAATCATCATTCATTCATCATATGATCCTTCGCACCACCACAATGGCCTTTGCGCACGGCAAGGTGCAGTAGCAACGAGCGAGGAACCCATGGCACCTGCCACCGGCGTAGCCCTTTCCCTGCGTCCTGCACACGTCGGCGCAGTTTTCTGGGTTCAAGCACCACGCATGAAACTTGCCACTCAAATGCAAACACTCACAAGAATCTCAAAAAAAAAAAATGCAAACACGCACGCGCCTGAACAGAGGCCATCTCTGCATGAACATACGCAAGAGCATACGCAACGACACCAAGGGTGTGTATGCACACGCGAAAATTCAGATTAAATCAAACAAGAGATCACCGATGAACCGTGGGCTTCTTTTATAGCCCATGCATGGATACACGTACCGGTTGCTATAACGAGTAGGACGACGACGAAGGATGCGGAGGGAGTCTTATGTGCACGCTCCATTCGTTAACTTCTTTTTTGGAGCGTTGAAGAAAAATGACTGGATAGCGACGAGTGAAATGCCCAACCTCCTAGGGGGCAGGCATGCATGAAGTACTTACTGCAGAAGCTTTGGCGGCAAGAGATGGTCTTGTGCGTATTAGCTCACACCATTCGATGCGATAAGGTTATTCTGGAGCTAGATGACCTCACATTGGTGAACTCCCTCAATGCAAAAGCTGATGATCGCTCGTTGGTTATGGGCTTATGGCACGAAATCAAAGAGCTAGGCAGGAATTCTCTAGTTTTATGGTTGTTTTTGTTAGACGAGAAGCAAACAATGCAGCACATGTGTGTGCAAAATTAGCTTCTCCGAATAACCCTTTGTGTGTCTGGATGACCCATCTACCAGATAGTTTGAGGGAGATGGTCACCAGAGATTGTAATCCTGCTGTTGATTAATATAGCTATTATGCTTGCCCTAAAAAAAAAACTCCTAGGGGCGGGCCGCGGGGGTGTGGCAATATATATCAGATGTGGACGAGGAAATCAAAGGGTGTTGGTCATGAACGTTGCGAGAGAACTATGGCAGAAATTTAGTCCCTCCCTTCTTTTCTGGTTGCAGTTATTGACTTTTGCCGTCTTTGAGGTAAACCTTTTTGACTATTTAGTGTTTATGTAGTACTAAAACTTTATTCTAATGTCTATTGATAAATTTCTACCTCTATGAAATAGTTTTAAAAAATAGAAGTGCTTCCATGCTTGCTAAAAACATAGAGGCACAAAAAGGTGCGTCCATTAACAACCTTCAACAGAGTAATTAGACCAAGTTGTTTTGCATCTCGTGTTTCTCTATTCTCCAAAGGATAGAAGCACTTTTCTTGAAAAATTTTAACTTAATAGATGAACTTTCACATAACAATCCACAATAAAGATGGGAGCATATTAGTGGTCAAACAAAGAACAGAAATTGACATCACAGGAGTATATATAAATCATTATCTAAAAAAAGGAGTATATGTAAATATAAAAATATCAACAACGTTTCTTATCAGACTGTACATTCATAAAGTGGAAATTTGTCGAAATACAAAAGGCGCCGGTTCTGATGGGTGTATTGCCGGCAGTTGATCTGATAGTGAATTTAATTGTCCACATTTATTGTTTGATCATGAGATGATGTTTGATACCATTTTCAAACGCTTATCAGTAGGCAAAAATAGGACATGCATGCTGTAGTGATGTGTTAAGTCGATCTTACATTATGTGAGTATGTTATGATCGATCACAATTCGGATAGCACATACGAACATGCAGAAGTCAATGAGCACAAAGAAAATTGTCTGTAAATATATTGGGACAATTGTGTTATTATCCTCACTCTAAACTCTAGTTGTGATTTTATCCTCAAAATTTTCAACTTTGAGTTTACCCCTACTGGGGGAAATTGCAATTATTCTATTGTGATTTCTGAGGGTAAAATCTAGCTTCAGGTTGAAAATTCAAGGGTAAAATCAAAAAAGTTAAAAAACTGAGGGTAAAATCACAATTTTAGTTCAGATTGAGGATAAGACACAATTGCCCCAAACATATTCCCATTTCTAAAAACAGAAAAAATTATTGGAAGTCACTGGTACACACTATTTATTAGAAATATCAAATAAAGCTTAAATAAAATTTGAGCAAAGTAATTTTTCCTGGGTCAACCGATAAATTAAATAACAGCAAAGATATATTCAACGCTTTGCCAGGAAAACTTAGCGAGTTTATTTTACTATAAGCTTGTCGTGCAAACGTTACACGGGGACGGGGTTGGGATTTGTCATTTCACTCAAGACACTTAGCATCACCATTCTAGTCTCCGTCAGGGCTCAGGCACCGAAGCCGTCGTGCACGGCGTGATGCAGAAGCACCGAAAGTAGAGTCCGCGGCACGATCCGCCGGAGTACCCCTCCTGCCTGCAGGCGTTTGAGCAGCGGTGGGAGCTGAAGCACAGCCCACGGAAACTTCTGCTCCGTGACAAGCACTCGCCCGCCTGAACCCGAGGCCCCATGTCTGCAATCACAGAGGCACAACAACATTAGCCATGGCAGCAAACGAGATCACTAGTTGTGCTGGCTTCATTTATAGATGATGCATCACGCAAGCACACACCGGCGGCTAGAGCCAGCAGGAGGAGGAGGACGGCGGCGGAGAGCTTCGCTCATGAAGGTTCCATTGATCTGTTTCTATGTGGGTCGAAGGAAAATGAACGGATAGTTAGATGAGTTAGTATTCAATATATAGCACATCATGTGTGCTTCAAGTACCGCTCTATAAGCAACGGCAGCCAAAAAATTTGTTTTGACTGTTGATTATTCGATTCTTTATTGCCAAAATAAAGCAAAGAAACTATGGCAGAAAACAACGTATTCCTTTTTGATGCAATTAGTTTTCTTTTGTGCTCTCCAGGTTGCTGCGCCTTTGACTAGTACTTTACGTGAAATGCTCAAAAAGTTACAGGAACCGTGGAAGAAAATTACTTACTCCCTTGCTTATCTTTTGGCACCCTTTAAGAGGGGGGGGGGGGGGGGGGGGGGGGCGTCTTTGACCAGTAATGTTTTACATAGCATTATATTAATCTATATTGATAAATTTTACTTTTTGAAATAATTTTTTAAATATAAATCAAATGGCTCTTTTTATGATTTCCTTGCACCCAAGCAAAATGCTTAGAAGTCAGAACAACTAACATTTAAGATTAATATTGATGTTTGTTTGTTCATGTTTTATAAATTTTTTTGTGGGTCATGTTTAATAATTTTTTCTTCTATTTTAGTCATGACTGGAGAGTTGCATTCATGCACTTCTGATGCTGGCCTGTTAAAGTCGGTGGCATATTTGTTTGTAGCTAGTTTTCTGGAACGTCAAGGCCAATACAATTGTACTAGCTTCCTTGAAGGTCAAGAGGCTGAGATTATGCAATCATTCCATTATCTAAAAAATATAGTTCTCATGTGGTGTTGCTTAAAATCATTTGGTTACTTGTGCGATTATTGGAGATCCGAATACATAAACAGTGAAATGTTAGACAAACCGCATGACACAACCGGAGATACAGTGCACACTGATCAGCCAAAAGTATAACGGAGTTTTCATATGTAGCCAACCGCCTCCCTGTTGTTAAGTAAAGCTTATATATCTTATCCACATTGGAGATGATGGGAGGATGACCAGGCGTTTCTATTTCTTTCAGCTTTCCACAAAATATAATGGCTTTAGTCAGTAAAATCCTTGCTCTTAGCTTAATTGATGCCTGTTTATTTATCCACCTTCTTCATAGATATTAGTATAGTAGCTAGCTGATCTTAAACAAATCCTTCGCCAACCAAAATAATACTCCAAAAAAATTATTACCGCAGCATGTCAGGCATGCAACAAACGTTTTATGGAATTATCATTCAATCATGACTCGGCACCACCAGTCCAGTTTGGTCACTTTGAGAGTTTGAGTTGCTAGAAGAAGATTTGCATTTTTAAAACAAAAGGAATTGTTACTGGTCAATCCCCTAATATCAAAGATGATTTCAGTGTTTCGAATTTTAATATGTTAGCCATTAATTACTCTAATTCCTCTAGACCATCTAATTATGGGTAGAAAGTGGAGAAACTGCACGCTTAATTTCCTCCATGGACAAATGTTTTGAGGCGCATATATACTTCACATAGTACATTGTAAAAGCAATTAATTTAAGCAAGCGGTACATACCGACAATAAATTAATTAAGCTAGATAGAAAATATGGGTGGCTTTCATAAGATGCATCATACATCAGGCTCGGCCTAGCTATGGATGGTTTCAACATGTATGGCAGCATGAGATCCTGATACAACATGTGGAACAATCCGACCACATGATGACTCTACTCATCACGTAACATGTTATTGTAACAAATAATTGTTAATGTGTTACCAATAGAATTAATGAACTTCAGGCAATCTCAAAGGAGTTACTGTAGTTTCATTCTACAAGAAATCCATCAATTTATTATTAGCACAACCATACACCGAAGCAGTGCACGGTATTATCAATTCAGTCATGAGAGCACCATCGCTCTGACGGCGCCGTCAAACATGGTGGCTGCCGAAGGCTTTGAGCATGGCTCCTTGCCGTAGCATTTACCAACGGGAGAGCCCCTACACACACCTAGGGGCGGACCACCCCATACGGCGGAGTGGGGCAGCTGCCCCAGCTATACCATGGCACAAAAAGATCCCATCATCATGTTTGATCAGACAACGGCTCGGTCACTGGAATGAGGCAACAAGAGATGAGGAGAATGATGAACAAGCAACCACGTCTTTGAGGAGGCAACAAGAAATGAGGAGAATGATGAACAAGCAACCATGTCTTTGAGAAGGTTCCAGTAAATGGCCATTTGGCTATCAGTCATGCATAGATAAACTCAACATTGAGAGGAGGAATAGTTTAATTAGCAGTGTGCATGAGAACGGTTTATCGATGAACGTTGGCGCCGGACAAGGCTGGGTGAAGTTCTGCCCTGCTGAAATTAATGGGATGCTTCAGAACCTTAGATGAATTATAGCACTAAATTAAACGTTAGCGTTAGTAACCATTAATTTCTGTCAAAAAGATATTCTGTTTTTATTGGGAGCAAAATGCTCCAAAGCCGGAACAAAAGAAGACTACAAACTGTTACTCCCGTACAAATCCTCCGTTTTCCAAATCCTCCTTTTTCCGAGACCACAGGGGTGACTTATCCGGGGCTCAGTACTCAATCCTATACCAGGGAAATTCTCACCGAGCCTCTAGTGTAGACGCAAACGGGGTGTGTACCGGCAAAAAGGATACAACGTCTTGACTCCCGCAAAATCAGGAGGCTAGGTCTAGCTGGCGATGCTCCTGAGCCCTGAGGATATGGCCCAATTGCAGGAAATTCGAAACGGGCATACGGTTGCGGTGGGAGGGACTCACATGAACCATGTGACTTGTCAAGGTTATAAATTAAGGACGCCACTAACGGGCTACCGGTAGCCAGATCGGAGGATCCAGCTACCAGTCCAGGTACAACCCCCAACAGGAACCTCTATTCCCGTCGCGCGTCACACCTATGGATGCGGCCGCGCAAGCTCCACGCGTCGACGGCGCGCCGCCTCCGGGCTGCCTACTTCGCGCGCCTCCTGATGGCCAGCCCGGCGCGCCGCCAGCTGGCCGCCAGCCCGGCGCGCCGCCAGCTGGCCGCCGCCCCGGCGCGCCGCTTCCCGGCCGTGGCCTCGTCGCGCCTCCTCCGAATCTCGGCGCCCAGTCTCAGGATCGCCTCTGTAATCCTGCTACTGGACGCATCAACGATACGCGTTGCGGCAAGCCTGCTACTGGACCATCCGTTGTGGTGCCTCATGACCTCCGCGCCCGGAACCATGCCCCACCGGATCCCCCTCCAGCACCTGAACCTATTAGTAGGTAAATTCGATCACCTGAAGCTGTTGAAAATTAATTTTGCATTGTATGGCACAATTTGATCTTGGTTGATATACAATGCACTCGAAGATATTTGATCTGTGAGTTGAGAGTAATGCATTGTATAGCACAATTTGATCTGTAAGTTGCTGCCTGTTCTATATAGACCAGCTAGTTGCCTTAACCATGAAAGGAGTTGTTCCAAAATTGTCATAAGTTGCGTCGGACCATGTCACCTTGTCACATTTTGTTGATATGAAGTGTACCTTCATCCCAGGTTGCAGACAAAATCAGTTACACGTGGTCTCGATTTGAATTTTCCTCCTCACGGAGTGGACGACGAAGTACTGATTAACAATGCACTGATTGTGGATGATTTTGATTACTTGGTTCCTGGTGATCTGGTCCATGGTGCTACTCACTCTGAAGGTTTGTTAGAGCAGTCTACGGAAAATGATAATACTGCACCCAGTTCACATGTGGCAGCAACTGAAGAAAATACAGTTGACACTGGTGACACATTACATGGAGATAGTGATGATGAAGATGGTGCCGAAGTAATGTCCACGCCGCCGGAACCATATCTAACACAAACATTTGATTCGTGGAAGGCTGCGCAGAAGTACTACCAGACTTATGCACGCCATAAAGGTATGTTACAGCGGAAAATGTGAAAATTGTTTGGACTTTCAATTTTTTCTAGCAACTTTAGAAGGTAGCATATTGTGATCTGCTGGTTTCTAGCAACTTTAGTAGGTATCAAAATTGTTTATTCTGCTACATTAGTTCTGAAGTTTTGCTGGTTTCTAGCAACTTTAGTAGGTATCAAAATATTGTATTTGAAGTTTTGCTGGTACATTTTGCTTGCAGGGTTTGCCATAAGGATTGCAACTTCACGTAATGCTGCTGGTGATAATCAGCGCGACAAGGTGAGGTTTGTGTGTCACAAATCTGGGAAGAACACCGAGAACAAGACCGGACGTGTTGTCAAGATCAGGCGAAGAGATTTTGTGGAAAGAACATATTGCCCTGGATACCTAGTTGTGAAAAGAAGAGGTTTGAAGTTATGGGAGATTATCCAATACAATGGTGAGCACAATCATCCTTGCTTGACCAATTTCTCGCTAACGAAGTACTTGGCTGCACATCGGGATATACCAGAAGAGGAAAAGAAGTTTATAATGATGATGTATGATTGCAAAATGGAGACTAGCAGGGCTTATGAGCTTATTTCAGAGTTGTATGGAGGAAGGAAAAATTGTCCTTATATTGAGAAAGATATGGACAACCTTAGGACAGCAGCCAGGGCTGATATAAAGGGAAAGGATGTTGCTTCAACTTTTAGGTACTTTGAGGAGATTAAGAAGAGTGACTTTTTCTACAAGTTTGATGTTGATGACGAGAACAAGATAACTAATTTGTTTTGGATAGATGGAACAGCTCGCAAGACATATGGGTTGTATCGTGATTGCATATCTTTTGATGCAACATACATGACCAACCTGTACAACCTACCTTGTGCACCATTTATTGGCATAAACCGACACGGACAAACTGTTCAACTTGGCTGTGGCTTCTTACATGATGAGACCACCGAAAGCTTTGTCTGGTTGTTCCAACAATTCCTTGACGCGGTTGGTGGTGTGGCACCAGTGAATATTATCACGGATCAGGACGCTGCAATGGCAGCATCAATTGCTCGAGTTTTCATTGGTACCGTGCATCGAAACTGCAGGTGGCACATCATAAGCAAATTCCAGATCAAAGTTGCTAAGCTGTTCAACACAAAGGGAGACCTCGACAAGGATGTCAATGATATCTTGAATTTCAGTCTATCGAAAGAAGAATTTGAGTATAGATGGGATGAGATGTTGACCAAACATGACTTGCATGACAATGACCACTTCAGGCATCTATATGAATTGAGAGCTCGCTTTGTGCCGGCATATTACATGAAGGATTTCTTCCCGTTCCTGCAGGTAAATTTTTCTTACGCAATCTTCAGGTGATAAGTTGTGTGGCTATTGTTTGCTATTAGTTGCTATTGGTTGCTGGAAAAAGTTGAAAGTGTATTAATGTTGACAAGGATGTGTATTGAAAGTTACCACTTGTTCTGAACATGTTTGCTATCTGTGATATTAATGTTGCTGTACATTGGGTTATAGTTGTTATATGTAGGTGTGGCTTGTGTGATATTTTTTTTTTTTTGTGGTGTTAAAGTTGCTAGACGTCTCAAAATATTTTTGCAGTTGCAGTGTGTGGTTTAATGAATGCAGGTAAATAACAAATTTTTCCCTTGTTGCAGACAACAGCTAGGAGTGAAGGTTTCAATGCTGTGCTGAAACGTTATGTAAATCCTATGAATTCAATTTTGAACTTTGTTCAACAGTACAAAAAAATTCAGGACAAGATATTCTGTGCAGAGGAGAGGAAGGAGGCAGAAACTAGCATAAAGAAACCTCGTCTTCATAGTGGATATGACTTCGAAGATCAGATGTGGCGTATTTACACAAGGAATATCTTCTACAAGCTGCAGGGAGAGATACAATTGATGACATATTACGATATTGATGATTTAGGCAGCCTAGTCTATAAGCTTACACCCACAAAAAGCGCGCTGCACTATGGCATGACTGTATATCATGTTCAAGTGGATGCGGTTGAGGAGAAATACAACTGCACGTGTTGTAAGTATGATAGAGATGGCATCTTGTGTGCTCATGTGCTCAGTGTGTTTCAGAGACTGAAAGTGAAAAATATTCCTGCACACTATATCAATCAGAGGTGGTGCCAAGAACCACCAGAGGAAGAGCATCCGTTACTCGGAGAAAGCAGCTTGAACCAGCAGACATTTGGAAAAATGAGCAACAAGTCACAAAAAATAGTGAGATACTCAAACATGTGTAGGGAGTTCTCCAAAATTGCAGACATTGCCTCTTCAAATGAGAAAGGTTGTCAGATTATTAAAAAACTTTTTAGGTCAGCAGAAGAAGAGTTATCGAAGCTTAAAGGAAGCAGAAGAAGTAGAAGAAGTGGTGTCGAATCAGAAACTGCTGTACATGTGGAGGCTGCTGCTACACACGAGGTGCCCGTGGCCTCCGATGCTGCTGCTCCGGGAATGGAATCAATTCAGGATGGAATAGTTGTAGATCAATCAATGTTTAGTTCTGTGGAGCCAGGGGAAGTTGATCTTAGCTGCCGTCAATCCGGCCCAAGACGCGGGCGCAAAAGGAAGACAACACAAGAAGGTGGTGCAGGAGCAGCAAGTGGTCCTCATACTGAAGAAGTGTAGAATCCGAGTACTGGAATTAGTAATTTTTCTATCAATGACCCTGCAATTATACCACGAAAAGGAAGACCTAGGGTCACTAGGATGAAGCCAGGAATGAATGTTCATAAAACAAAAAAGAACAAATGCAACCTATGTGGGAAAGATGACCATACTGTCCCAAGATGCCCTTTCAATCCGACTGGAGTTCAGCGTCAGCTACCATTGTTCTGATAGTATACATTCTGCAATTAGTTACCTTGTAATTTTAAGGAGATATTGGGATTCATTGAAATTACGAAAAATAGATTGAGCAAAATTCTGTATTGTGGCATATAATAAATTGGCCCCAAGGACGACCATCATCAAGAACCAGATTTGCTTGTCCTTGCGGCCGTCCAACATTCCCTGATTCTTCCTGAGGTGGAATAGGGCTCCCATCCTTGTCTAAGTCAATTATGTTAACATCTGTGTGTGGGTCTGGAAGTCGGACAGGTATAGCTGGGCTCTGAATTTCATCTACATCGATGATATCATTACGTTGCATGGCCTCTTTCTTCTTTTTATGTTTTGCAATTGCCTCGTCAACAACTTTATCAAAAAGAGAGACTGTCCATAGTGGTGATACTTCTCTTTGATATTCATTGCTCTGAGAATCTTGTGCATTGGTTAGCTGTGAAATAGTTGACAAGAACATTTGATGTGTCAATAGGAATGTAGAAAAATTGAAAAAAAAGCACATTTTCTACTGGTTAGCTGTGAACCTGGTTGTTTTCATTTTCAACTCCTGGTTGTATATCTTTGTTGTTACTGTTATCGTCCCTTTGACATTCATTGCTCGGAGCTTGTTGTGCATCGGTGAGCTATGAATAGTTGACAAGAACATTTGATGTTTCAATAGAAATGTAGAAAAATTGAAAAAGAGAATAGGGCGAGGCTTTTTTTTTACCTGGTTGTTTTCATTTCCAACTCCAGGTAGTAGATCTTTGTTATTACTGCTGAATGTCAACTTCCTCGGCTCCAAAGGAGAAAGGTCGCTTGACTCATAGGGCACAATTGGTGTAGCAGTAACTTCCTTAGCGACATCATTAGATTGTTGTACTGAATTATGTATCAGGTGGTCAGGAGCATCAATGTCTGGAGTGGGAGCAAAATTTGAATGCAAATTTTCCTTATTTGCTTCTGAAGATTCCTTGATTACAGTTGTGGTTTCACCATGGCCTTCAAGCTGAAAAATAACCACCGAAGTAATTCTTCAGTACATAAATCCATATGGAAAGTGTGAAACCAAAGTTGGTAGATGAAAAATATAAATGAAGCAGACAATGAAAAAAGAAATAGTTGCTAGATGTGGAATGCAAGTTGCAAGTTCTATTGAAGAAGTTGCTAAATAAATCAGAAGCTGCTAGTTGCACAGCAGAGTTTTGCTATTGAACAACATAAGTTATTAAATGTACTAAGGGCAACAGAGTTAGGTGGGTTGACAAAAGTTGCTATTGGAACAAATAGAGTTTTGCAATATTTGTAACAGATAGAGTGCAACAAGGTTTGCATTGTGTGAGTATTTGTACCTGATTGTTTGCCATATCAGGTCGAGGTTGTAGTTTTTGATTATTGCTGCTAAAAGTTAATCTTCTTGGCTCCAAAGGCGAGAGAATGCTAGACTTGTGCTCTTTGACTATGGGCACAACTGGCGTTGTAGTAATTGCCTTGTCTGCGTTGCTTGCTTGTTGAGCTGAATTGGGATTGGACTGGTGATGATCATCATTGCCTAGAGTCATAGGATCATTTGAATATGAATTTTCCTTATCAGCATCTAATTGTTCCCTGTTAGTAGAGGTGTCTTCACCTTTGTCTTGAAGCTGCAAGTGTACAACCGAATTAATTAGTCCATATATAAATCCGCAGAAGAGAACTTGAAATTTGTATTATGTCTATGGAATTTACTATGAATCAAAGAAGTTGATACTGGTACAGCATAAGTTGTTAGCTGCACCATACAAAATTGTTAGGTGCAACGCACGACTAAACTAGCTTCAGGTTAGGTGGTGGCTGAGAGCCAATCTGTCTGGGATATAGCAGCAGAACCAGGTTTCAATAGTGCTAGGTTTTTACCTTATTGTTCACTGTGTCCGCTCCAACTTGTAGTTCTTTGTCAATGTTCCTTGACTGTTGGCCATTGACATAGGATGTAATGGACGTTCCGTGCACTTTATTAGCAGCACTAGTTGGTTGCGGAGAATTTGACGTCAACGGTACAATAGGATCATTTTGTAGAGTCGAACCAATATTCTGGTCCAAATTCTGCACAAGAAGCACTTGTAAGTAATATTTCTTAAAATAAAGTCCAGAACAGTTGTAGTAGCGATTTCAAATAAGCAACAAATCAATGATATTAGTCTGAAAAATGTTAAATGCAACAGATTTGACCGTGAAATTGCTGGTACTATTACGGTCGTTGGTAGTGTCAGACATGGAAGTTGTTACAAAAACTGCTTGTTGGTAGCTTGTTACCTCTTTCTGTGATGCTTCACCGTGATTGTTCGAATCTTCAGCAGGAATTCTTTGTTGTTCTGGGATAGACGTGTAATCGACATTTGGTGTGGCGCCTTCTTTATCAGCAGAAGGTGAATCTTGTGTTTCAGGCTGCACATAAGTTCTTGTTAAAATGCTAAATTTTTTATGGTCTGTAAAAATGGAGCAATACGGTGTTGAGTGACAGTGTGAGTTGTGGTACCTGATGTGCTAAGGATTCAGTAACATTATAATTTTGCATATGTTCATATTGAACAGGACTGCTTGGAACAGGAGAATCAATTGTTTCTTCAGTTGTACCAATGTGAACCTCAAAATTTTCGTTGCTTGGTGCATTTTCATCAATATCTTCACTATCCTCTGTTGTATAATCTTTCAGCACTTTTGAAATCAATGCCTCAAACCCAACACACATATCAGTAATAGCTGATGCTAGTAAACGCCGTTTCTGGAAAAAGCAAAAAGATCAGAGCAATGAAGGTTAATTACCTCATGCACAGCAATGATTTGATATCTGATTTTTTTTTTTTTACCTTTTGAGGGTGATTAGATGGAACATTTATGTTGATGAAATGGTCGACATTTTGCACTCCGGCAAATAAAATAGAATTAGAGTTGCACTGCTGCTTCAACTGTAAAGAATTTGTGGATTTGTAAGAATGGCAGCACATTTGGTGGTAGAAATCAAAAGAGGATAATGTGTATGAAAAAAAAAAGATATAGCAATACTTACATGCAACTTGCCAAATCTATTCTTTGAAATTTTATCCAGTTGAATAACTTTTTGAATAAGAGTTTCGTTCCAAACAGAAACTTGATGTTTCTCATCAGGAATAGACATGTTTGGAACCGATAGAGAGTCCAAGTACAAAATCTGGCAGAAAACATGGTAAATAGAAAATCAGGGAAATGGATTTGAAATGAGCAAGTAGTGAATTGGGATTGCACAAGTAGCAAGTTGACATGAATCAAGGAAGCAATTGAACTGTTACAAAAAGTTGCTAGCAGCCCATAATAAGTTGCTAACTTGTTTACTTAATTTGCTACTTATAAGCAATTGAACTTTTTTTCCCGTTGCAAAAAAAAGTTGGTAGTTGAACATCAAAATTGGCTAGGTTTACTAAAGAGTTTTAAAATACAGCATTGAAAAACTTTTATCTAGACAATGCACAGAAAGACGTACCATGAGGAAAAATAGATAACCAGATACAGACTGTTTCTTCTTTGATATGAAATCTTGTATACCAACTCTTAATTGTTCGACGAGCAGTTTGCAAAAGTTGTGCTTGGTTATGTCAGAAATATTAGTCATTGCATGGAACCCACGATAACTAAGATGAGATGACATCTTAGGACAGAGAAATGTGCTTAGTGCAAAGCATAGCCATGTCATTATAAACTTTTCGTCGGCCTCATCACTTTCCTTCAGAAAGTCCTCGACTGTGGTGAACAATGGAGCTCTTCCCTTCTTGCAGCCAAATAATTCTTGAAACATCCTGCGTGTTTCTGAGTCACCGCGGTTGTTGTAGTCAATGGTGAGTTCACCTTTTGGAATGCCGAAGAGGCGGTGAACAGCATCTTCATTAACAGGAACGGATCCCCTCTCTGGTATCACCAACATTGATGTTCTCATATCATAGATAGAAACAATCCAGCTGATCAAGTTCTCGTGCACCCAAGAACATTTTATCTGAAGGAGGCCGTCAAAAGAGATGTCTTCAATAAGACTTTTTTTGTCATCATTAAGTTTCTCAGTAATAGCCATCAGTTTTCTAGGTGACCCTTTCTTTCTAACAATCTGGAAAATACAAAAAAAGGAAACCAACTCCTTGTCATGAGCATTCAATTCTGTCAACTTTTAAAAAGAAAACTCGAAAATGGAAATAGTTACAAGTACGTAACCTAGATTGACTCTAGGTTGCATATATTTTAGTAATATATGCAACAATTATGTCGAAATCAGTGGCGAATATCTCTTGTACATGTAGGAACTATCAGGGTATAGGTAGCAACTATTTCTTGTATAAGTAGCAACTATTTGTGTTATTAGTGGCAACTATTTGTGGAACATATAGGAAATATTTAGAATAGTAGTGGCAACTATTTTGGAATTTACAATTTGCAAATGGTTTTTTGGTAGAATCATAGTAATAGCAATCATAAGGATTGAATTATCTGTCAACTTTTAAAAAGGAAACTCGAGAATGGAAATAGTGTCAAGTAGGTAACTCAGATTGACTGTAGGTATCAAATTTTAGTAATATATGCAACAATTATGCTAAAAATCAGTGGCGAATATCTCTTGTACTATCAGGGTATAGGTAGCAACTATTTCTTGTATAAGTAGCAACTATGTGTGTTACCAGTGGCAACTATTTCGGGAACATATAGCAAATATTTCCAATAGTAGTGGAAACTATTTTGGAACATGTATTTAGGTACTAGTAGGTAACTCAGATTAAGTCTAGGTACCAAATATTGCAATAGTTCCCTTGGGTACTACAGGTGTGATGTATGTTGCAACTTTCTATAATGAACTAATAGAATTAAATTTGGGGTTGAATGAAATACTAACCTTGATTTTAGGGTTACTATTTTCCGTTGTTGCTGGATGCTTTCTTTTCCTGTTTTCTATTGGATCACTAAGAGGAGTTTCCACTTGAACCTTTTAAAAGAAAATTGTTCAAGAAAAGCAGATGCTTAACAAAACGAGAGAGTGGGATGAAAATATAGCACAAATATTCTGAGAAGAACACTGGAAAAGTCACCTTGGCATTTTTGTTCTTGAATTTTCTTCTTGAATATGTGTGTTTAATGATATTGTTTTTCATGGTAATTACAGGAACCTGTTGTGCATGAAAATAGTGTTACGGCATTTTATATTCAAGTAATATTGATTCAGAAAAAGTGGACAGGAACATTGGAATTGAGAAACAAAAAAGTGGATACAGATTTAACTTTAATGCGGTTTGATTGCTTTCTTTTCCACTGGATAACTCCACAACTTCATTGTTTTGATCTAAATCATTATAATGAGATTCACTTTCTATTGCAACATTGTAATCAGTATCATGATGATCCTGTTTGTGAAAAGAAAAAATAGGATATCATGGAGTCGATACATGGGATATGAAGCAACCTGTGTAAACTATTTCAACAAATTTCAGTGGAATGTACAAAATTCTGTAGAACATGTCTGATATTACTCTATAAAGACATTATGAACACACATTGGAATATAACCTGTTGTGCATTCATTCCGTTTGATGATTCAGCAATTGGATGTCCCTGTTATAAAATAAGTAGTCAGTTCGAACAGGAGCACACCGGCACACGAGGCTCTCGGAAGGTTTCCGAATCCAATGTAATGTTGTTGTATTTAAAAAAAAACAGATAGCATCACATTGAAAAATGTTAGATGCTTGAATCAGTTTGAAATATTTGTGCCTCATGACATGGTAATACTGAACATCCGGTTTGGTGAGTTTAGAAAAACTTTAGCATAAAAAGAAAACACATTTAACCTTTTGTTACTGGCAATGGCAACTACAATACAAATAGTTGCTGGGATGCAAAAATGATGGTTGACACAGTTTAGTACCTTAGCATTTAATGTATTATTGAGCTTCTTTTTCTGATAATGCTTCTGTTGAGAGAAGAAAAAGGAGCATCAACACAGGAAAAGCATTATATAAATGCGGTTATGTTGAACAAGAACTAAAATGAGGATAAGTAACCTTTAGAGAATCAATGTATCTATGTCGAAGCAGTTGCATCCTTTTGCCGGAGAGTTTCAACCTTGCCAAACCTTTTGGTGACATGAAGTCGGAAATTGGCGAACCTCGAAATTGGGTTATCTGCAACAAACAGCTAACAATTATTATCCAGCACGTATTAACTTATCGAAAAGTATATGTTAATAGAGAGACATCAATTGATACAATAGCTTGTCTATACTATGTACATGAACTCATTACAGCAAGATCAACTAAATTCAGCAGTGAAAAATTAGTAAACACCTAACTGACCTTTCGATTCTTTTGTTTCCTTGTATTTAAGCATTGATTCACGTCATTTCCATGCTTCCTCTTTCTCTCGTTTAGATCCATAACTACAAGCAAACATATCAAGTATGAAATAGTACTATGTTAGATAATAACAGAAACTGCACCTAGAATTTTGTTGTAAAGAAAAGAGAAGCCACGTAAACGAGGTGACAATTTATTAGAGAATTGAACATGATCTATAGGTAAAAGAGAAATAGGTACATGTTCATAACAACAGAGAATATATTCAAGGCAAATGTTGTTGATAGTTCATCAATATCATCAGGAGGTTATCCATATGAACATCACTATCATTACAAGCTGGTATGTAGCAGGTTGCATCATGCTAATATTCTGAGAGACCAAAACGTAACTAGTCTGCAAATGATGCAACTAGTCTGAAAAATGTAATGCTATGGAGGTGCATACTATGATTGTAACTCCCTCTTTCGATGCAACTACCTTCCCTCCCTCTGTCACTCCCTCTCAAGGATTAGGTAATAAATGATGATTTGATTTGGACCTCCGTCCCTTCTTCTGCGACTTCCTCTTGTCCCTCCCTCCTTACGTCTCTCACTGTCCGTCCCCGGCCAAATTCGTCTGTAATGGGATGCAGGAATTTGGATTGCTCCCATTGGGAAACCATGGCGCCCTTATTTGTCGTAGCAACAAGTTGAAAAACAGCAACACACGGTACCACCCCAACACACCCCAATCTCTTGATTTACTTCTGGCAAATTGGAGACTGCAAGCCAGCATTATTTTTGGCTGATTACATGCTGGACAACTGATCCAGTTTAAAGTTCACTGTCTTGAATCTAGTAACGATGATTAGTGAGTACGGATTACATGGGATCCCCAAATTCCTATGGTACAGAATTTACAACAGATCAAAATATTACATGGTGGCAGAGGATTGCAACATTACGGGGATCCTGATATGCTAGTCTAAAGAATCACCATATCAGCGATTTTTTTTCTGCACTAATCATTACAGCGGCCACCTGTAAGAGAAGGTGCAGTGGCTACCTTCTCCTGAATGTTGAACTTCCTCGCTATATACGGCCTAACGTCTTCAACACCAACCAAAGGTTTCTAGAAACGGAAGCAGTTTTAGCAGCTCTGTAACATTAAGATCATCGAACCAGCTTTGTATAGGGATGCCATTGTCTAACTGGAACCCAAAGGCCTACAAGCATAAAAGCAGTGGAGCAAGGGCGCGCAGTGGTTCGAGCTCGACCGCACCCTCTCCGTCGACGTCTTCGCCGACGCACGGTACTACCCCAAGTTCAGGGAGCACTGCCGCCCGCACTGCTATGTGGACGAGCACTACCTCCCCACCGAATCACTGCCGCCCACCCTGCTACCAAATCAAGCAGGAAGGTAGAAGCATCTTTTTGTACCTGGTAAATTGCGTCCGCGGCATGATGCAGTAGCTGCTGGGCGTTGTCGACGTCGACGCTAGCGCGAGCAATGGTGGAATCCGCGTTCCCTGGTACGGCAGAGGCGGGACCAATGACCAGGCGACCGGATCTGGAGAACAGAGGAGGTGGATATGAGGATAGAGCGTGAGGATTGATCTAGAATTAAGGAGTGTACGCAGAGGAGGGGAGTAAGATGCCTGGTGCGGCAGGGGCGAAACACGTGCACAGGAAATTGGAAGGGGAGACGGGGGAAGAAGAAGACGTGAGGAGGAAAAAAGTGACGTTGAAGTATGGGTGGGTGACAATTGTTCGAAGGTGCTAGTAGTTGTTGAAATATAGTTGCTAGTTGTTTAACTAAAGTTGCTAGTTCTGAAACCGGAGTTGTTAGATCGAGCAGAGGTTGCTACGAGTCCCACAAAAGTTGATAGTACTTTAACGATTGTTACGTCCCAAAGAACCATGGTACGGGCTAACTAATCAAGTATCACTCTGAGCGTGAATCTCAGATATACCGCTCAAGAAACGATTCTGGTCAGGTTGTTAAACTAAAGTTGCTAGTTTTCAAACTAAAGTTGATACTACTTCAGTGATAGTTGTTTGAGTAGGGTTAAAGGACTAAGCAAAAGTATCATTGTGAGAGTGAATCTCAAATATAGTACGAGAGAAGCTTCTGGTGCGTCATGCCGTCAATATGGTTGTTCATACCACCAAAAACACAAAATATGGAGCACAATTACATTGCATTTTGTAACAACTTGCAGCACGCAAATATCAGCTTGGATAAAGTTGACGTGGCAACTTTATACTCTTGACAAACAACTAGCTAAAAAGGGTGCAGAAACAGAAAATTACATTGGTTCATCAAAATTAAGAAAAGGGGAGAGTTTCAGTCAATGTCTTCCCCAACTTTCAAATATATAGTACGATAGAAGCTTCTGGTGCGTCATGCCGTCAATATGGTTGTTCATACCACCAAAAACACAAAATATGGAGCACAATTACATTGCATTTTGTAACAACTTGCAGCACGCAAATATCAGCTTGGATAAAGTTGACGTGGCAACTTTATACTCTTGACAAACAACTAGCTAAAAAGGGTGCAGAAACAGAAAATTACATTGGTTCATCAAAATTAAGAAAAGGGGAGAGTTTCAGTCAATGTCTTCCCCAACTTTCAAATCTACATAAAAGATCATAATACTTCAGTGATAGTTGTCCTTCCCAATTTTTCAATCTACTCAGTCAATGTCCTTCCCAACATTTCAATCTACATAAAAGAAAGAAAACGTAAGTCATAAGCTGGGCTAAAATTCTTGGTGGGGATGTAATGCTGGGAATAGGAGGATACCAGACGAAATGTTTAGCATCTCCTTCCAATCAACTATGTTACGTTCAGAAGTTAGCATATCATAGAGCAGCTTCTTTCTCATTTTTGGTACATTGTTGGAGATGAATAGGGGCATCTTTTTTCCAGTCCACAGATCGATGAAAGCAAGCATGTAATACCCACAATCAAAGCTGAACACAACAGATGTTACATACATTTTTTGAAAAAAGTAAAGGAAAACTTGAAAGAAATCAATTGTTTCTAGTAACTTACGAGTTTGTTTGGAAACGGATATCAAGGTATTGTATATCGAAGTCATCGAGGGATCTTGTTGTGCTTTCAGCAGTATCAAAGTTTTGCTTCCACAGAGATTTAATGGTAGAGATCAATTGCTGGCAAGTGTTCACCAGATCCACATCTTTTTTGCTTCGTATAGAGTCAAAAATTTGGAAGCATTTAGATTTGAAATTGATGGCAATTGCAAACCAGTGACCAAATGTTGCCTCTTTTTCTTTAGAAGGTTCTAAAACAGGAACCATGATCTGTACAAAATATAACAAAGGAAGTCTTTGAATTAATATTGTAGATATGTTATTTACATAGCAACTTTTGCAGGGATTGAATCAAAGTAAACGTGTGCTCGTACAGCGGGTAGAGGTCTAACATGAGCTGTGACAATTACGACAATGAGGGCTAAATTGTAGGTAAATATTTTGAGAACGAAGATCTGAGAGAATAAATACTGACCATGTCATATGCTTTATCTAGACGGTCATCCTCATTTACCTCAAAACATTTCTTGACAAGATTTCGGTTGAGGTTGTTTTTCAACATTAATCCCTGAAAATGTTCAGAAATGTCATAACAGCTATATTCAAATGTAGTAGCAATTAATAGTCATCAGATATCATCTTATTTGTTGTCACAAGAAACAAAAATGACTAACTATTTTTTTTTTTTTGATTCAGTAGCAAAAGTTTGCAGACTAGTAACAACTAACAGTGAAAGTGTAGCAACTAAATCATTTTGTGGTGCAACTAAATCTTTGTCATAGAAGGGCAACAATTTTTAATAAAAAGTTCAAAATGAAATAATTGGTTCTGTACTGTACGTTAGGTCACTAGTGAAATAAAAAAGTGAAGATTAGGAAACACAAAATTAGGAAACACAAAATTTTAAACTTACAGCAGCATATGGATTCCATACTTTCTTTCTCCTGGCTTTCATTGAATCTGCATAGGTAGCAACAACAATATCTGCTACAACATCTGTCAGTCTTCCCCTTCCTTTTATAGAAGATGCAAGTTCTCCAAGAGTGATAAAGAGGCTGTCAGGACCAAAATTAATGACCTTCCTGCAGGATGTTGGCAATAATGTTTTTAGGTCATCAAAACAGAAGATTTTAAATATTTACCTGTTGGCAATAATGAAATATATTTACCTGTCGTCGCCTTTAGCATATCGTACTACTTTATTGAAAATTTCTGTCATTTTAAATGTACATTCGATCACTGCAGGATTCTGGATATCAAACGATGGTGAAACATCATTGAGGGTCTGAAATGTAAAAACAAAGTTGTGAGCAAAGTTGACAAGGCTACTCAGTTGAGAAAAGGAAACTTGTGACATGTGAAGCAAAATATGTATCGCTGATGCAGTACTTCATGAACTTTCCGCAGCTCACATAATATCACAAACTAGCAACAGACATCTAGGTAGCTAATGTTCCAAATATATGCAGCAACTGTTTCATAAATATCACGAAAGTAGCAACATGTTCCCTGTTTGACCGAGTGTCAACATCTAGCATCTACTTATCATAGAGATTGGATATAATTGCAAGTAGTTAACTAAGATAGACTCTATAGGTAGCAAAAGCTCCTAATATATGCAGCAACTATTTCATAAGAAGTGGCGACTTTTTCTTGTACATGTAGAAACAAAATTACAGTATAGGTATCAAGTATTTCTATATAAGTAGCAAAATATTTGGTAGCAATGGCAACTATTTCCGGAACATGTAGCAATTATTTGCAGTATTTGCAGCAAAAATATTACCTTCTTGAAACCAGGATGCTGGGTTTTTGTTGTCTCCTTTGCCTCGCGAGTAGTCAGCATCATGACTTCCTGTGCTATTGAGTCGATAATATGTTCATCACCATTAAGGCCTTCGTTTGTTCTAGCATCAGGATTCTTTGTTTTTTCTGACATAAAGTGATAATCTTGGGATGAGAAAACATGGTTTGAAGTATGTAAAGGGCTTAGAGTGTCAAAGATGTCACCGGACAGCTCATTTTTGTGCCTTGGTGGTGTTCGAAACTGTTCTGATTGAACCTCCTCCTCGTCATCCCTTTCTGTCTTGCTTTTATCTGAATGGGCAGCATCCTTGTCATCCCCTTCTGTTTTGCTTTTATCTGAATGAACCTCCTCCTCATCATCCCTTTCTATGTTGCTTTTCTCTGAATGAACCTCCTCCTCGTCATCCCTTACTGAAGAATGGGCTTCGCAATCATCATCCTTCCGCTCATCTGAACCATCATGTTCATCTCCATCTGTGTTATCTTCATCTGATCCGATGTTGTCCTCATTATCAGTGTCCTGGTTGCCACTAGGCTCATGTGAACTAGTTGGAGCTGAATCTTCACTTTCAGTGTCCTGGTTGCCACTAGGCTCATGTGAACTAGTTGGAGCTGAATCTTCACTTTCAGTGTTCTGGTTGCCACTAGACTCATCTCAACTAGTTGGATCAGCAACATTTGCGTGAGATATCGTACGAACAAAGTCGGTGATGAGATTCACAAAGCCAGTACGCAAAGTAGAAACTGCATGAGCTAATTTTTTTTTTCCTGCCAGGTGAAACAAAACAATTAATAACATTTTTTAAAAAGTTGCAAGACAAAAAATGGGAATTGTAACACCTCAGAAAAATTGTTGCTAGATCAAAAGCAATAGTTTGTAATAGAAGTCATAATATCCCATGTCAAAAAACTAAATATATACAACATGATGATAATTGCTACATTGGACGAGCAAAATCATAAAAAACTTCCTATTGCAGGCATTAGAGTTCCCCTAGTTCAAAATAGTAGCCAGATTTACAAACAATGATAACCAAAAAAAAAAGGTTAAGAGGTCTACTATATCCACAGTTATGATTTATTTAATGTACAATTTACCTTGTTGCTATAACCTTGTGGAACATTCATATAAAATGAATGTTTGAAGTCCATGGTCGTTCCCTAAGACCAAGTGTGTAGAGTCTTGAAATTCCCTCTTGAGCTGGGAAAAAAATATCGGAATCGAATTAGAATCTTGAAACATGAAAGAAACATTCGAATTCACTAGGAACAAGAAAAAAGAAACAAGTGGCTTATTCATGAAAACACCAATACCTTTAATTTCCCATACTTGTTAGCTGATATCTGGTCCATCTTGATGACTTTTTTGACAAGATTGTTAGTCCAAACAGATGCTCTGACCTTTGCTTCACGGTCTACAATGTTACCAACTTCTAGGGAGTCCAAGTATAAGAGCTGCAAAAAAGAAAAAAAGAAAATAAAAAGAGACGTTAGACTAAGCAAATGACAAAAAAAATGTTAAGATGTTGAAGAGGAAAGGGCTAACAACATACTGTCAAGAATAATAAACATCCAGAAATGGTTTTCTTATTTGGATTGTCTCTGAATGAAGAAATTCCTTTCTTTATCTTTTCAACAATGAGCTTGCACCATTTCAGGTTTTTTATCTCATTAACATTAACAACTGGCTGAAAGAAGTTTATATTGATGCTTGGACTCGTCGTCGGACAAAGAAACGTGCTGAGACAGAAAACCATCCAATATTGCAAAAACTTATCATCTCCTTTTTTCATTTGAGCAAGCTGAGATTCAATAGATGTAACTGATGGAGCTCTTCCTGAATTGTAACCAAAAACCTGTTGAAAGGTCTTATATGTCTGTGAACCTTTCACCAACTTTGCATCGACATCATCACGGCCCATTGGTATACCAAACATGCGTTGAACAGCTACTTCATCAACGGGGATGGTACCACGTTCAGGAACAATGAGCTCAGATTTCTCTAGGTCAAAAATGGTAACAAGCCATTTAGACAGCTTTTCAGGGACAAAGGTACACTTTATGTCAAGCAGCCCTTGGAAACCCACTTTCTCAATAATGGCCTTTTGATCTTCTTCCAGGTTACTACATATTTGAATAAGCTTTGCAGCGGATCCTTTTTTCCTTGGATTTACTTGATACAAGAAGCATGCATTATTTTTGTTGCAATAGTATACATTTTGAGGAGTAGACATTTTGTTGTTTCTTACAAAAGAGTAGACATTGCTTCAAAAAAACAAAAGAGTAGACACTTTGAGGAATATACATTTTTTCCTATATGCTGTTAGTTCTGAATATCAATTGTAAGTTGACGGTACATTTATGATGCATCTACAAAATCCAGATAAGAAGTTACTAGATCTAGTACAATAGTTATTTTTTAAAAAAACTAGTACAACAGTTATGACAATGATAGTGAATATAGTTTTCATGAAAAAAAAAACTGAGTATAATTCACATGATCTATATACCTCATCCACATGTTCTGTATCTGTAGTGATAGGATGCTTTCTTTGGCGTTTAGAGCACCGAGAAACCTTATCATCATCAACTCCCGTTTGTCAGAAAATTGTTTCATTGTAGAATAATTCCCCTTATTCTTTTTAATAGATTCTTTCATGCTAAGGCGGCTAAAAAATACATAAGCATGTGTTAAGACGAGCTGACTAAAAATGGTGGAAGAAGGCAAAAAGGCATACATTGCTACGAATGAATAATTCCTGGATTTCCCCTAAATGATGTTGTTTTCAATGAAAGGCATCCCCCACCAATCAAGTGTAAAGCTCGAATTACAGGCATGAACAACTTGTTCATGGAAACGGGAAATCGTAGTGGTTGCAGGTAACATGAACACAGTTTTGAGTGAAGGTAGAAGACAACTAACCAATTGAATCTGAATACGAAGATGAGGAGAAATGTGGGTGAAGAGGACGCTGTACCGTGCCGCGCACAGCGTCGAAGGCGTCGCAGCGCCGCCTCCGCCCCCTGCCGTTGCTCTGGCGCGCCGCCTCCGCTTCCGCGTTGAAGCCGTCAAGCGCCTCCTCCGCCCCCTGCCGTTGCTCGGGCGCGCCGCCTCCGCTTCCCCGTAGAAGCCGTCAAGCGCCTCCTCCGCACCCTGCCGTTGCTATGGCGCGCCGCCTCCGCTTCCCCGTAGAAGCCACCCGGCTCCTATACCCCCACCGCCGCCGCTCGGCGCGCACTCTCGCCGGAGAACCGCGACCCTAGCAACATCGACCGAGAGAGGGGAGTATGTCGGGGGCGACTGAGAGAGGGGAGTGTTCGGATGCTCGGTCGGAGTCGGGTTCAGTATCGGAAGCGTGTCGGTGTGTTTGGTTGTCGGTGTGGTCGCCACATCGACCGAGCTGGCGACCGCTAGTCAGATAGACTTTTCCATAAATTAATCATGAACATAGTTTATTCGCCTGTTTTTCTTTTTTTTTACGGGCACTGCTTATTTTCATTGTTTTGAAAACTCCTAACTTTTCAAGATCTAAAGAGATGCCTACATGTACCAACCATAAGCATGTGTCTTCCAAGATTTAAAGACCATGGTTAGTGATGATTTTTCCATCACTTACCATGATTAGTGATGGATGGAAATCGTCTCTCCCTCCGTTCAAAATATAAGGGATTGACGGTTTGCTCAAAGTCAAACTGAAAAACAAGATATTGAGAATAGCAAAGTCTAAATTATACCATTAGACTCACTGTTAAAACAATTATCATAATATTTAAATCCTTTTATTAATATTTTGTTTTTATAGATTGATATTGTATATCAAAGTTGAAAATTTAAAGTTTGACTTTGACCAAAACATTCAACCCCTTATATTTTGAGATAGAGGGGGTAAAATTTGTTTTAGTGAGTGCACCGAGTTAGCAAGGCCAGCTAACGCTTGCAGAAAGCAATTTTCACAAGATGAGAAAAAATGCTTTTGAAGTGTGATAGATCTATCATCTATGCCCATAATGCATCACCATGGAGAGCAAGGAGCAGTGAGCGACGGGACAACGAGGAAGTCAAGCCAATGAATTACTACTCCGAAAATTGCCAATCCAAAACTGTCATATTGTTGTGGAGGAAGGTGCTGACGTGAACCTTGAGACGCGGACCCGAGAGCACGGCCTGGAGCGCGATGACGTCACGGGTCACGAATTTACACCAGGCATTGTCGTCAGCACCCATCTGAATCATGTTGGATCAAGATAACAAGGTAATATATACAGATATTGTATATCTTTTTGTGAAATAAGATTTGTAATATCTGGAAGAAGCAAAATATGAAGCATTTTTTATCAAATATGAGAGCTTTATTGATCATCAAGCAGAAGGCAAATTACAATCTCAAGCTTTGTTATGGATATTATTGTTAAAGTATTTTTTGCGAACCATTATTGTTAAAGAATGGTTTAAGAGGATGTATCAGTTTCCAATTAGAGTCCTATTTTGTTCGAGATGTGGACTGGTTCGGTGCCAGTTCGATCTGCCAAAAACAAAGGATTGTTCCATTCATGCAGCTACTAGGTGCACTAATTTCACATATAATTACAATTATATTGATTTAATATCACAGATCAAATAATTTCTTTTAACATGTATCACAAACCTATAGCAATTTCGACCCGGACTACTATTACTACAGCACAACCCCAGACTAACACCATGGTGGGCCCAATCGTTAGTCTCTAAAGGCCTGTTTGGATCCTCTAGCCGACTAATTTTAGCCAACTAAAACATTAGTCAGCTAATTTTTTAGTCAACTAATTTAGGAGGTACTTGTTTGGATCCCTGACTAATGTATCTGGCTTGCGTACTTTTTTTTGCCTTTTTTATGTGTTTCTTTCCTTTTTTATATGTTTAGTCGATTTTAGTAGCTTTGAGGTGATTAGGGGCTAAAAGTTTAGGAGGGGATGGACTAAAAGTTTAGAAGATTTTAAGAGGTCATGTTTAGATGCAAAGTGACTAAAATTAGCCAGCTAAAAGTTTAGAAGATGGATCTAAACAGAACCTAAGACATGACATGCTACAATGTGAATTGGATGATAACATGGCTGCACCTCCTCGGGCCAGTGAGACTGTGCCTTCAAACCATAAGGAGCAATATAGAAGGATAATGGATTGTGTTCTTGTGTTTATAGATTGATCTTGAAGATTATTTATTTGCATGCTCTTGTGTTTATTGGCACTGCTTTTTTCAGAGATTTAATCTTCTAGTTGAAAATTCCTAGCTAATTTTTTCGAGTTTCAAGATAATTTATTCCCATGCTCTTTCTGGATACAGTTTTTTTCAAAGATTATTACATGGAATGCCTCGTTAATTTATTATTATCATCATTATTTCTGTTACCAATGCAATAAATTAAGTTCAGGCAGTCTCAAACGATTTGTCATAGTTCCCTTCAAAATAAAATACATCAATTTATTATTACCACAACCATGCACCTGAGAAAATATTATAGAAGGCAAGGCACAGTATTATCAATTCAGTCATGATCCCTAACCCCGTGGCCTTGGTGACCCTCATCAGGCCTTCGAGCATGGCTCCTTGCAGTAGCATTTGCCCA
Source organism: Eragrostis curvula (assembly GCA_007726485.1). Taxonomy (NCBI): domain Eukaryota; kingdom Viridiplantae; phylum Streptophyta; class Magnoliopsida; order Poales; family Poaceae; genus Eragrostis; species Eragrostis curvula. Next base: position 41,093,460 of record CM017439.1, read on the forward strand.
CGGGAGAGTTCTTCCTACACACGCCGCCGACGTAGTTGTGTCCCGGCCTCTTGGATGATGGCAGCCTTTTGCATAGATTTTCGCAAGTGGATGTCCAAAAGCACGTTGTCCCATCTATAATTGGATCATAGCAAAATTGCTCCGCATGAATGCGTGCCACGTCTGCATGAACAAGAGTACCCACACGATGACATGATATTAGAGTAAACACACGCAAAAACATTAACCATGTGAAGCATCACAAAAAAGGATGGAAGGTCTCCGCGTCGATGAGCCTTGCTACAACTTGTATACTCCCTACGTTTTATAATACTTGTGATTCTAACCTTGTAATTTTTTGTCAAATACTTGATTCTACATTTCGATGCATATTTCTTTTTTTTTTTGCGAAAAGGGAATTTCATTAATATTGAAGCATATTACATCCCCTTATTACAGTGACATCCCAATTAACACCTATTCCATTGATGAGAGACAAGAAACCTTGAAAGAGCCATAAATTCCACCATCTAGGATCGCCATCCCAGACGGATATGCCACGGACGAAAACTCCGATCTGAAAGAACACGGCCATCTCACCATCCACCACCGTCATCCTCATCTCCGACGGGGGAAAACTGAAACCCAACCCTTTCACAAAAAAAGGGTAGACTGATATTCCACATGCAAATATGAAGAACTCGCTGCAATCAAGCCCGTAGCCGAGCCCGTCGTCGCCTCCTTCACCATATTCGCAATGGGAAAACACAAATCCGAGTAACATCCAGATGAATGTCACCGGAAACCAAACTCTCACTAGCCCACAGTCATGGTCAAGAAAAACCATGACGAGACAAAGGAGGGGCCGGAGTACCTTATTCTTCATCGATGATGGCGCATTCGACTCGCCACCACCGTCGAGACGCATCCTCCTCCAGTGTTCCATGCCGACGAACTTGACGTTGCCGCCGCCCTCTTCGACCGAACCACAAGAGAAACCCAAACCCTAACAAACACCGCGACCGCCGCGGGAAGACCTACCTATCTAAACTTATGAGAAAACAAAGCAGACGTCGGGATGCCGGGCCTGCCTCCTCCGCCGACGGCGAGGCCGCCGGAGACGAGGGGGCTGGCGTTGCTGTTTCTTTTGAGCCGCCGCCGCCGCCTCTTTTTCTCGCGTACGTCTTGACGCCAAATGATTGGATCTTCGATGCATATTTCTCACTTCTTTATACATCTTTGTATCTCTCCTCTAGTTTTTTGTGCATTACACTTTTATCACGTCTCCTTGTTTTTTATGTTCAAAACTAAAATCACAAGTATTGTAAAACAGGGAGAGTATAATATTGAGCTGGGGTTGATGCAGATTCACGTACCAGAGTACAAAAGGAGCAGAATGACAAGGACAACGGCTGCTGGGAGGTTCCTCCGTGAAGGCTCCATTGGCTTTGTACTTTTGTGCTGTTGGAGAAGAATGAGGTGAAAGCCCAGAGACACCGCTCTGTTTATATCCAGCGATCAAAGGGATGCTTCGGAACCTTACATGAACCATATCAATAATATAGACGTTAGCACCAATCAATAATTTTAGAGGCATTTGCAAAACCGGATCTCTTTTCGATCCTAATTCTGATTTTGGACCTTTTTTTCAGACTTTGCAAAATCGGACCTCTTTTTCGAATATGAAGCATTGAGTTGCCCTTATTCTGTTAGGAGGCTTTAACGGTGTTAAATTCATTGGCAAAAGACTAGAATACCCTTTGCAAGATTGGACCTGTTTTTCCTTTTGACTTGCAAATTCGCACTTCTTTTGACACAAGGCAATCATGTACAGAAATTTGGACATATTTGAATCAATATACAATCAGATTTGATCATATTTTGTGATATTTCGAAATTGAACAAAATTTGATGAAAATTTGGCAGCATTTCGGCAGCATGTACGTATAAATTGAGCAACAAAATGCAACAATCATGTAGTCTCACATACCACAAAAGCATCACATGTACATCCAAAGGAACAATAAAAGAACATAAAAATCAAAGACCAAACCAATCTGTTGAAGTGCTGCTCTTTTTCTTCCCTCAACAGTCGGGACCTATTCTGGGACATACAATGCATTACAGACGTATGATCATTACCCTTCAACCGGGTTATTCTATTCCACTTCTAGATAGAGAAAAGAACTAAAGGAGAATACTTAATAATACGGCGAAACATTTATACAAAACACCTATCCTGAGCACACGCAAGGGAACCGTAGACAGGCAAGTGAAATTCAATCCACGAAATAAATTGATCCATGGACGGCACCGTTGTGGTAAAGGTTGTAATGCCAGAGGAATCATTACCGCAAGGCATAGAGGAGGAGGTCATAAGCGCCTATACCGTAAAATCGATTTTCGACGGAATCAAAAAGACATATCTGGTAGAATCGTAACCATAGAATACGATTCGTCCGATGCCCCTGCCTCACGCCCTCTGCTCGCGCCGCGCCGCCAGCCACCGAAACCTCGTCGCGCCGCCGGCAGCCCGTGCGGAGGCGCGCCTCGCCTCCCGTCCCGCAGCTCGCGCCACGCCTCGCCTCCCGCAGCCCGTGCCGCGCCGCGCCTCCAGCAGCCTGCAGCCTGCTGCGCCCGCCCGCGCCTCCACTCCAGCCAGGGTTAGGGTTACGGTGCCATGGGAGCAGGCTTGCATGGCAGGCGAACAGAGGAGAGTCGGGATAGAGGAAGTGGAGTCGGGACAGATGAGATGATGGAGGGAGGGCAGCGTGGTCAATTCGCATTTTCCAATCGTTTTCTTTGTTTTTTTTAAATCCAAAAGAACTTCTCACTTAACAGACTTGCAAAACAAGGGCAAACGGCTGCTTCATGTTCAAAAAAGAAGTCCATTTTTGCAAACTGTCAAAAATGAGTCCGTTTTCAGAATTGGCCTTAGAAAAGAGTCCGGTTTTGCAAATCTCCCATAATTTTAGTCAAAAAGATAACCTGACTTTATTGCGACCAAAATGCCTCAAAACTCGGAAAAATAAGACTCCAATAAATTACTAGTCCCGCCTTTCCGCATCCAGATAGCTGTAGAAGTAACTTATTCGTAGCTACGTACCCAACCCTGTACGGTTGTACCGGCATACATGCTGCAAAGATGCCGTAAATTTCTCACTGAGTCCCCTTCGGGTTTTGGTCACGGCAGCATTTCTCGCTGAGCCTCTAGTGTAAAGACGCAAACGGCATGTGTACCGGGCATACCGGCAACAAAGCAGGATGCAGCGTTTTGACTCTCACAGGAACAGGTAGGGGTGGAAAGTGGATGCGGATAATCCGTATTATTCGATATTCGTATCCGATAAAATACAAATGTGGTACGAAATTTACCAGTCGATTAATATTTTTACACTATTCGAATTCGCATTCGAATTCGATTAGAAAATATGGATGTGGATATAGTTTGAGGTTTTGACGTCAGATATTCGACATATCCGTATTTGTATTCGTATCCGCTACTATATCATAAATATACCCTTATATTGCATAAAACATATTATAAATTTGATTCAATTTTGATATGAACTATTGTAGACCATGTGAAATAATGCTATTAAAGATACTTTAGAAAGGAAAAAGTATAGTAATTGCTTTAACAACATAGAAAGTTAGATGTATCCGTATCTGTCCGAATTATAGTAACATTCGCTTTTGTATTCGCATTCGTTTAATATTCGATCCGTATTCGTATTCGAAAATATTCGTATTTGTATCCATATTCGTTTACAAATATGGATATAGATGTGGGAAAGGCATTATCCGATTCGTATTGGATTCGTTTCCACCCCTAGGAACAGGAGGTCAGGACTGGCACGCGATGCTGCTGACCCTGAGGATATGACCCAATTGCAGGGTCGACCAGACCAGTGAGCTTTATAAGAGTATAGTCCCGCTCCAGGCATGGTGGCCGCCGCCGTCACCCCCGTCTGCCATCGCGCGCAGCTCGCCGCCGCCGCCGCAGCAGCACGCCACCACTTGGAGCTGTCCCTCAACATGTCCAACCTCCACGAAGCACCGAACAGCACGATCCGTCTGAGCGTGCCCGCCGTGCTCTTCGCCGTTGACGGCCTCATGTTCAACTGATGGACTTCATGAATCCGCCTCCGCCCCGTGGCTAACTGTGTACGCCACGAGCACCGAGCTTGCCGCAGCAGCACGCCGTCTGTCCATGCAGGACGCAGCTCAGAGCATGCCGCGCCCCCGGACGTCCACCTCATCCGCGGCGGTCGTGCACCTCGCCTCGCCGCCGAGGAAGGGGAGGCGGGTAGGCCAGGAGTGGCGCATCGGCGCGGGGCCATGGCACGTGGCGTGGGTGTCGATGACGACACAGGCCACCTCACGCCGTCGAAGGCGGCGGCGCGGACCACCGCGGCATGAGCCTTATCTATCTTGTACGTTTGCCGGAGGACCACGGCGCTGGAGGCGGACTGCTCGGCGACGACAGCGCGGAGCATGGCGTCGGCGTCGCCCTGGCAGCCGGTCTCGTGCGCAGCGACGCGGTGCGGGGCGAAGAGGTGCTCCGATCACGTGATGTGGCGGAGGCGCGCGAACATGAGCTCCAACCACGACCGGGGAGGACGACACCATGCACGGCGGGCGTGTGTCGCCGACGGAGAATGCCATGAGGTCACGCGCGCATCCCTCCCCGACGTCGTCCGCTGCCACGCAGGGTCTTTGCATATTGTTGCCGCACAAGGTCATCACCGCATGTCGTCGTGGTTCCAAGTCTCTCCGACACCAAAGCTAGCAGATCGAATCGACGTTGTTGCGACGTTCCCGCTAGATGTGAACCTTTCTAAGCCGGCGTTAATTAATGGATACATCTGCGCTGCTGGTGGTCAAGTTTTGCTCAATCGGGTAATGCATGGATACATCGCGCCGGCCGATCGCCGCCCGCGCCATGGCCTCGACGCCCAGTCCCAGAACACAACCCTCACCCACTGCAAGCCCTCATCCGAACCGATGCTCCTGTCTACTCGCAGTCATCACCGTGGGGGAGGTGGGCCGTGGGCAACTGGAGTTGCTGTCCACTCGCCGAGCGTTGGTCACCGTATCAGCACACGTCGTTGGTACTCGTCCCCTCGCCACGCAATGCCCACCCGCCCCCGGCCCACAGGCTCGCTGGACGACGCCGCCTCGTCTGTGCGCGTTCGCCGGAGGACGGCGCAAGGCTCCCCACCGAAACCTGCGTACATCGCGATAGCAGAGAAGTTCGGGAAAGGCAGGCTTAGCAATGAGAGAGGAGAAAAAAAGAAAAGCACTGGCGTTCGTTTCAGGATCAACGTTCCTGATGGGAGCTAATGCAGAGAAGTCCTCTGAATTAACCGACCTAGGTGACTGACGCTAACCATGTGACGCAGAGGACGAAGTCCAACTTACAGAAAATGACATACCATCCCACTTACAGAAAATGATTTTACATCAATATTCCCCCATACACACAAATCAACCGGAAGATCATCCAATCAGGCAAATGGAAGTCTGAAGCAGAGCAAAACTGATCAACTGTTATAACTCTAATCTGTACCATAACAAGAATGACGACGGTTGGTTGCTCGATTACATTGTGAGCAATCAACAATCGAATGGCAGCCGGTACAAACAAATCATCGCCTCAACAAAATCATTAGCCTACATCTCGACAAAATTTCAAAATGATTCTACAAAACTTATTATGAGACCTATATTTCAAGCCTCAAAGAGCGGAGCAAAACTTTAACGGAACAACAACAAAGAAGAAGAGACTCATCATACAACATAAGTTGCACAGACTCAGGGAGCTCAGGCATTACATTACTGATCGAGAGCTCCCTTCAGCGTATGCAACCCCTCCATTGAAATGCTTCTTCGTACTCGGAATCTTGGGACCTCAATTTGAGGGGGTGGATCTGCCGAGAAGCATACGACAACTACAGTTAGATTATCACAACAGTCCCGTTTCAATGCTTCTTTGACAAGCTCTTGGGAGCATCTTTCTGGGTCATTATGTGCCATCAGCTCTTTCCTAACCATTGTCACGGCACACTGGCTGCTCATAACATCCCAAAGGCCATCACAGCCTATTATCAAGAACTCATCTTCCTCTGTAAGTCTAACCTCCCGAAATTCTGGTTCTGGAGTAAGAGGGCATGCAGAGCCTTTCGAACCTTTCATGTGCCAATCACCAATTGCCCTTGCTACAGACAGCTGACCATTGAGATAGCCATCAAACACAGTGCCCCCAAGGTTTTCAATCCTGAGCCTTTCAACTGAGCAGCTGGGTTTGTGGTCTCTGGAGAGTTCAACAGCTCGGCCTCGCTTTCCTAAAACTGCTCGACAGTCCCCGGCATTAGCAACAAGCAATTTCCTGTATCGTTTGAATGAGATAGGTGAGAGTAAACCGTGAGATGCCATAGAAAATAATCAATCTAGAATACTGTGAACAATATACAGGCTGCATCTCTCTCTCTCTCTCTACAATAATGTTACCAACTGTCGGATACTAAGGGTTACAACAGGAAAGAAAAACAAGTGCATCTACAGATTCATAAATCCATGAACACGGGTTAACAATTAGTTGCTCTTATAAAGTACTGGGTGACCTGAGCTAACAAAAAATTATGCCGTACATAAAGAATACCAACTTAAAAATATTGACTAATCACTGGTCGAAGTGACAACAACACGCTAAAGCAAACCGTCTGATGTATTGTCAATAGAAATTACCTGCCAAAAATAAGTACCGTCAATGCAGTGGTCCCAGAAGTACGGTCAAGAGATTGGGAATCCGCAATGGCGTGGTCAGCCTTTACAAATGCACTTCTGATTGCCTTCTCCATGCTGCTGGGGAAGTGGCAATCCTCAGTTATGTACTTCAGTATATTCTTCCGGACAAAACAGGCAGCATCTGTACCACCATGGCCATCAAACACCTACACAAAGGAAAATTAAAGTGTGCGATGTGAGGGACAGTAAAATTCAAGAGACATGGCGAAGGAAAACTTATTTCTAAATAAAAAAAAAATCATCTGTAGTGTGCATTACCAAAAGGTTCAAAACAGAAACAGAAGCATTATCCCTAGTGTTTCTCCCTTTTTTTTTTTTACCTAAGGCATTTAACAATGTCAATGTGGAGCTGATTCCTCACAGTTCAATCATTTCATCATCATGAAAACACTAATACACTAATCATGAATCTCCAACGATAAACTACTAGATCAAGAATCTATGATTGCAACATTATTGCCACTCACATCAGAACAAATCATAGAACCATAATGGACACAAACTTAACAAATTATTTAACAGGAACGATTAGATAGCACGTTGCAAGCAACCACATCACCATCAAATTTTGTAGCAAGCATAAACACAACTCACCCCATAGAAGGCACCCGGTGCAGGGATGCCTGGGCCACGCATCTCAAGGTGCTCGATCAGGTTGTCAACACAGACATGCTCGTCCTCCATGTACGATTTGGGCCCAATATCTGCGCAGCTCCCGGAGCGAAACACTGGGAGGAAGCCCGGACGGATGTCTGTGGGCGAGATCAAGCTCAGTGTCCCCGAATCCAGCTCCTGCAAGAAAACAGGAAGGCAAATGTCAAAAGTGTTTCGGGACAAAAGTGCGGGCAAAGAGCTCGAGTGATGGTGGGCGTGGTTACAAATTCTGCCGAAGCCGCGGCGATACGGGCGCTGCTGGCGCAGTGGCGGATGGCCGTGAGGTGGTGCCGCGGCGGCTTGCCGCCCACCGGCGTGGTGCCGCCGCTGCTGCTACCCGGCGGGGTCTCCGGCTCCACTCCCCCACTCATGCCTCCGGGTCTCAGCAACTCTGTTTGCGATAAGAGAGAGCACACGAAACGAAAGCATTTCAGAAAAACAAAGATGCAACTTTCGCATTGGCTACCGGCCCTGTACGAGAAGAACCGTTAGACCAAAAAGAAAAAGGGGGATTTGGAAGGTAAAGTCACTATTTTCAATCTTCTACGATTCACAGGAAGCCTCGAGCATTACAAGAAGGAAATCAATGGAACGTAGGGGTATCTACAACATCAAAAACAGGAAAGAAATGAAATTGCTCCGTTGGGCAATGATTGGAACCGATATAAGGACCGAAATGATGCCATTTCCGAAGCTCCCGGCTGCCCCGACGGAAAAAGGATTCTAGCTTTCCAACATTCAAAGGAAATCCCACCGCAACCGAAGGAACGGGAGATGCAGGGTTGCAGGCAAGATTGGATCAGAGAGGACAGACAGGAGCGCTCACCGCCGGGGAAAATCTTTGTCGCCGTCAGGGGACGGAATCCGGACGCAGGCCGCGGCCACGCAGCGGAAGGCGGAGGAGGCGGGTGGGGTCGCCGGAGGCTGAGGAAGGAGGAGGTTGGTGGGTGGCGCAGGGCGTGGATTTTGGAGTCCGCGGTTGGGGTGGGGTGGGGAGGCTAGGCGAGGCGAGGAGACGGGCGAGCTAGTTTTTGGTGCGTGCGTGCTGGGTCGTGTGATCCCATCGCATCCGCGAGATGCAGCTGTGCACGACTGGATGTGGAGCGTTCAACGGTGGGCCCGCTACCGGTCTCTGGTGCGGCTCCGGTGTGCATTCCGTGTCCCTGTCGGGTTCTCTCGTTCGTCACATCCACTTTCGACCTTTTTTTTCTTGTCTGGGTGATTCTTCTTCGCCGCCAACGGACGGTCATGTCGGTACGTGCTTTCGAGATCGAAATTTGGCGTGGATATGGTGCCTGTTCGTTTGTGTGCTTTTTAGCCTCTGTGCACTTGGGTTTCTTTTCTTGTACTTCCTTTTCGAGAAGATTTTTCGTGGTCGGTACTTGTATCTACGCAGAGATTGAGAATCCAAAAACATGGTGGAAGTACTGTCTTATTGATTTCGGTGAAGGATCTGATATACATTTTGTGGAAGGACATCGTACGAGTAAACTATGCTTATCTCCTATGACGTGCCCGTCTGCCAACCAAAAAACTATAAACTTTAGCGTCGTCCCGAAGTATTATGGAGAGAATCACGAAAGGAGGAAAAGCTCCGAGCGAGTGGAGTCTGCGCACGCATGCTTATCGCCGGCGGCGAGCTGCTCTGCTTTCGACCAGCACGGGGTTCGTCCACTTCCACGACCTCTTTGCGGCTCTGCCTCCCTCGCAGGCTACCACGCTCCGGCTCAACAAATTTCTGCGTCCCGATGTGCTCTGCCGATGTGTAAAACTCCGGCCAAAAGGCCCTTTCCATCGACTGAATCCAAGAGCAAAAAAGGCAAAGGTTTTTGTCTGTGGACCGATCGATTGGTCCCTGACACATATCCAGTGCGTGGAAAGGGGCCGCGATCTCGTGTCAGAACTCGGTACGCGGCCAGGACAGTGACGTGAACGGGGCACGCGCGAGTCGTCGTGGTACAGGTACATGCCGGATTGCCTGGCCAAAGAAACGAGAGGGAGAGAATGCAGCGTGCGCAGGGCCCTGTATCCTCCTGCCGTCGTTTCTGCGCCGTATCATGTGATGAATCCAATACGCCAGATCATGTGATGGTTATCAACAGGAGACGGGTCGCTTTCTTCTTGTCGGCATCGGGTGGCAACATTCACGGCCGGATCAGGTGAACTTGCTGCTGCTGTGCGGCAAGTGGGAGTAGTGGTGCCCGTTTGCCTTTGACGGCGTGGAAGATGCTGCGGCCGGGGAAAGGGAAAATTAAATGCGGGGAATCTAGCGTGAAGCAACGACGACGAAAGTTTCCGTGATTATCCGACTGGCTTCAGCTGGAAAGGAAAGGTACACTGTTTGAAGCGTTGTTTAGCGGTCTAAAATGGCAGGCCGACATGGTCTGACGGTGAATCGGAGCGCGTCAAAATTTTAATGCTTCAGAGACTGACGGGTTAGCGAGCGGTTAGGTGTCAAATCAGGCACCTAACAAAGCCGGAGAAAACCTGATGCATTAGCGTTTAGGTCTCAAATCCACCACTTAAACAAAGCGAGAGAAAAACTAGCTAGTTGTATTATAGGCTAATAGCTTGATGTCTTAGTATTTTTTTTAGAAAAGGAGCTAGATATCTTATACAACCTCCATTTTAAATAGACGATGTTTAGGACAACAACTATCCATTTTAAAATAAAGAAGTACTTAATTTTCTTCTTCTTTATTTTGCAAAATCTGTATTAAACCGTGAAATGAAGTCCTTGTATATCGACCCTATAGGTTTGAAAGTGCAGATTCGAGGATGAAAACGTGAACATGGAAAAGCACAAGATGCCAAGTCGAAAGCACTATTATAGTCTTTTTATATCTCATCAGGCAAAAGAGAAAATCATCCGTGCGTTGTGAGTGTTTGAATTGTACTGTGTAATCACAAAAAAAAAAAGTAGATCATCTCATCTGACTTTTTATCTCATTAAATCTGCTTTGGATTTGTGTTGTTTTATTTTTGAAATTTTGGCGATTCGGTTACTCTCGTTAACTAGTTTTTTATTCCTTGTGCTACTACTATCATCGCAAGTAGTGATGTTTAATCGATATATATCTTAAATGCGACGGCTAGAAATTTAGGTAATATTACCCTATAAAATTCCTGGGTAAGGCGCAGACGGCTTCTTATACTATTATACTCCGTATTAGAGAATGCTGAAACACAAACTTGCATGAAGTGAACCTGTTTTGAATTTTCTTTTAATATAAGCACCAAGTGAATCTGTTTTGATGTTTCACGTGAAACAAGAGACTCGGAGAGAGAGAGAGATGTTCTGTCTGATTTTATAGGATCGAGGCCGGCCGACAGGCCTCAAAACTCACAAGGGCTCACTTGGGGGAGCGCCTATACGTAACGCGAGCTAGTTTTAGCTGCCTTGTAGCGCGGCCCACAAGGCCCACAAACTCCCGCGCGGCGCTGCAGGTCTTTTGTGCGCAGAAAGCTTTTCGTGGGGGATTTCAGAGTGTAGGAGTGCACCGTGTGTGAAGTGACAAGTGAAAAAAATTTCTGTCTCGTGAAGTGTCAAATTTTTCTGTCGCAATGCAAGGAGTTGCTATAGCAGATCCTCTAAAAGATGGAAGTAATTTGTTCTAACAATAGAAAATAATTGTTTCATCACCTGAAACATTTATTCAAGCAATAAAGCACAATTGTTCTATCACCTGAGAACATTTGTTCCAACAATAGAGAACAATTATTTCAGTAGATAGAAACATTTGTTCCAGTAATTGAAAATAATTGTTCCAGTAGATAGGAACATTTGTTCCAACAATTGAAAACAATTTGTTCCAGTAATTGAGAATAATTGTTCCAGTAGATAGGAACATTTGTTCCAACAATTGAAAACGATAGCAATATTTGTTCAAGCAATTAAGAACAATTGTTCCATCATACGGGAATAATGTTAAATTTAAAAAAAATAGAAAAATATATTCATGTGGGATCTTGTTTTATTGCATTAATTGTAAGAAGAACGATGGTTCAAACGGATTTGAAATCGGAGTCACGAATTAGGAGAAAAATTGATTTGAAGTTTGTATCTAACACAAAACTCCGCCCAGCCAGTGACAGCTCGCCACGTGTCCCTGAACTCAACGTCAGCCAGCTTCCTTCAGCGCCGCCCGCCTGCGTCCTCCGCTCCGCACCGTTGGATGGATTTCTCCGCACGAATCTTGATGCGCGCTACATGAAGGAAAAAAATAGCGCGCGCTAAATATAGGGACTGCCCTCACTTGGAGGCGGTGGGCTGAGCGTGATACTGTGTGGGATCTCGATGTAATCAGGACCCACGAATCGGGGCGGACAAAAAACAGCCTTGTCGCCGAAATCGGCCCAAGCAACCCAGTCGGCCGGCCGCCCGCTTCCGAGGTCCTCCGGCTGCGTCGCGCGCCCAATCGCCCCTTCCTTCTCCGCAAACGAGGCCGAGGCGTGCGTGCACGTGCCCGTCACACCCGGTGGCACGAGCCGTGAGAAACCTGAGAACGACGGTCACAGGGCGGTGGAAATCACGGCGCCGAGGCCAATCACCTTCCATAAACTACGCGAGTCCCCAGAAAAGCTTTGATTTGCCGGGGTCGGGATAACGCGCCCGATGCAGGCTCGGGACAGGAGCCGGGAGCGGGGACGGTGCGGCGTGCAGGGCAGTGGTGGTCTGGTCTGGACGACTGCGGGTCGTGCGTGGCCACACTTGCGCACATGCATCGCGCGGCGGCACTTGATATGGCTGCACTAAAAAATCTCTGGGTACGGCCATGGCCTGCGTCCAAGGTTTTCGATTGGCAGGCTTTACGACGGGACCACGGCGGCGGTCGGTACCTGGCGTTTACTTTGAAGCGACCACTCGGACCGTCGATCAGTCAAAAGTCTCCGGCTGGACACAGGACACCGTCCTATTACGTGGCACGCCAATCAGGTGATCACTTGCATCGAAATGGATGTTTGTACATTCTAACTCTTTTTGGCATGATTGTACATTTTTGCTCTTCGCTTCACGGACGAATCTTATGCAATTATTGAGTGAAGCATGATTATTGGGATTCGGATGAAAGAGACTGAATCATTTGGAGTCGGATGAAGCCAGTGTTTCCTCCGCATTGACACGACTTATGTACTAATTGATTTAGCTTAAGATTGTACTATTAGATTGTAGCTTTTGTAATCCCAAACTGAAATAAAAGAACATCTTTGAGCCATATACTTCACAATTTACCCTTCTAGATTCAATAATCCAGCAATCCGGTTTGGACCAGGTTGTAGTATCTTCTTCTGTCTTACAGTTTCATCAAACTACGATTAAACTAGTTATAATCAGAAAATTCAAGACATGAACAATTCAAGTAAACATTATTATTGGACCAGTTATAACCAGCAGCAATTCACACATTCACAACAGACGGGACTCTGTTCTCCAACCCTCAGTTTCCATAGTCAAAAACTAAAATCTAAACCTGAAAACAAGTCATTTATCTGCCTCCCTGGCTCCTGCGAATGACACCCTGCCCCCTTCGGACAGGAATATTCATTAGCTGATTAACAAGTGAGTATTAAAGTCAGTTTTAATAGAGCCTTTCATTTGTATTAAATTCTATGGCATGTGTGCATTTTTGCTGATTTGGCAAGTTAATTATAATGAGAGAGATGAAAAACTTTCATATTTTGTGAGAGGTCTTTCATCCAAATGAAAGGAAGCTGGCTCCCTTTCCTAAAACTAATCTTGGAAAGAGTGTAATGAAATGTTCTATTGAGATTGGCCTAAGTGTGGAGGACATTCCTTATCTGATGATTGCCACGACACATGTACGAGACCGCCTGAATACCTGATGTACAAAGAGGATACAGCTTATGTTTATCAGATGGTAGCGTCCACTGAAGTCACCTGCATCACCGCACGGAGTACAAGTGGTTTTTTCGTTCGTGAATCCAACTCTGAACATCGCTCCTTCCAAAAAGAATACGAACATCGCCCTTTAATCCACTCTGTCGCTGCTGCTTCGGCTGCAGTAATCATGGTGTCGTAACTTGGAATTAAAACTAAAGCATGATTTATCCAGAAGATGGTCAGCACTCAGAAGACGAGACAATTACGCTTGGGTCCTTCATTTTTCTTTATATTCCGGCGAGTTCTTTTCTTTAGATCGAGATGACGATCTAACATCGTTGTCCATTTGTGAGCATGCCATGTTCTTCGCTCTTCGGCTATCATCCTCAGCGACGCTGACAAAAGGCAGGCTTGCTTGGCGGTGGAGCGAAGTGACACCCATCCCCCCGGGAGGTGCGTGCTGTTGAGTATCGCCTCGACACACGCTCAGGAGCGTCTTAGCTTGTTCTAAGATGAATTGTAAGACACATGAAACCGGTTTCAAAAACACACGCAAATGAACGTCACGCAAACTTTTATTTATTTGTGCTGGGACGGCAGAGCGCATACGTACAGCTGCAAGCAGCGACGACATTAAATTTGAGATGATATTGATGTGCACGTACAGTATCAAGATCTGCATCATGTACGTGTTGTATCATCATATCCATGTAGGGTCCACTTAACACAACCTGAGTGGCAGCAAGTCGTGGTAACAGTCATGGGGACCTGTCTCTCCTGTGATACGTATCTGCATGTGTCGTGGTATGAGCACCACGGCAAATGGGGGCCTGTCATGGCCTCCCTTGAGATTTGGAGAGGAGCGAACGGTTCTACGTGTTCTTGTTTATGGGCTGCGAAGGAGTTGATAAAGATGAAAAGAAGAACAGGCGATTTACCCAGGTTCGGGCCACCCGGAGATGTAAAACCCTACGTCATGTTTGTCTGGTATTGCTCAAGTGTTGTTGTGTTGTTTCTCATGCACAAGGCACCCCCCTTTTATAGCCCAAGGGGAGGCCAGGCCCGTTCATGGGCCGTTACAAGAGAGCGTGGACCTGCTATCCGTAATTCCTCCCAGATCCCGGACGCATAATCGTCCTTTGTCCACCTTTTACGACACGTTCTATCCGGTTAATGCGACGCAGCGCCTGGGGAAGGCGCGGACTCCTGGCTGGGACCGGTCGCTGCCCTCCTCCCTTCGGTCCGAAGCCTTCCTCCCCTTGGTCTGCCGCCCCGCGTGCTACCGCACGCGCCGCTGTCAGCTAGTCTGACTGGCCGCAGGTCTACGACAGGCGCGGTCGCGTCCGCAGTCGTAGCCTGCGCGGCCGTCTTTCGCATTGATGCCCACGTCCTCGGCCGAGCACGCGCGCACCCCTCTCGCTGTATCGTGGGACCGGCCCCGCGGCTGGCTCGCGGCCGCGAGCCATGCGGGGCCCTTCCGCGGACCGGATCTCGGACGTCCCATCCACAGGGGCGCACCGGGACGCGTGTCGCCTCCCGGTCTACCCCCGGGGCTGGCTTCCTCCTGCCTAGCGCAGAGGTCCGCCACGCGTCCGCCCCACGTCTACCCCCGTTGGGAGGCGCGGATCCATGGGCCCACCATCGCCTGACGTTCTTTGTCGCGGGGCGGGTGCGTCTGGTCCCATAGCCGGTACTTGGCGCGGATCCGCCTTTTCCCGTGCGCCAAGCCGCCCGTTCCTTCAGTGGGCCGGACACGCTCCTTGTTGGTCCCATGACCCTTCCTGGGCCGTACTCCGCAGAGGCGGGGGAATGGGAACCCCCGTTCCCAGTACACCGACAGGAGCCCCCGCCCTGGTTGCTGCCGCGTGGGCCATGGGAAGCGACCAGGGCCCATAGTCAGTGCCCAAGGCTATCTCCGCTTCGAGGAGCCGACTTTCCTTGGAAGCCGAAACGACGGGTCCTCGCGCGCGGTCGTGGGACGCTGGTTCGCGGAGGTCGTGGTGGGCCCGAGGAGACGTGCGTCGCCCGAGGGGCGCCGCTTCGCCTGCCATGCGCTGATAAAAGGCGTAGTTGCAGGCTCCCTGGTTCTCCACTTCCACACTCCTTCGAACTCGCAGCCCTCGCACCCTTCGTCTTCCTGCTTTCTCTTGTTCCTGGGTTTCTTGAGTTTCCTCGTCCGCTGCGATCATGGCCGGGGACCGTCGTTCTCGCCGCCGCCAGCGATCGTCGCCGGTGAACCCGGTCTCTCCGCCCACGGTGGCGGCGCCAGAGGGGCCAGCCTTGCCTGCCTCGACCGTCGTCTCTGAGGGAGATCTCGCGCGGGTGCTGTTGCATCTGCCGGCTCCCAATGATGAGCGGCACGTCACCATGCGCGCAACGACCGCTCGCGTGGAGCCGAACCACGAGGGAGGGGAGATCGTCTTCTTCCTCCCCTTTGTGCTCGCGGGGGCCATTCCTCCCTTCTCGGACTTCCTCATGGAGGTCCTTCTTGCCTACAAGATCAAGCTGGCGCATCTTCCGCCGAACTCAATCTTGATCCTCGCAGTGTTTGCGCACCTATGCGAGGCCTTCGTGGGGGTGAACCCCTGCGTCGAGATCTTTTGCCGCTACTACCGCCTCTTTTCCTTTGGGAGCGACCCCGTGGGGTGCGTCCGCTTCAGCCGGCGCAACGGCCGCGAACAGTATATCGACTTCGAGCCGACGGCGAAGTTCAACAACTGGAGGGCCAAGTGGTTTTACCTCCGCGGCACGACGCCGTATTGCCGTCTCTCCTTCCCAAAGCGCCTCCCCGAAGGACCGACCGCATTCTGGGAGGAGCTGCCACCACTACTGCCAGAGTATCGCACGGTGGTTGATCGCATTGCGGTTCTCTATGCCTCCAGGCTAACTGGGGGAATGGTGATCCACCACTTCCTTCAGACCAGGACCGCCCCGCTGGTGGTACACGGACTTCACCTTTGAGGGTCGCACCTGGCGGGGGGCCGATTCCGATCTGACGCCGGAGGAGTTGCGGGAGGCATTCCATATCTTGATAGAGCTTTATCCTCCCGCGACACTGAAGTTCCCAGACGATGCCGAGCCGCTTTGCAAGAATCTCCGCCGGAAGGAGATCCGGGCGGAGATGCCGACGTTGACCGCCGCCGGTGAGGTTCTTGTGACGCTGCCCGAAGCAGCAGCACCCCTCCGCGTCCCTGGCACTACTGCTCCTGGGGCGGGAAGCCGGCCTCAACCTGAAGGTGGTGCTGCCGCCCGCGGGTGAGCCATATGATTGGCCGTCAATGGAGCCGGAGCCCCCGGGTTAGCCGCGGGCGCAGCCTCCGAGCCTTCGACCGAAGGTGGTGCTGCGCCGTGGTGCCCGTTTCCATCCTCACCCCGCTTGTGAGATCGCCGCAAGGTTGCGGGTGCCCACTCCTCTCGCTTCGCGACGATGGCCGCGCTGACCACCGTGGGGGTGGCGGCGATGTACAGGAGGAGTGGCTCCTTTGCTCTGGGCGCGACAAGAATTGGGGGGGGGGGGGGGGGGGGATGACAGGTAGCATTTGAGCTCGGCGAAAGCGGTTTCTGCCTCAGGAGTCCATCGGAACTTCCCCGATTGTTTTAGTAGTTTGAATAGGGGGAGGGCGCGTTCGCCCAACCGGGCGATGAAGCGGCCAAGGGCGGCCATGCACCCCGTCAACTTCTGGACATCCTTGAGGCGGGTGGGTGGGCGCATATCTTCTATGGCCTCGATTTTGTCGGGGTTGGCCTCAATCCCTCGGTGCGAAACCAAGAAACCCAGGAGTTTCCCTGCAGGTACTCCGAAGACGCACTTCGTCGGGTTGAGCTTTACCCGCTTGCTGCGCAAATTGTCGAAGGTTTGCTTCAAGTCTGCCAACAGCATCTTGCTCCAGAAGGTCTTGATGACGATGTCGTCGACGTAGGCCTCCACATTCTTTCCTAGCTGCTCGCCGAGGGTCTCGCGCATGGCGCGTTGGAACGTGGGGCCTGCATTTTTTAAGCCGAAAGGCATGGTGATGTAGCAGTAGCAACCGGCCGTGGTCATGAAGGCGGTTTTTTCCTCATCCTCTTTTGCCATGGGGATCTGATGGTAGCCGGAGTTCGCGTCCAGCATACAGAGCAGATCGCAGCCCGCCGTGGAGTCGACCACTAAGTCAATGCGGGGCAAAGGGAAAGGGTCCTTGGGGCATGCTTTGTTGAGGTCGGTGTAGTCGACACACATGCAGAGTTTCCTGTTGCTTTTGGGCACCACCACCGGGTTAGCGAGCCACGTCGGGTGTAGAACCTCCCGAATGAAGCCGGCCTCTAGGAGTTGCTGAATTTCTTCCCGGATGAACAACTCCCGCTCCGGGGCTTGCCGTCGTGCCTTTTGCTTCACCGGTCTTGCCCCCGGATTAACCTTGATTTTGTGCTCAATCACCTCCCTTGGTATCCCGGGCATATCGGATGGCTTCCATGCGAAGACGTCCGCGTTCTCCCGAAGGAAGGCGATGAGCGCGCTTTCCTATTTGGGATCCAGGTCAGCCCCGATGGTGACTGTCTTGGAGCCATCGTCGTTGAGGGCGACGGATTTGGTCTTCACGGATTCCATTGTGGATGACTTTGGTTGTTTCACGGAAGCTTTGGGTGGCCTCGGGACATCGCTGCCGTCCGATCCTTCCTCTGCAGACTTTTCTGCGGATAGGATCAGCTCGATGCAGGCGATCGCGCTTTGGCAGTCCGCCCGAACGGTAATGATTCCCTTTGGGCCTGGCATCTTGAGGGCGAGGTAAGCGTAGTGATCGCTTGCCATGAACTTGCTGAGCGCGGGGCGCCCGATGATGGCGTTGTACGGGAGATCGATGTCCGCCACGTCGAACACCACCTTCTCTGTGCGGAAGTTGTCCTTGGTGCTGAAGGTGATTGGTAGAGTTAGGCGCCCGAGGGGCTGCGCCCGTCCTGGGAGCATGCCGTGGAAGGGCCTGGAAGGTTCCAGGTCAGCCTTGCTCCCTTGCAGCGTCTCGTACACCTTGGAGGTAATCAGGTTGATACTGGCCCCCCCGTCCACGAGCGTGCGGGAGACCTTCTTGTTGCGTATGGTCGGCGCCACAATGAGCGGCAGCCGCCCATCCGAGTTGTCGGGGCCCACCAGGTCGCTCTTATCGAAAGTGATGGGCACGTCGGACCATTTTAAGGAGCGAGTGGAAGCTGTCCCCGCGCTGATCGCGCACACTTCGCGCTGGAGGAGCTTTACTTGGCGATTGGACGTGAAGGCCGAAGACCCTCCGCAAATGACCGCGACGGTGTCCTCGTGGTCTTGGAACAAGAGGGCCTCCTCGTCGTTGTCCCCTTTCGGCGCCTTTTCGCCGGCCTCGCGCTCTTCCTTGCGCTTCTTGTGCTTTTCGGCACTGGCGAGGATGAACTTGCACTCCGTTTGATCGTGGAAAGTGGAGTTGTGGAAGGCGCAGAACTTCCCCTTAGGCGGGGCCTTTTCTCCGTCCTTCTCCTTGGGTGCGGCTGGAGGCCTGGGGGGTTTGCCCCCGAGCCCAGCCGTGGCCAGCACTTCATCCGTCTTCCGCTTCTTTGTTGATTTCCTCTTCTTGTTCTTGGTGGCCGGGAGTTCATCGTCGTCTTCCCTTTCATCCGTTGAGTCGTGCCATGCTTGCGCCTCTTGGCGACGCGCACACCGGTCCACCAACTGGAAGAGCTCGACGACTGTTTGGGGTTCGTGGACCCCAAGCTCTCCCAACACGTCCTTGTCGCGCACGCCGTGCGCGAACGCGGAGATGACCCTTGCAAGCTCGATGTTGGGGATAGTGTTGCGGACGTTGCTGAACCTTTGCACGAACTTGCGGAGCGGTTCGACTTTGCGTTGGATGACCTTGTCCAGGTCCACCTGTGTGCCGGGGCGCTTGGACGTGCCCTGGAAGTTGACGAGGAAGTCCCGACAGAGCCCTTTCCAGGACTTGACGGACTCGGGCGGGAGATTCATGAACCACGACCGGACCGAATCCTTCAGCGCCAGGTGAAAATAGTTCGCCATCACATCCTCAGACCCACCGGCCGCGCGGACGGCCGTGGAGTATATCTGGAGGAACTTGGAAGGTGGCGCAGTTCCATCGTAGCGCTCCGGGATGTGAGGCCTGAACTTGTGGGGCCACAAGACCCCTCGCAGTCTTTTGGAGAGGGTCGCACATCCGCCTGAGTAGGCGACGCACTGCCCCTCACTCGTTCTTCGCCGCCGACGACCCGGTGGTGGAGACGCCGAGGAGCCGGACGACTCCGCCTTGGTCATTGACGAGGAGAGTGCCCGGCGACGCTCTCTGCGCCGCTCTCGGGAGCGTTCGATGTTCACGCGGGCGTCTTCCCCGTCGTGCCGACGCCCCTCCAGTGCCCGCCGGAGGTCGTGCGAGCCGCGGTGTGGGGTCGCCACCAAATAAGAGAGGTCCTCCGTGCCGGTATGTGTCCTTTCGGTCGGCACATACGTGGGCCCTTCTGAAGAGGAGAGGGCCCTTGAGCCTATGGCCGTGACTTCGACGCGGTTCGTCGCCGCACCGTGTTCACCATCTTGGGACGTTCCGAAGCCAGGGTCCTGCCGGCGAGGCATCCGCAAATTCCGCGGGTGGGTTTCGCAGCAGGTCTCGAGCTCTGTCGAGCGCTGAGGCCGGGTTGGCGCTGTCGAAGGACAGGCGTCGTACCGGGGGGGGGGGGGGGGGGGGCGACGCTGCCCGTGGTCGCGCGTGGCGGTGTGGCTCGCCGACGGGAGCTGGGATCTCGTACGCGAGCGAGCCCGCCGTCTGTGTCTTGCTCCCGCTTCCGAACTCGACTGAGTCGTGCGAGGGGGCCTAGAGGCTTTCGGCGCTTGGGGCGCCGGTGGCTGATCCGCCATGATCTCCTCGTCAACCGACTCGGAGACCAGGCGATGGCGAGGGTGCGCGTCCTCGCTACCGGAGGACTCGCGTTCGTTCCGCCCCACCATATCGGGCGGACGCTAGCACCGGACGAACACCAGAACTACGACGCTCCCCTACCTGGCGCGCCAAATGTCGTGGTATGAGCACCACGGCAAATGGGGGCCTGTCACGGCCTCCCTTGAGATTCGGAGGGGAGCGAACGGTTCTACGTGTTCTTGTTCGTGGGCTGCGAAGGTGTTGATGAAGATGAAAAGAAGAACATGCGATTTACCCAGGTTCGGGCCACCCGGAGGTGTAAAACCCTACGTCCTGCTTGTCTGGTATTGCTCAAGTGTTGTTGTGTTGTTTCTCATGTACAAGGCACCCCACTTTTATAGCCCAAGGGGAGGCCAGGCCCGTTCATGGGCCGTTACAAGGGAGCGTGGACCTGCTATCCGTAATTCCTCCCAGATCCCGGACGCACAATCGTCCTCTGTCCACCTTTTACGACACGTTCCATCCGGTTAATGCGACGCAACGCCTGGGGAAGGCGCGGACTCCTGGCTGGGACCAGTCGCTGCCCTCCTCCCTTTGGTCCAAAGCCTTCCTCCCTTTGGTCTGCCGCCCCGCGTGCTACCGCACGCGCCGCTGTCAGCTAGTCTGAGTGGCCGCAGGTCTACGACAGGCGCGGTCGCGTCCGCAGTCGTAGCGCGGCCGTCTTTCGCATTGATGCCCACGTCCTCGGCCGAGCACGCGCGCACCCCTCTCGCTGTATCGTGGGACCGGCCCCGCGGCTGGCTCGCGGCCGCGGGCCATGCGGGGCCCTTCCGCGGACGGGATCCCGGACGTCCCATCCACGGGGGCGCACCGGGACGCGTGTCGCCTCCCGGTCTACCCCGGGGGCTGGCTTCCTCCTGCCTAGCGCAGAGGTCCGCCACGCGTCCGCCCCACGTCTACCCCCGTTGGGAGGCGCGGATCCATGGGCCCACCATCGCCTGACGTTCTTTGTCGCAGGGCGGGTGCGTCTGGTCCCGCAGCCGGTACTTGGCGCGGATCTGCCTTTTCCCGTGCGCCAAGCCGCCCGTTCCTTCAGTGGGCCAGACACGCTCCTTGTTGGGCCCATGAGCCTTCCTGGGCCGTACTCCGCAGAGGCGGGGGAATGGGAACCCCCGTTCCCAGTACACCGACAGCATGTTCATACGAAAGGGATATCTGAAGAAATGACGATGAGATATAGTATTGCGTACCAAAACGACGCTACCACGATCAAAACCACCAACCTCGCCCCCATCTTGTTAAGAAGGTACGCTAAGCATTAGGAAGTGTGGGGTAAAAAAAAATATACTTTACTCTTCGGAACAATTCACTTAGACCGTTCATCCCTTAAACAAAATCAGGACTCAATTTACTATAAAAAAATTCAGGTTGGTGCAATATATCTCTTATTGTAATTTGTCTTTTTTGTTTCCCGATGTACAGTTGAATTTGAAGCTCAAATTCTACATGATGATAATTAACGCAACAATTTATGTTAAAATAATCATAACATATTTTTATGCTATTTATATAGTCTAATAGCAAATAATAATAAATATATACAAATGATATAAAAAAATGCTATAAACTATTTTAACATAGCTTGTGATGTGAGCTATCATTACCTAAAATTTAAGTTTCAAATTCAGCTTTTACATCGAGAAAGAAAAAACGTAATAGAAGGTATATTGCACCAAACTAAGTTGTTTAGAGAGTAATAAATTAAGTCATTGTTTTGTTCAGGGTGTCAAATGAGGAAAGTGAATTGTTCAATGGCGTAAATCAGATTTCTTTTTCCGAGAAGAAAAAACACCCAAACATAAAACAGGGAGCAAAAGGGCCACTTATCAGTAATATGAAAAGCAAAGGACCAATTTCGAAAAACAGAGGCCGCAGAACATGGGTGGTTTGTGTTATGCTAATAACTCTAGTTGTACTAAGAAAGGAAGTTCTAGAAGAACCTATCCTACTCCTAGTCCAATATGTGAGCAATTTACCAAAGGAGTACCTTTCCTAGAAGAAAATGAGAAGCTCCACCACGCAAATAAATAGTGGAGTACCACAAGCATTGTAATCACCAGTTTATTCAGAATAATAAAGAAGAGGCTCCACCCTACATTGTGTCTTGTCTCTTGTCTACTTTTGTGAGTTGTTCTCTGCCGTCGATAGCGTTAGCACAACACGTTATCAGCACGCTCAACCCTGAGCGCGTCAAGTCGACGAGAAGAAGTCGCCGAGTTTTGAGCCGCTGCCTCGGGAGTCGCGCCTGCCTCGGGATTCGCGCCCACCTCGGGAATCAAGCCGCCTCGATTTCCATGCTCGACGACATCGACGTCCGCGCCAACGCGAAGCTGTTGACGGGAACGGGAACGACTACACGGCGTCCTGTCTACACTGCATCGACTAAACGCCTGCATCAACTCGTGATCGTCTACATCACGCCCGAAGGTGATTTTTCTAGCTACTCGTAGTGCTAGAGATCGCGATGGCTCGTTGCAGCCTCGGATCTGGAATCCCCCAATGCAACACCCGGACCTGGTTTTTCTAAACCAGGATTTATTGCGTCCCTACATCTAGTTTTGTTAGGGCAACCGAATTGAAAAGAAAAGAAAATCACAAGGGTGGGGCTTGTAGCCGCCACCATCACCGTCGTTCATCGACGGCGAGCACTCGTACATCTGGTGGCACGAAGGCCACCAACCACACAGCATGGAACAATGGCGGTGATAGGAGAGGAAAAGGGGGAGGCTGCACATCTACCCCTAAACCTAACCCTAACCCTAACCCTAGCTGGCGAGTTGCACCTCGCCGGACCGTAAACTGAAGCGCCAACGGGGGACCCGCACGTCCTGAACCCTCCTAACCCTAACCCTAGCTTGCCGGCGACGAGCTTGGACCTCGTCGCCGGCCACCGTGCCACGCAGACGCGCGACGAGCCGCCGAGCCGCGCCGCCCCGAAGCCGCGCACCGAGCCGAGCCGCAGCTCGGGCTCGGGCTCCTCCGCCACGCGGGGCCCGCCGCCCCCGCAGACGACGTCTCCGCGCCGCCGCACGCCGGCGCCGAGGCGCACCGGCGACCCCGCATGGCCGCCGGACCCGGATCCGCACCCGAGGTCGCCGGATCTGACCTCGGGGCCACCGGATCTGGAGGCCGGGACCCCTCCGCCGCATGGGAGGCCCCGGGCTTCGTCCTCCTCGCGCCGCGATGGCGGTAAGGCGCACCCTCACCCGCCGCCGCGGCCCCGCACCATCGCGCCGCCTCACCGGGCGCCGCCGCCTCCGCGCCGCGGGGCTCCCCGCACCGGAGCACCGCCGCACCGCCACCACCCCGGGCCTGAGCCCGGCACGTGCTCGCCCGGGGACCCTGCCTCCCTCGACGCGCTCGCACGCGCCCGCCATGGCACCGCCGTGGGGCTCCGCCGCGCTCGCACACGCGCGAGCCCCGTCCGCCGCCTCTGCACCCGGGAGAGAGGAGAGAAGGGAGTAAGAGGGAGAGTGAGTGGGGATTAGGGTTTCCACCCAGATCCCCCTCGCTTTTATACTGGCCGGGGTAGGCCGGGCCTCTGGTGGGCCGCGGGGTGGGCCTGGTGGGCTAGTTCGGCCCACAGGCCAGCCTGATTTCCGAAAAATCAAAGAAAATGCGAGGAAAATCGAAAAAAAAATTCTGAAATTTTGCGAAAAACCCCCTGAAAAGCTAGAAATTGCGGTTTAGTCCTGGAGTTTTGCAGAAAAGACCTCAAAGTTTTCCAGAATAGAACCTGCAGTCCTATTTTTTTGCAAATTGGTCCAGATTGTTCTGAAATTACGATTTGACCCAGAATTTTTTTTTGCAAATTAGACCGTGTAGTCTCTGGAATTTGTCTGTTTCACTGTTATTTTGCAAATAACGCCTCAGGTTTATGGGAAATTATGTCAGAAACATAAAAACTTGCTGTTTTTGCTGTTTTAACCCCCTGTTTGTGCGTATTTGCTGTGATTAATGATCTGAAATCATTGTATTCATGTTTAAGCAACTAAAACATGATTAAAAGTGCCTTTAATCATAGAAACATGGTTTTAGGACTTGCTCTGAGTTTTTAATCCATTACTTTATGCATTCTACCAACTTGTTTACTTGAAGTAAACTTATGTATATTTTTCCATCTCGTAGATGGTATACACACTTGACAAAAGTGGTGTTAACTTCCCTGAATGGAGGATCCAAATGCGCAATGAGCTTGAAGACGAGAAATTGTTGCATGTGATTTCACCACATGATGGTTCATATCCTACACTTTCTGAAAAAGTTAAGGCAAGGATATACATCAATCTATGTCTTGATCCATACTTGAAGGATTGGTATTCATCGATCGAAGATCCTGAAATACTTTGGGATACGCTTTATGCAAGATTCAAGAAGGAAATCTTGGTACTAGCATCCAGAGCTAATAAGGAATGGAATGGTCTGAAATATTCCAATTTCGACTCGTTTGAAGATTATGATGTAGAGCTCAGAAGGATTGCCCATGATAAATGGATGAGTGGTTCCATCATCATAGAAGATGACATGATCCAGAAAACACTCGATGCAATCAATCCTAATGAGGATGTGCAATCAGAAAAGTTCTCTAGCTATGAATATTCAACGTATGAAGAACTAGCTGAAGACTTAATCTGGGACCAAGCAGCCTGTAAGCGGGACTACTTGCATGAAGTCATGGAAAGTCCTCACAACCTGAAGTGTGGCAAGTGTGGATTACCTGGTCATTTATCCAACACATGCGAATCTCCACTCTACATCAAGAAGATATTCAACTCATATATCAAGGAGCATGAGATTAAGAGAACAGAATTCTCTATATTCGATGTTCTCTTTGAAAATCTTGAAGATAATGAGATGGAATATTCAGATAATGAGGAAGATGAGCAAATGGCGCCTTACGAAAATAAGGAAATCATTTATCAAGAAGATAATGATGCCAATGATCTTGAAGATAGTGATATGGATAACTATAATACCAGATATGAATCCGATGATGAACCAGAAATTATCGTCTTGTCGGATGATGAATAATGATGTACATAGGAACTTGTAGTTTTCCAAAGTTGTAATACTATCTAGTAGATAGTCAAGTAGTAGCTATGCATTTAGTTTAAAAATTCCCGCATTGAATTTAATGGATTAACGTAATCTCTAGTAGAGACCTCGTTTTTATACATAGTCTTGAAGTCTATGTGCGCGCCTTGGTTTTTATTTACCTTGTCGTTATTTGGCTTTTCTTGAAGTATTTGCCTTTTGTTTTTGCCTTGAAGTGTAGTACAATGGAAGAGGAACTTTGTCTTGTAGACTGTTGCACGACTAGCAGAGTTCTTAGGAATACTCGTTATTTCCATACTCTCAGAAAGTATGAGGAGGGAATAACGACTCTCATTGGAAATGGGAGAAGGATAGTAGGGTCCGGAAGAGCAACCCTTACACTCCCTAATGGAGCGACATTAGTAATCCAAGCAGCATTACTATATCCCGACGCAACTAGAACGTTGTTGAGCTTCAATGATATCCGTGCAAATGGTTTCCACGTAGAAACTAATGATGATAATGGCGAAGAACGTCTTATCATGACAAAGAAGCACGGAGATGAGAAGACTGTTGTGGAAAGTTTCCCCTCCTTTAAAGAAAGCATGTACTACACCTATGTTAAACCACTTAATGGCTTAGCAGCGTTCAAAGTGATCTTGAAGAATCATGAGCCATACAGAATATGGCATGACCATCTTGGACATCCAGGAAGCAAAATGATGGGCAGAATCTTGGAGAATTCTAATGGTCATGAATTGCAACCAAGACAATTTCCTAATAATCTTGAAGATTTCTTTTGTGACGCATGTGCAAAAGGGAAATTGATAACTAGAACCTCAGTGTTGAAACTTCATGCAGAAGACACACCATTCCTTCAAAGAATTCAAGGAGATATCTGTGGACCTATTAGTCCCCTGTCAGGGCCTTTTAGATACTTCATGGTATTAATAGACGCTTCCTCGAAGTGGAGTCAAGTATGTCTATTGTCCACCAAAAATCATGCATTTGCACGCCTTACATCCCAAATTATTCAATTGAAGAATAATTTTCCAGAGCATAGAATTAAATCCATTCGCATGGATAATGTCGGAGAATTTACCTCGAAGGTATTTGATGACTATTGCAAGTCAATGGGAATAAAGGTAGAACATTCTGTTCCTCACGTGCATACGCAAAATGGTTTAGCTGAATCACTAATAAAGAGGATCAAGTTAATTGCAAGACCATTACTACAGCAAAGTCAGCTACCTACCACTTGTTGGGGGCATGCTGTTCTACACGCTGCTGCTCTCATACAGCTCCGTCCATCTGCTAAAGTTGATGATTCACCACTTTCACTAGTGCAAGGGAAGATACCGAATATCTCTCACTTGAAGAAGTTTGGATGTGCCGTATACGTCCCTATCCCACCACCTCAGCGATCGCAAATGGGAGCTCAACGTAAACTTGGAGTTTATGTGGGATTTGAGAGCCCATCGATCATAAAGTATCTTGAGCCACTCACTGGAGATTTGCATACGGCTCGATACGCTGATAGTATCTTCAATGAAGACCATTTCCCGGCATTAGGGGGAGGATTGTACCTCAAGAAAGAATGCCGAGAAATAGAGTGGGAAACTCCAGGAATCCATGGAATGGATCCCCGCACTATGGAACCTGACCAAGAAGTTCAGAAAATCATCCACTTACAGAGAATTGCTAATGAACTGCCAGAGACATTCACCAACACACAGGGACTTATGAAATCTCATATACCAGCAGCGAATGCACCGGAAAGAATTGAAATACCACATGAAGTGGGAGCTCAAATGGAATTCCAAACTCGAGCCTCTACCTCACTAGCTGGAAGTGCTAGGAAGAGGGGGAGTGAACCGGTTGCAAGGGTCTCGAAGAAACCCAAAGTACAAGCACAAGCTAAACCTCATAGGAGACGTCCGATGGAGGATAAGCGTAAGCTTAGTACGAATGAGATACCCGTCCCAGTGAATGGTGAAGAGAGTGTACATGAAGTACCTAGTGTACAAGAAGTACCTAAACCGGATATTCCAGATCTGAACACACCTGTAAGTGATGATCTGGACCATGAAAGAATCATGGAGAACTCAACACACTATGTTGAGACAGGAGAAAGGTATGATAGAAGAGCTAAGAATGTCGACATATACTTTGCAGAGGAGATTGCCCACAACATTGATGAGGTTGAAGAACCCAAATCAACGAAAGAATGCAAGAAGCGTTCTGATTAGCCAAAGTGGAAAGAAGCAATCACTGCAGAACTAAACTCGCTTAATAAAAGACAAGTCTTCGGACAAGTCTGCCTCACCCCTGAAGGAGTGTATCCCGTAGGATACAAATGGGTATTCGTCCGGAAGAGAAAGGAAAAGAATGGGGTCGTAAGATACAAAGCGAGATTAGTAGCTCAAGGTTTTACGCAGAGACCAGGTATCGATTATGATACCACATACTTACCTGTAATGGATGGAACCACATTCCGGTACTTGATCTCGCTAGCAGTGAATATGGAATTGCAAATGAAATTGATGGATGCCGTGACCGCATACTTGTATGGGTCATTGGATTCTGAAATCCACATGAAGGTTCTGGAAGGAATTAAGGTCTCGAATGAAGAAGAACGCAACCTATATAGTGTGAAATTACAACGATCACTATACGGTTTGAAGCAATCTGGAAGAATGTGGTATAACAGGCTTAGTGAGTTTTTGATAGAGAAAGGATTCCAAAAAAATGACGACTGTCCTTGTGTGTTCATTAGAAAATCAAAGATTGGATATTGCATAATATCTATCTATGTCGATGATCTGAATATCATTGGAACATCACAAGACATCGAGGAAGCTAGTTCATTCCTGAAGTCTGAATTTGAAATGAAGGACTTAGGAAAGACTACATTCTGCTTAGGCTTGCAGCTAGAGCATACCTCTAGAGCATACCTCAGAAAGTATACTTTTGCACCAGTCGAACTATACCAAGAAGGTATTGGAAATGTTCAACATGAGTAGTGCATACCCACTCAAAGCCCCTATGGTTGTGAGGTCACTCGATGTAGAGAAAGACCCATTTAGACCAAAAGAGGAACATGAGAAAGTGTTGGGACCTGAATATCCCTATCTGAGTGCTATCGGTGCATTGATGTATCTTGCAAATGGTACTAGGCTCGATATTGCCTTTGCTGTCAATCTCTTAGCAAGATTTAACGCAGCTCCAACCAGAAGACATTGGAATGGCATTAAGCAAATCCTCAGATACCTCCGAGGAACTGAAGACATGGGGTTGTTCTTCAAGAAGAATGGGCATGTAACTCTAAAAGGTTACACCGACGCCGGGTATATGTCGGATCCACACAAATCATTCTCGCAGACTGGTTATGTGTTTCTCTGTGGTGGAACTGCTATTTCCTGGAGATCTACGAAGCAGTCAATGGTGGCTACATCAACAAATCACTCAGAGATTATTGCCTTGTACGAGGCAACACAGGAATGCACTTGGTTAAGAAGAATCACTCAACGTGTACTGAATACATGCGGAATTGAAGTGAGCAAAACCCCTACCGTTATCTATGAAGATAATGCAGCTTGTATTGCACAAATACAAAAGGGATATATAAAGTCTAAGGTCACAAAGCACATTACACCTAAATTCTTCTTCACGCATGAACTCCAGCAGAAGGAAGAAATTATGGTGACTCATGTTTGCTCTTGTGACAATCTAGCAGATATGTTCACAAAGGCCCTTCCTGCTCGCTCCTTTGAAAAGCATAGGCATGGAATTGGAATGAGAAGGCTTAAAGAAGTGTACAGATCAGGGGGAGAACATCCTTGAGCACATAATCCCTACTACTACAAGTCTAGAAGACATAATAGTAGATTCTAGAAGAATAAAGCATTGTACTCTTTTTCCCTCATTGAGTTTTTACCAGAAGGTTTCTCAAAAGAGGTTTTTAACGAGACAATGTGTGCAATATAAAGCTACGGTACCATGTACTTTTTTCTCTATTTTTTCCCACTGGGTTTTTATGAAGGAGTTTTTAATGAGACATGTGTCGTCGTAAAATACTCAAGGGAGAGTGTTATGCTAATAACTCTAGTTGGACTAAGAAAGGAAGTTCTAGAAGAACCTATCCTACTCCTAGTCCAATATGTGGGCAATTTACTAAAGGAGTACCTTTCCTAGAAGGAAAAGAGAAGCTCCACCACGCATATAAACAGTGGAGTACCCAAGTATTGTAATCACCAATTTATTTAGAATAATAAAAAAAAGGCTCCATCCTATATTGTGTCTTGTCTCTTGTCTACTTTTATGAATTGCCGTCGATAGCGGTAGCACAACAGTTTGTCTCAATCGTTTGAACAATCGAACCCCAATTTTCCTTTCTTTATTTGGACCCAGACACTCCCAGTAAACGCGCAGCTGACAGCGGGCAGTTACGCGGCAACACCCCCGCCTCACACAGTGTGCTGCGAAAGCAGAGAGGAGCCAGTAGCAATGGGTGGCGGCGGCGGAGCCGCTGCCGTGGAAGGCACGAGGTCGCTGGACCAGACGCCGACGTGGGCCGTGGCCGCCGTCTGCGCCGTCATCGTCGCCGCGTCCATCCTCCTCGAGGGCCTCCTCCACCACCTCGGCAAGGTTCGTCATCATTTCCGATTTCTCTCTTCCCTTTTCCGTTTTTGAATTGTCCCACTTGCCATGTTTCTTCCCTTCTCCTCTGCTCACCGGTAGCTGTTTCGTTTCGGGTGCTGTTCCTGATTTCAGTTGCTCACCAAGCGGAAGAAGATGGCGCTGTTTGAGGCTCTGGAGAAGGTTAAATCAGGCAAGTTCAAGCATTCACCTCTATAATCTGCAAAATCATTGTCTGTCTTGCTTTTCTCCAGGTGGGGAAGAGTTTGACGCGTTTCGAATTTTCGCGTGCGCAGAGCTGATGACTCTGGGATTCATATCGCTGCTGCTGACGGTGATGGGGAGGTACATAGCGCGCATCTGCATCCCGGAGGGAGCCGCCAACCACATGCTACCCTGCCCCCTCTCCTCCCGAGGCACGGAAGCTGAAGAACCGCAGGGTCACGGTCGACGACACCTCTCTGAAGATCCGACCAACACTTTTGTGTGCCCCAAAGTGAGTGACTACGCGTGCAGTACTGTATTTTACACTGTGATGTGGCAAGTGTTGTCTCATTTAACATCTTGATGTCAGTGTAAAGTAGTAACTGGTTGTCCTTTTGTTCGGATTACGTGTGGGGGCTGGGGACTGGTGGGGAGAGATGCCAGTCCATTTCGAGTTGTTTGTTAACCTTTTCTTAACTCAAATTGCATTGGGCAGGGCATGGTGTCGCTTGTATCAACCGACGCGCTGCATCAGCTGCATATCTTCGTGTTCTTCTTGGCCGTGTTCCATGTCGCGTTCAGCGCTCTTACAATGTCCCTTGGTAGAGCAAAGGTGAGGTTGGTTCTCAATTAGTGTTGCTTTTCCGGAATCATCGCATGAAAAAATAAAAGCTGCAAGCTGGAAGCCACTCTGAATTCTTTTTTTCTATGCAGACCCGTATTTGGAAGGTGTGGGAAAAGGAAACTAACTCACTCACCTATGAATTCGTAAATGGTAAGATATATATTTTGATTGGTGGTTGTTTCATCTGCTTTTATGTAAAAACGTGTAGCAAACAGTTATTTAATGCAATTTCAATGTTAATTTTTTTATACATTGTACATAGTTGGTTTGGTTTTCGACTTTTTACAGTCAACCTGTTTTGGTTTGTTTGTTTATTTGGATTTTGATGTCGTTGCAGATCCCTCAAAGTTCAGGCTTACTCATCAAACATCTTTCGTGAGGCAACACGCAAGCTGTTGGAGCAAAAGCAAAATCCTGCTCTATGTTGTAAGTTCTCATGGCATAATTACTTCTTATCATGGTACTGAATTGAAACATCAACGGCTGAACTTTAAACTTGAACAGGTGGAAATTGCTGATAAAAGAACCCAAAATATTTAACAATAAAATCATAATGTGCGTGCAGTACGCTGATCTAGCTAAAGTTAAAGCTTCTTATTTTATTTCTGGATAGTGTATCTAGTGACGAATTTAGTAGTTTCAGAGCTCATACTTCTTACTATACGTCAATTTAACATACGATTGTAGGTGAGCTTCTTTAGACAGTTCTTCAGATCTGTTCGTAGGATCGACTACCTTACATTGCGGCACGGTTTCATTGCTGTAAGTACTTTCTGTTTCATGACTGATTTCATGGCTTCCTTCAATCAGTTTGGGCTGCTGATAAATCTTTCCATAGGCTCATTTATCTCCGGGGACCAGGTTCAATTTTCGAAAGTACATCAAGAGGTCATTGGAGGATGATTTCAAGAGAGTTGTTGGAATTAGGTAAGGAAGTTCTATATTTAAATTTTACCTATGTCACATACTTCCTTACACGTACTGTCGGGACTAAAAATTCAGGCATTTATAAATGGTTGTTTATTTACTTAGTATATGCGAAGGAGTCACAAAATATTGTAGCATCTAAATAATCAATGCATTTTCTGTTCTTTATTCATGTTTGCTATCAAATTCTGATCCGAATATTTAGAGTTGTAGAGCTTTGCTTAAACGACATTTGAATAAAATATATTTTGTTTATTTCATTTATCATCGCTGGTTTCATCTGCGTAATACTGGATTACTCATTTGTCCATCTGATATTTTATCAGTCCACCATTATGGGCTTCTGCTCTGGCTGTCATGCTCTTCAATGTTCATGGTGAGTCGTAATGGTTTGGTTTTCATCTTCCCAGAAATTTATATGCTGCCAAATTATGACATAATTCTTATTACGTGCCTATATTGGAGGAGAGTTCTTTGCTTTGAAAGTGAACACTTGAAAATAAGATCTGGCACTCAAACAGGCCAGCTCTTGCATGGATTTCATGTATAATTTGACAGTATATATAATTAGACTAATCCCTTATATGCCACTGGATTTCGTTAGAAATGATGTTAATTTCTTTATTTTGGATTATGCTTTCTCCAGGATGGCAAAAATTATTTTGGTTCTCAGTAATTCCCCTTGTGGTAAGTGCTCACTGTCCTTATGTGTTCCCCCAAAGTAACATGTTTTCTGTGGCTGTTTCTAACAGAGTTCCCCTGTATGTAGGTGATTCTAGCAGTCGGAACAAAGCTTCAGGCTATAATTGCTATGATGGCTGTTGAAATTACTGAGAGGCATACAGTTATTCAAGGAATGCCAGTGGTTAAATTGAGTGATGATCATTTCTGGTTCGGGAAGCCTCGCCTCGTTCTCCAGCTCATCCATTTCGCATCATTTCAGGTCAGTAAAGGGCCACAAGCATCTGGGCTAACTTATGCACTATACTGTAAGCCTTGACTTATTTGCATAAATCTAATGATGATTGCTACAGGAAACTAATTTCTTGTTAGCAGTGTTGAATTGAACTAGAACTAATGATTACCAGCCTAATGGTTGCCATAAAGAAGTAATGATTACCAGAGAATATTATTTGCTATTCATTACTTCATATCTTGTTGCAATATGCACCTGATTTATGAATTTGAAGTCACGAATGTTGCTGGAAAATAGGTATCCCACTTTATCTAATAGCTGCTCTTTCTTCTTGCAGAATGCGTTTGAAATCACATATTTCTTCTGGATTTGGGTAAGATTTATTTCAAGAGTTGGGTGCATTTTGTTTATATGCTCGGTTGTTATCTAGTAAGATTTTGTTGATGACAAAATTATGTGCAGTACGAATTTGGGTTGTGGTCCTGCTTCCATGACAATTTTAAGCGCATCATTGCAAGAGTCTGCCTTGGGTAAGCAGATGCTTCTTCCTAATTGTTCCTCAGAATTTTCAACTGCAAATTAACCATAATCACTTTCCGTTCATTTTATAGGGTTGTCGTCCAATTTATGTGCAGCTATATCACCCTTCCACTCTATGCCCTTGTATCTCAGGTAAAGACGTACTCAGATTGCTTATTAATGTTCAATAATCACCTAACTTTTGTTCAAGTATTTTGCTGTTGCGAGGAAAGAAAGGTTTTTTTTTTCTGTAGGATAACTATATCACTTCACTCCGTAGTACTAGCATTTAGAATGGAAGTTCCAAGACTAAGTGCAAAAGGATTATTGTTTTCCAGATGGGTTCGCAAATGAAGACGACCATTTTCAACGAACAGACGGCGAAGGCCCTGAAGAAATGGCACAAGGAGGTGAAGAAGCAGCAGCACAAGGAGTCGTCGCAAGACCCGTCTGAAACTCCGAGCATGGACACCAATACAACGACGACAGAGGCGAGCCAGCGGCAGCACGAGGTGCCGGTCCGCCTCCTGCACCGGTACAAGACCATCGCGCACGTCGGCGCCACGCGGACGCTGTCCGACTCGGACGGCTCCGACACGGACGACGCCGAGGCGCTGTCGTCGTCGCAGACCAGAAACCTGATACCGCCGACGAAGCAGCGGAGCCTCGACGCCGGCTGGGCGGAGGTGCGCGTGGACGTCGAGGCGACGCCGCGCGGCGGCATGCAAGACAGCTTCTCGTTCCCGAGGTTGCCTGGTCGTGGTGCGCTGCCAGACAAGTGACCAAAACGAACAGCCTACCTCTGATGTTATTTTATTGACGTTTCAGACAAAGAATTTAAGCTACCTGCAATGCAGATCCATTGTCTCAAACGTCCATAAAAAAATACGGAGGGAGTGATAGCTTGTATACTTGGTAGTTTATGCTAACCTATATTATGAGACCATGATATAGATGATTCAGCTTTGTAGCGTGGCAGCTGTAATTGATCTATGGATTGCTGATATGTAGTGTGTTCAGGAGTAGTTAGTGTGTTGACTAGAGCCTAAAGACTTGATGATCTGGTCAGATTCAGCCTGTTCGCCTCGCTGCGATGTAGCCGTTTTACTGTAGCGATTGCTGAAGAAATAACTGCGAACACTGTAGCAGTTGCTGAAGAAATAACTGAAACATTATAACTCAGCTGCTGCAAAGCAGCGAGGCAAACAGATTTCAAGAGTTAAGTGAAATCAATGGAGGCTTGGCTTGGAGGGGACGTTTTGCTGCACGCCTGTCTCCACCTTCACCAGAGTAAGATGAGCAACCAGGCAAACTTAAAAAACGAAAAAAACTAAACTGGAATCATCCAGACAATTCTATGAAAATCGTTTCGACAGGAGGCCCTCAAGGCATGTGTCTAGAGGAACGTGCTCCCCAACTTCTATACGAGCTTACCTTGCCAGTAATGGGGTTCACTGGTCACTGATTTCCCATTTTAGTAAGAGAGATTGTTTCCCAGCCTCGTCGAAGCAAAACACATGATGCTGGTTCTTACTAAAGATTTCAGGCATCCAGCTGATTCGTAAACAAAATTTTATTAAGAAAATAACCAAAATTGAGGAGAATTGAATCTATTGCTTTTTTTTAGCACAATTGAGTCTAATGCTTTTTTTTTTGAGATAAAATTGAGTCTATTGCTTTTTTTAGCACAATTGAGTCTATTGCTGATCACTGACGATAACACTGAACACCATTTCGAAAAAAAGAAGCAAAAAGGCCGTTACTCGGTTCATTACATCTGGCCTCTTCGTTTTGGGCCGAACTATTTTCACTATAGGGCCAAACCTTCCTCATCTGCATCTCCAGTCCAATTTGGGACACGTCATTCTCTATTGCCCGCCTTGCCGAATCAGAAGAACTAGGGGATCCAGGCGCGCTAGAGAGATAAATCTGATTTACATATCAGGCTCACCAATTGCCGACCTACCAACAGCCCACAAATCCCGGGACGGCCTTTCCTCGCGCTAAATCCTAGTCCCAGGTCGGACCAAATTAACCAAGCCCATCACTTGCCCGACGCCCACACGACGCCACAACCACGACGAACAACACCCACACCTCGCGTCGCACTGGGAATCCGACAGCAAAGAACACGCAAGGCGTTTCCTTTTCCGGCATGCCTCGCGCTACGCGTTTCCACCGATCGGCCGGACCTGAGCGCACCCGACACGGAGCCAGCTCAGCTCGCGGACAGTCCCCTTCTTACCCGATCCCGACTGGCAAGGGGATCGCCCCCAAATCGTCTTCACTACTTGCCTTAGACGGCCACCACCACACCAGCGCCGTCGCCGCCTCCTCTTTCCTCGCCATAAATCTACGGCCTCTGCCCCGTCTAGCCGGCGTCCGTGCACGCTTTCTCACTCGCAGCGCTAGGGTTTTGCGGTGGTCATGATCGATCAGGGTGAGATGGAGAGGAAGGGCAACGCCGCCGCCGGGAACGCGGATCGCTGGGAGGCGTCGGCCAACGGGGTGATCGTGCTGCCCGCAGGGTCGGCTGCGCCGGCGCAGCAGCAGCCGTCCCCCCCGCGGCACCGCCCACATCACCACCACTCCCATCGCGAGAAGCTGCAGGAGACGCGGGTGACGGGAGGGTTGGGTGCCTTCGTCATCCCAGAGCTGCCGGAGAAGGTGTTCTACAAGACCAAGCTGTGCGAGAAGTTCATGACAGGTGGGCGGTGCTTGTACTTGGAGAAATGCAGGTTCACGCACGGGCATGCGGAGCTGTGCCCGCCGGTTTCCCTGCCCCCGGGCGCCCGGCGGAGCAGGCTCATCGTCCCGCACGCGGACGCCGATGGCGGAAGCGGCGGCGAGAAGGTCCACTACTACAACACCGGCAAGGTGTGCTTCGAGTTCAAGGACACGGGGAGGTGCAGCCACGGGGCCAACTGCAACTTCGCTCACTCTCAGGCCGTGGTGCAGCCGGGAGAAGGTATGTCTAGTACTCTCGCTCGCGGCTTTGTGCATGGGCGCCCGATTGAGCCCGGATCTCGCTGATCGCACCATGAATCGTACATATATCGTGCCTTGACCTCGCGTTCTGCTGCAGAGAATCGCTACAAGCCACCAGAGTTGTCGAGGAGGAGTGCCACCATGCCGCCTGTCTGTGTGTTCACAGTCAGAGGCAGCGACGGCTTCGCACCACCTGGTCCTAGCACGGATGGGCAGGGTGAACGCAAGCTCAACCGCCTGGAGCTTCTGAGCCTCAAGAAGACGAGCAGCATCTACGACGACTGGCCGGAGGGGTACTGATCGAGTGCATGCACCCACATTTGCCATGTCGTGCGCCAGCCATGATCAGAGTCAAGAAGAAGTGGATCAGAAGAACGTTCTGAACAATTTGTTGTCTGCTATGTCGAACTGTACCATTCAGCGACTATTGTGCTTGTGTTTCATTTGTTGTTTGATCTGTGCGTGTAATCCGCCTATGCGAACCTGCATTGCTGCCATCATTTTAATTTCATAAGACTTGGACTATTTTATCAGTGTTGTACTGTTGTTGCTTTCCCTTGTGGTTGTTCGTGTTCCTTTGTTTCCGGTGGGCCTTTCTGTTTCGTGGTTTCAGCACGGCCCATTGGGCTCTAACACCATTTCTTGTTGAGTGGTTCTGCTGCACTCGCATCAGACTCTCAAAAAAGAGAGTTGCAGTCTTGCAGATCTGTCAATTTGTGAGGGATTGGAATTGGATCCCAAGAAGCAGTGGGTCGCAGCAGAGCAGCAGGGGAAGAGAAGAAAGGGAGTGAAAGAATGGGTCCTATGGGATCTGTAGTTGGAGCTGTGCTGGTTCTTGTTGCAGCATTTCTAGCGTTTACGCCCCCGTGCACTTTGGCTTCTTCTCGAAAGTGAGTTCCTCTTGCTCTTCCTCAGTTCCTCTGATTGATTTGGATCTACCGGGATGTTGTTTCCTCGTAAAGTATTTTTACTGTTCTAGGTTGGTTCAGTTTGGTAGGATCTGAATTGGGTACCCTGCTATTTATGCCAACAGTAGTTGATGTGGTGGGTAAGGACAATCCAACTAACTGCCCCAATCTTGCTGTGGTGGTGAACAGCACTAGTTTATCTGAAACCTAATCATAATCATGCCTCTGGGATATGTTGTCCTGATCGTTTTAAGTTTTAGATTCTATCTATACCGAAAAAGCCTGAAGTGGTATCATATCACACAGAACAGTATCAAAAGAAAAAATGGCAATTGTTCAGTATAGTGAAACCAAAAGAAATTAGTGAGACTCTTAGATGCTTGCACAATTGACACCAAATCGGAGAAATGACCAATCGAAAGCCATTTTGATATGACAAAGGAAAAAGCAGGCTAAAAATATGAATAGCCTGAAGAGCTATCAAGAAGAGCAGTAAACACATTTTTATGATTTGTTTTCATTCATTTATTTCTTTTTCCAGGTTTGATTTGAGCGTTGCAAAATCAAATCCAGTAAACACCACAGATGGCTCCTTTTCTGCGAGCTTGCGGTTTCCTTTTGACCCTTCAAAGTCCAAGCGACTGACATGGCATCCAAGGTTTGTTTACCACCGCCCTCTAGTTTGATTAATACCTTTCCTATTTAAT
The DNA here is from genome assembly GCA_007726485.1 of Eragrostis curvula. Taxonomy (NCBI): domain Eukaryota; kingdom Viridiplantae; phylum Streptophyta; class Magnoliopsida; order Poales; family Poaceae; genus Eragrostis; species Eragrostis curvula. The sequence continues at coordinate 41,131,137 of CM017439.1, forward strand.
ATGGTGTATTTGTTATTCTGACAGCAAGGTTCATGAATTATCTCGATCTGGGATACTTCAACTGTTTTGCGTGGAGCTCTTTCTGCCTTGAAATTTTAATACTATATTTTTTACTTTTTTTTTTTTTATTTTGACAAATTGTCTCTTACCTTAACTTAGGGTCTTCTTATTTGAAGGTTTCCTTTCGGACTTGGAGTGCGACCACTTAATATCTATGGTAATTTATTCCATTGTGCTTATTACTCATACATCTCATGTTTTCACTATTGTTAAAGCTTATATTTTCATTGGTGCAGGCACGTGATAAGAAGAAATCATCTTTAGTTATTGGTGATGGTGCAAGAAATAGTTCCCAGAACAACACTGTTTCAAGCATTGAAGTGTACTTGGCTGATAGCAAAGTGAGCATGCACTTTCTTTCATTGTAGTGAGATGAATAGTTCATCCTGACTAACACAAGAAAATGTTCATACATTGAGACCTTGAACATCTTTTAACAATTTTGTATCATTTTTTCTGTGGTCAACTTATCATCTGCGCGCTCTGAGAATCAATGAATTTGCAGTTACATGGAATTGGAATTCTGCTCATTTTTATATGGCAATCCACAGAGCACACATTTATGTTAGCGATTTCGTCATTGTTATTTCTGATCTGTAGTATAGAACATATGTTAGATTCTGACATAATTGAAATTTGAATTTCTGGTCTATTATTTGAGCTGTTATTAGGATTGGACAGTTCTATCCATTAATATTTCATATCCTACCTTCCTTATGAAGGACACAATTGTTTCAAAGATTAAAGATAGGATGTCAATGTGGAGCTTTCTTCCAAAAGGTGTTACATGCCACACATGATTTACTCTTAATTCTGTAACTTTGCATGCTTTGTACTGGCTGTTGACATTTAGTGGTCCTCAGAATATGGAGAGAATATGCAGATTTTGAAGTATGAGGTGAACAAAAGCGACTATAACAATCATGAACCTCAATCAAGCAGTGGCCATGATACGCTAATAACAATTCTGTTGTATCTTTCTGGTGTCAAGCTAGGTGATCAAACTGTCTTCCCCAGATCTGAGGTATTGTTGTTGTTTTGTCATAAGGCAATCTTGTAGCAAGCCCCTTTCGTTATAATATTTGCACATTTATATTCCTTGTGTGATTGTTATTTCTTTAAGTACTTTTCATTGGCACTAAGGTGAAATGATCTAACACTGAACGGCTGAAAGGTACTCAAGGGGAGGAGGGGACACCATCTGAATGTGCTGGGTATGCTGTGAAACCCATCAAGGGCAAGAATTGAACAACAGAATTGCATTGCCCTTAAAGTGTGTTCTATCCTTTAGTACTATTCTAGCCAATATAAAATGTCATATAAATTGAATTGCATTGCCATAATCGAATTGTTTTATCCTGGGCAAGAATTGAACAACACACTTTATATTGGCTATCATTGTCTTTAGCCAATATAAAGTGTCACCTTTAGAAAGTGTGTCTATCCTTTAGTACTATTCTAGCCAAAATCGACTAAATATATAAAAATGGCAAGAAACACATAAAAAAGGCAAGAAAAGTATAAAAGACAGAGACATTAGTCAGAGATCCAAACAAGCACCTCCTAAAATTAGTTGGCTAAAAAATTATCTGGCTAATGTTTTAGTTGGCTAAAATTAGCCGCCTAAAGGATCCAAACAGGGCCTAAGATTTTCTTATTAGAAACATGAACATTGTAGGCAGATAGCGGCTCGGCAAAGTGTATATGGCGCCATATATTTCCTTAGCCTTGTTAGGAAATGTGGTTTGGAGCTTCTTTTTTGTTAGGGACATAGCCATGTCTGGTTGAATTTTTTTATGAACCATTCCTTCCAAAATATAAATATAGAAAATAATGTACCGGATTTGCTAATGCACTATATATCACTACGATAAATCGAAGCAACTGCTTCATTAGTAACTATTTATTTACTCATTTGTGTATAAGCAAAAAAAAAAATTGTCTGTGTAGCTGATATCGCAGAGATTGAGGCCCTGTTTGGATGTCATGGTTTTTAAAAACCATAGTATTGAGAAACCATGGTTTTAAAAGCTAGAGCCATGTAATACCGTAGTATTTAGAAACTAGAGTTTTTTTGCAGTTTTGAGATAAACCATGACATGCTTGGATACTACAGTATTTTTGTAGCGTTTCTTATTCAAAAAGAAAAGAGCTGGAATGGTTCAGCAGGACTTGGCCGCGTGCACACAGCACAGATATCTGGCTTGCCTCTCGATGTCTACATTGACTATTTAAATATCTGCTTATCCATAGTATACAAGTTTATTAAAAACAGAACCTGCATTCAAAGTCATCCATGATAATCAGATGTTCTAACTTCATCCTGTATTCTCGTTCTTCATCTTACCTCCAGCCAAACAAATCCACATGATAATTAACATCACATTCACATTGCGCATAACAGATATCAAGAAATCAATTCGTGTGTGCTTCGGATCTAAAATTAATTTGTAGGATAGAGCCAAATTAGGTGAGTAAACAACAAATCTGCAGGAGTTCAGTTAGTGCCTTCTCATGTTCTTGTGGTAAGGATAGCCAAATTAGATAATCGTTTTCTTTTTTTTTTACGGTGAGGATAATCAAGTTCTTTCTCTCTATTCTGGGAAAAAAATTAAAATGGCAGATCGCAGGTTCAAGCGCAGGCGATCTCCCTTCTTTTTATGGGAGCATCAAGGATTGCAATCTCGTTTCTACCGAAAAAAACGGAAAAACCGGATCAAAATCCAAATGAAGAAATTTGAACAAAAAATGTCAAAATTTCCGGTAAACCGGTTGAAAATTCCGGTAAACCGGACGAGAATTTCGCTAAACCGATTTAAAGAGGAAAATATAAAAAAATGCAAAAAAATGAAATTTGAAAAAATGAAACAAAAATGTCTTAAAAAACTAGATCAAATTTTCAGCAGAATGGTGAAAACGAAACATGTATAGTCGATTGTTTGATATGTCAAAAAAAATAAAGGAAAGTTGCTAGTTTGAAATTTTCTTCCTTTTTGAACTCAGAAAACTTGCGTGACTTTTTTGACCTATCAAATGATCGAATTTTCGTGTTCCCTTTCCATCATTGCGCTGCAAATTTCATCTAGTTTTTTTACATATTTTTGTTTCAAATTTTGTCAAATTTTTATTTTTTTTAATTTTGAATTCGAAAACCGGAGAACCAGGTAAACCGGACCGGACCGGTTTTTCCGGTTTTCACGGTAACCTGTTTGGTTTACTGCGGTTTTGTAAACCCTTGGTAGCATCTCGAGTACTTTCCATGGGAGAATCGGGAAGAAAGAATTGCTTGTTCCTGAGGATAATCAACCTTATGGAGGAGTCCGAGGAGAAGCAGCTGCTGGGGGTGTTGCAGCCGCCGCATGGTGTCCTTATGAAGGACCTGCCCGGGGTGCCCAGCATGCTGGTAGCGCTCATGCTGCGCGTCGTGCAGCTCCTCTTCGCCAGCATCGCGCTCGCGGTGATTACGTTCACCAATGACTTCACAACCGTACCCGCCTTCTGGTAAGGTCAATTCACAGTCACACTCAAGCATAGTAATGTTTTTTTTCCCAAGCGGTTTTTTTTCACTCATGATTTGGTTTCAACCAGTACCCTGGTTGCAGCGCTTATTTTGCAAAGTCTGGAGTGTCGTGCTAGCCATCGTGGATATATATGCATTAATGGTGAGGCGCCATTTACATAACCGTCGGGCCATTCGTCCGGTAGGTAAAAAGAATTGTTCTTATAAACCTCATTGTTCTGTAATAAAGTTATATATATATGCCAAGTGATGTATTGTGTGTTCTACCTTACCTCCATCACTGTACTGAACTAGAATGGTAATTAACTTAGATTGTTTTCTCTTTTAAGGGTTGTTGTGCTAATGTTGAATATTAATTGTACGGAATACAAATGCACATGTATTTTTATCTATTGTATTATGGTGAGTGAGTCCATTCTTTTTCTTGACAGATCGTTGGTGGCATAACATTTTTTGCCGCGTGCGCTTCCGCTGGGGTTACCATGTTTATTGCCAATCTCTCAATGTGCTACAAGGTGCAATGTTCTGCTTTTAAGTACGCTATTGCAATGCCGTGTTCTTGGTTTTTGTTGCACCAACGTGTGTATTGAGCCCCTCACAAAAAAAAAAAACCGTGTGCATTGAGTCTGCTCTTGGTGTTTTGAGTAGTTGCAATCTCTCTCTCTTTCCCTCTCTCCTTCCCAATGGCCAAGCCAGGGGGGCTATAAGGGGCCATTCCCCCCCCCCCCCCCCCCCCCCGCCCCCCACTCCCCCCAAATGCTTCAAAATTTTGCACTATTCTTTAATATTTTCATCATATTTTGCTTATATGTTTTTTGTATTTGGTCGTTGTCATCTTTGAGCAACATAACTTGATTGGCCCTTCTTCTCTCTCTCTCTCTCTCTCTCTCTCTCTCTCTCTCTCTGTGTGTGTCTGTGTGTGGTGGTGGGGGGGGGGAGGGGTATTATGCAAATTTGTTTATTAGCACCATGTGTTAACTGTTAACAATGGCGTATGCCAGGATAGTATAATGTATTTGTGTGAACCTAAGTGGCTGATGATACAAAGACATTAACATCTGAGATGCATGTGTTTTCTTTTTCTGCCGCCACTAATTCCGCTGATGGAGATGGTCGATCTTGCGATCGGCAATTGCTGCTGCAAACCAACTCAGCAGTAGAACTGTGCACATTTCTGTCCTCTAGATCAAGGAGAGAATGATATCCCGAAGCTGCTTGATTTAAGGACTCAGAACGAGTATTTGTATCATGAGGTTCTAGTGGAAGACAATGCTGTAATAAACAGATAAAGAATGTATTCTGGAGTCATGCAAGCCAACGGGCAGAGTATGTCAATTTTGGTGACGTTACGTTCGACAAGGTATCGAACAAATATGTATAACATGCCTCTAGCTATGTTTGTTTGTTTGATACTACAGAATGTAGTGTTTGGGCAGGCATGCCTGTTCGTTTCCTTTAGTCCAAAAGTTTAGTCCAGAGAATCTTACTATTTAAGAGTATTAAATAAAGTCTAATTACAAAACATTTTTACAGATGGGTGCTAATTTACGAGACGAATCTAACGAGCCTAATTAAGCTATGTTTTGCTATAGTGATGCTACAGTAACCATCGTCTAATCACGGCTTAATTACCGTCATTAGATTCGTCTCGCAAAATAGCCTAAGTTTCTGTAAAAAGTTTTGTAATTACACTTTATTTAATACCTTTAAATAGCAAGAACTTTAGACTAAACTTTAGTCCTAAACGAAACGAACACGCCCAAATATTGTTGCAAGACGAGAGAGCATACACATCTGAGTGGCTCTTTACAGCATTTCAAACCTGCATGTCTCGGAGGGACCCAAGATGTATAGTTAATGGTAAGGCTGACTTCAACAGAGGAGCCAAACGGATATATGCATGCCCTTTCGGTATTGTGCATCTCTGTTTCTTGATCCAACAGATGATGCAGCATGCATTTTTGCATTCAAAGGAGAGAGGTTCATTACAAACTAACGCAACAATGCCATCGGCCACAATAAGTCCTTAATACAGTCCGGAAACTGAGAAAAAAACACACAATTAACCTAAACGACAAACACGTTGCGTCAGCGTGTGCGCAACGGCATTCTGCTCTCTTCCAATCTTTGCAAACTTCAAGCTCCATCAGAATTAGGCTCTCCTTGCTGATATCGTTGATGAGACCAGCAATTAAGGATCGATCACATCCATCGCTGTTCAACTTTGCCACCACTAATGCAGAGTCCGATTTCAGGATTATGCCCACATCAAGGTTTGCATTACCGTTAGAACCGTTCTAACCGGTTTCACCGGTTTTACCGGTAACCGCGGTAACCGGTCGAAAACCGGATAAAAATTCAAAAATCAAAATTTGAATTCAAAACGTCGGTTACCGACCGGTTTCGTCGGTAACCGATCGGTTTTCTCTGAAAACCGACCGGTTTTATCGGTTTTATCGGTTTGACTGGAAATTGCGAAAATAGGCTTAAAAAGTAGGAAATTTTTGCATGACCTTTGCTGAAATATTCTAATAATGGTTAACCAGACATTGACAGCAGAAAGCTAGTAGCTAGTAGTCTTCTGAACATGCACAAACTAATTGCTTTCAAATCTTTGAAATTTCGTTAGAAAATAACCATGACTCCTAAAGTTTCAGTTCCAGTTTTGTTTGCTCTGTTATGCTCTGCTCTGCATGTTAAAAATGATAACACACCCTGAACTGATCCTGCATGTCATGTTTTATCTAAATATCTTCTAACTTGTTTATACCATAATGCAATATCACTGAATGCTAAAAACATGAACCCACTTCTCAGTAGCTTGTTATGATGTTTACTGTCCATTGAAAATAATTTCCTGCCTGTATCAAGTTTGTAACATGCTTTTTCTTGTCAAGTACACACACGCTTTTTGACATTGTAAATTCTATACAGAAATTAACATAGACCCAATGGACATGAGACTACCACTAAAATTCATGTTTTAATGTACTCTTTTCATTAAAAATGACTGCCATGTTCCAGTACCCTCTGTCAATTTTCGACTTAATGAAATTTGATGATCTAGCTAGATTCTGTTATTTCTGGACAGAGCAGCAGTGTTTTGTTTATAACAGAAGCATACGACCTCTATATTCATTGATTCTTGTTGCATTGTACTCATGACTTCATGCACTTCATATCTGGAAAGTTTCATCTTATTTGGATCATTCCTCATATCATTGCATTCATATTTATTACGACGTATGTTTCTTTTCACCCTGAAATGTTCCCGCAATTATTTGACCAATCAAACGATCGATTTTTTGTTAACGGTTTCCACCAATGTGCTGCAAATTCCTTCTAGTTTATTTACATATTTTTTGTTTTAAAATTTTTTAAATTTTCAAAAAAAATCAAATTTCGAACTTCAAAACCGGCGTAATTGCGGTTACCGGCCGGTAACCGTCGGTTTTGCAAACCTTGGCCCACATCCGACCAGCGCGAGGCAAGGCGAACACCATCAAGACAAGCCGCTGCATCGGCCTTGAGAGAACGCACAACATTTTATATAAAAGATTTTAGAGTGAAATGCACCCGAGATACATAAACTATATAGAGATTGTCATCTAGGTACATAAACTCTTAAAGTGACTATCTAGATTCACAAACTATTTAAGAATAGTCATCTAGGTACATAAACTTTCAAGTGACCATTTAAGTCCGTAAACTAATTATGTTGTAGCTGCCCATGCCCAAAGCCCTTCAAGACACAAGGCGACGATATGTGAGGAAAATCGTGATGACCAACAACACGACTGTCATCTCCGCTCGACAGCAGGATCGAATGAGAGCCCTTCGCTTCCTTTGCAGTCATTACCTCCCGATTGTCGGGCAGGGTCTCTCCTTCTGCAATTTTCCACCACCAGATTTTCTTCATGCACATAGAACGTGCCCCTCCATCAATGCTAGCATGTCCATGTAAGAATTTTATTTACACAAAAAGGACTTTGGACTTGAGCAGCTATATTATTGTTAGTTTGTTGACCTAAATGATCACTTTAAGAGTTTATGTATTTAGATGACTATTCTTAAATAGTTTGTAGATCTAGATGATCAATTTATGAGTTTATGTAGCTACACGACCATTCCTAAATAGTTTATGTAACACGGCCGCATTTCACTCAAGATTTTATATAAAAGATTGGTCAGTTCCTTCCTCCCGCCGATCCCAAATGCTATGCGCCTTCCCGCCATCCTCGCCGACCCGCGCCGCCTCCGCCGCGTGCTCTCCTCCCCCGGCGCTACCCTCTCGACGCTTGCCCGCATCCACGCCCTCCTCGTCGTCTCTGCTTCCGACCATCTCCTCTCCTCCCTCGCCGCCGCCTACACCCGCGCCGGCGCGCTCGACGCTGCGGAGGCCACGCTCGCCGCCCCGGCCGCATCCGCCTCCTCCTCCTCCATCGCTGCCTGGAACGCGCTCCTCGCCGCGCACTCTCGCCGGGGATCGCCAGAGAACACGCTCCGCGTCTTCCGAGCGCTCCCGCCCGCCGCGCGGCCCGACAGCACCACCTTCACGCTCGTGCTCTCCGCGTGCGCGCGCCTCGGGGACCTCGCCTCCGCGGAGGCCGTCCGGGACCACGCGTTCGCGTCTGGGTACGGGAGCGACGTCTTTGTCTGCTCGGCGCTGCTCCACCTTTACTCAAGATGTGGCGCCATGGACGAAGCTGTCAGGGTGTTCGAGGGAATGCCAAGGAGGGACCGTGTCGCGTGGAGCACGATGGTGGCTGGGTTCGTGAGTGCCGGGAGGCCGGTGGAGGCACTCGATACGTACAGGAGGATGAGCGAGGGTGGAGTGGAGGGCGATGAAGTGGTCATGGTTGGGGTTTTGCAAGCATGTGCAGCAATCAGGGACGCCCGAATCGGGGCCTCGGTTTATGGGTATCTATTGAGGCATGGTATGAAGATGGATGTTCTTGTATCGACGAGCCTTTTGGACATGTATGCGAAGAATGAACAGTTTGATGTGGCGTGCCGGCTGTTTGGGCGGATGGCGTACAGGAATGCTGTCTCATGGAGCGCACTGATCTCAGGTTTTGCGCAGAATGGGCGGGCAGATGAGGCACTTGACTTGTTTAGAGAGATGCAGACCACCGGGCTTCAGCCTGATCCAGCGACACTTGTTAGCGCGCTACTAGCTTGCGCTGACTTGGGACTCCTGAAGCTAGGGAAGTCAATACATGGTTTCATCTTGAAGAGGCTTGAGGTGGATTGTATTTCGGCTACAGCAGTCATTGACATGTACTCGAAATGTGGTTCCCTGGCAAGTGCTCAGATGCTTTTCAATAGGGTTGGTTCGAGAGACTTGGTTTTGTGGAATGCAATGATTGCATGTTGTGGCACTCATGGGCGAGGTGATGATGCTCTGGTTCTGTTTCAAGGAATGAATGAAGCAGGTATAAGGCCTGATCATGCCACATTTGCTTCTCTTTTGTCGGCTCTAAGCCACTGTGGTCTCGTGGAGGAAGGGAAATTCTGGTTTGATCGCATGATTAACGAGTTCAGTATTCAGCCTGCAGAGAAGCACTATGTCTGTATAGTTGATCTTTTAGCACGTTCCGGCCGTGTTGAAGAAGCCAATGACCTGCTCACATCAATGCAAACTGAACCAACAATTGCAATTTGGGTGGCTCTTTTGTCAGGTTGTTTGAATAACAAGAAGCTAGAGCTTGGAGAAAGTATAGCAGAAAAGATCCTTCAGTTGCAGCCTGACGACGTAGGTGTCCTTGCATTGGTCTCAAACCTCTATGCCGCTGCAAAGAAGTGGGACAAGGTCATGGAAGTTAGGAAGCTAATGAAGGATAGCAGCAGTAAGAAAGTGCCTGGCTACAGCTTTGTAGAAGTGCGTGGAACACGTCACATGTTTGTGATGGAAGACCAGAGCCATCCTCAGCATCAAGAGGTCCTAAAAATGGTTGCGAAGCTCGACTCCGAGATGAGGAAGATGGGTTATGTACCAAGAACAGAATTTGTATACCATGACCTGGATGAACATGTGAAAGAGCAGCTTCTCAGCTACCACAGCGAGAGGCTGGCAATCGCCTTTGGTTTGCTGAACACTAGCCCAGGAACAAGGCTTGTGATAATTAAGAACCTCAGAGTCTGCGGCAACTGCCATGAGGCGATTAAGTATATCTCGAAGATCGCGGACCGGGAGATTGTTGTCCGGGACGCGAAGCGGTTCCACCATTTCAAAGATGGAGCATGCTCCTGTGGAGATTACTGGTGAGGGCTTCAGGTATGAGACTAGTGGACTGCAGTATTGGTGCTTGATTTAGGTGACTGTTTTGGGCCAGCATAGAGGAATACCAGTGCAAATGAACCTGATCTGAAACATCTTTGGAAATTTCTACCTTAGTCCCGATTTCCCGTGCCTAATCAGCGGAATCGTTGAGCTGTAGCATGTAGGCTACAATAACGACACGACACAAGAGTTGCCGTGTCGTCGTGGCAGATTGGTAGAGGCAACAGAGCACCACCCAACCGCGGCTGGGGCGCGAGGTCGATGTGCAACGAAGACAACGGGGCCCATGGGCAAAGAAGACCGCAGTGACCTGCAAGCAGAGGCTTTCGTCTAGCAGATCTGGACCCATGAGAGACGAGACACGAACGCAATAGGCCTGGACCCATGAGAGACGAGACACGGACACAATAGGCGGCAGACTCAGGTCGAAGGAGCGGAATCGCAGGGAAATTTCCAAATAATGTTGAGGGGATTTTCGTTTTCCAGTGTGAAAGGAATCGGCAGTGCATCCAAGTCCAACCCTATCAACTTCAAACAGGACGAGAATTTTTTTTTTTTGAGCGATTTCTGTTAAGTCCAACGAAGGCGCCTGCTCATCTTTGGAGCATAGCAAAGAAAAGCAAATCAAACAAACTGTTGAGAGAGACAAACACGGTTTTATTTCTTTCCGTTCAACTTCCGTCCAGAACCGACAGCGTGTTGGCAGTGCTCCAGGGCACCACACACAATACATAGCTAGCTTACCTTTTGTACACAGCTTTGCATTGCATTCAGATTCAGTAGAGCATCGTCTGAAGTTTCTTGGATCATTCAGTTCAATTCTTTAATATTTTATTCTGTGATGGAAGAGAAATCTGCGAAGCACCTGAGTGGAAGGAAGAGTACACCAGTATCTTCGACTTGTCCCCGCCTTTATATATGACCATAGCGTATCACAAGAAGAAAACACGCCTCCACAGTTCGACACCCCATTGCTATCTCACACTAAAACCTTCTTTCAACTAGCAACCGCATCTCCGTTTGCAGGCAATGCCTCTACCTGGGCCAAAGGATTTGGAGGATAACGATGGAGGCGGAGGATCACGCGATCACCATCGACAAAGCGACCCCAGTGTTCTTGCGAGTGAGCTAATTGCTACAATCTTAGTTCCCTATATTATTTTTAAACTTCAGTACTTTTTATCTGTTCACAGGCAGTTTATTTGTTCATGCTGCCATTGCAAAAGAGCCACTTTTCACTTCTGATATTCTTCTTTACCTTTATGACAGCGACAAGCCGATGGAGCTGATCGAGGAGATGCAAAGAATGCTACAGAGGCAAAACGAGAAGATTGAATCCATGTGGAGGGAAAATCAAGAGCTCCGAGAGAAAGTTTCATCCCTAACGGCAGTAAGAGTTTTGTTCTTCAGATCCTGCATGCAGGAATGCACGTTTAAGACTTTCACGGCTAGGACAAATTATAACAAAGGATAGTAGTATGGGTAGTGGTCAATCATTTGATGAACTCTAGAATACACTTGGCCACTAGAGAGTAGGGAGATGTTACATAGTATCATGTATTACATACATTGGCAATTTGTTGGTTTTCATCAAACAAGGTGTTGATTTGTAATTTTATTCAATTCTTCTGGCAGGATATAAGTAGATTTGGTGGTTACCTTCAGCACTCCCCTGCCCCTAGGTTTGTGCATACTCAGAGGTCTTTTTTTTTTTTTTTTGCCTTATGGTTTTTGAACTGGACATCGATTTTCAGCCTTTCTGTAGATGTAAACTTTGAGCGATATAGTAGTAGTATAAAATGTTATTTTCTATGTTAACCAATGTTATAGGTTTAAGAGTCGTGATGCACTTTTACTTCAGTTCTCTTTTCAGTTCTCTACTTGTAATTTTGTAAACTTATTTTGAGTTTATACACTTAAAATGGATTAAGGGGCATTTTTAATGGGAAGATAATGTTTACTATTTTCTCAGAATGCACAACCCATTTTTTTGTGTATCCACTGTGTGTAGCTAAAACGGTGCTTTGTATTAAAGAAAATGCAAACGGGAACCAGTTGGATGCACCCGTACTGTTGCGTAAAAGCACTTTTCCATAATTTTTTTATTAAAGAAAATAGAAACGGGAACCAGTTGGTTGCACCCGTACTGTTGCATAAAAGAGAGGTGAGGAGGTGTTAAAAATCACTATGCTTGTGTCTTTCCGGCTTTCCTCTTCTTTTACTATTACTATGTCTGTTGTCAACCAAAACTAGATATTTTATTATGCTTGGAACTCATGACATCTTTTTATTAATTGCCATCTTATGGTCATGATAACGGTTATGATTTATTTACGCTACTTTTTCAGGATGCCATCTGATAAAAACTGCAGTTTACCTCTTCGATTACGATTTGTGAATGCATGTTGTAATGATAAGTACTCGACGCGTAAAATAGAAGCAGATGATAAGAGTCTCCTTAAGGTAGCCATATATGATCAAAACAACAAGATCATAACATGTGAACCGTTTTCTTCGATGAGAGTTCACATTGTAGCAATTCACGGTGACTTTGATGATGATCATAAAGGAAGATGGACTGAAGAGCATTTTCATAGTAAAATAGTAACTGGGCGCCGAGGAAAAGAACAGTTGTTGTTTGGGAAATTATATTTTAGGCTGCAAGATGGTGTGGGCTATCTCAATAGTGCCAGATTTCAAGACAACTCTAGTTTTGTTCCTAGCAAAAGGTTCAAATTGGGGGTCACGGCTGCTGATGAAAGAATCTCTGAAAGAATTCAAGAAGGAATAACAGAATCTTTTGCTGTGAAGGACATTCGAGGATTCTGTGAGTTCATGCTTTCTTCTCCCTTATCCTAATATTTGTTTTGTCATTTGTTTGTTTTTACATATTGTAATTATGGATTTTGTTGTTTTATATCTGTCATGCACCGATGCACGCCCACTTGCCTTCACAGAAGGCACAGACAGAACCAGCCATAAGATCAATTAGGTTTTATTAGAATTAGTTCCCAATTTAGTTATGTTCCTACCCTTTATGTTTTCGTTTAGATTGTTTCCATCCTATGCAAGGAGCGAAGGAGCTCACTGTTATCCCTTCATTCAGCAAGAAGAGCAATGGATTAAGTGTCACCACAAAATTTTGGTATCCCGAGTATGGTCCACTTCTGCCCTTTGGTCGAGCCATCATGGTTCTCCTATGTAAAATATTTTATGAGGACGTAAACAACAATATAAATAATGCCTTTTAGTTCCAAGAAAATTAAACTCTAACCCCTTAAGGCTTAATTGTAACTAGAATTTCATCAGCAAATGCAAAAGGTAACTATGATTTTCTTTTCCTTTGTTTATGCTGGCATGACCTGCTAAATGTAAAGAAAAAAATTTACAATTAACCAGCATCCATTATTTTCAGAAATAATTTTTTCCATCCATCATCTTCCTAAAGATTTAGGACAGATTAATTGCGCAGCTTGTCTACTGATAAGGCCCTCAGGTCTTCTTTTCTTAATGAATTCACCATTGATATCTGGTGTCCTTTTTGTACAGCAACAAAGAAGAGTTGTAATCCATCCCCACATGATGCTGTATATAAATTGAGTAGAATTGCAATGAATGGTGATAGGCACAGGTCACTAGAGCGGAATGGTATCAAAACGGTGGAGGATCTTTTATGTTCCTACAGCAAGAATCCAGATGTTCTGCGTAAAGTATGAAAATGAATTCTTAACATTGTTATTTTGGCTAATTGTTCATAAATTGTGATTGGCACATACTCACCTCTCTCTATAGATTATGGGCAAGATCTCTGAACAAGATTGGGATAAACTCATTAGTCACGCTCTTAAATGCGAACCAAGGGCAGGAGCTTACTATAGTTGCATTCACGAGGGCAGTGTATCTCGCGAACATTGGCCATTTTCCAGAAGAAACGACAGCTGTTGTCCTAAGGAATCATCTTCAGTTGAACCAAACCCTACAATACAAAGTAGGTTGGCCCTGGCCTCTTGGGAGTAATTTGATTGTTCCTTTGTTATAGATTTACCGCAAAATTACTTCATGGCTTATTTATTTGTTACTCTTAATGTGGATATATATATATAACCCAATCTCACTTTTCTTTTTCCTCCAAATCTTGCAGAACAACTTAATGTGCGATTAAGGCACCATCAAATTTATTCGATGCTTAATGGACCGTCATCTGCTGCATCATCGCAAAATGTGCCAAGTCAGTCCCAGTTCCAACCAAATACTTCAGATCAGAAACCAATATTCATGCCAATTGGCATTTTGTTTGTGTTTTATATATCTTGTGTTTAATCTTTTCCAAAGGGAAGCTAACTGTTGAATTTTACTCTGAATGTTTGGTAGAAGAATTTGATAGCAACACCGACCAGCAAGTTACATCTGTAGGAAATGAGATCCTACCAGTTCCGTCCATGAACAATAATAACTCTAAAGAGCCTAGCTCACCGCACATTCATTCTTTAGAGTGCAAAAGTACGCCTGAAGGTAACAACTTCATTTTTTGTACTATATTGTTTCATGCCCTCTCGTTTCATTAATAGGGAATAGAGTTTTACCCGGTAATCCATCTGCCGGTGTCACCATGGAAGGGTTTCTTTCAATGCTGGAAACAACTCTCCTTGAAGACGAGGCATGTGGTGATTTCGATTTCAGTGAAATGTCTCGGGGAAGCAACAGCAATGTTGTTGAGCACAGCGGAGGACTTTCTTGTATCAATGAGGCACGTAATATGAATTATGGGGGACGTTCACCTGCCAGTGAAGCAGGCAGTGTAGTTTCTGGCGGAGTTTCACCAGCCAGTGAAATGGGTAGTATAAACTACAGGAAATTCTTACCTTCACCAATCAGGAAAGCAGGCAATAAAAGGTTTAGAGAAGAACCTAGGCTTGAACCTGTCAGGGAGGCTGATACTGTGAGCGATGCTAGTACATACTTCAGGGCTGAAGACGAATGCTAATCAGTTGAGACCGGTGCTGAGGTTATGGTTGCTGCAGCAGAAGCTAGAGTTTTTTTCTATCATGAAGATTAAACTGGAAACAAGATCTAGAAATCCTGCGTGCATCTCGCTATCTTCATCTTTTTTTTTTTTAGAAATTACACAGTACAACTCAGACACTCACAACGCACGCACACTCACCTCTATGAACGCACATACGCAAACCCTACCCCTATGAGCATCTTCGAAGACTGAGCCGGCAAATTCTCCAGATTCCCGAAGTCACCACTGGCGCCTCGCTGTCGACGGCCACGTCGCCTACCGCTGAAAGCACAAATGCCGTTAAATCCTAGAAAATTCGCTCCCACCGGGAGTCGAACCCAGGACCTCAAAGGTGCTACTCGGATGCCTTAACCACTAGGCCAAGACCCCTTTCACACTATCTTCATCTATGATGCATCAAGTATGCAAAAAGTCAGAAACTCCCTTTCCATTATCCCAAAAAAAAAAAATCTTCATCAATGATGCTACTTTGTATCCTATCTTCTTTCTTCCCTTCTTTCTCTTTGTTGTATCGAATAATCTCAAAAAGGTTTACAATACCTTAACCCAAAATTGATGTAATGAATAATCTCAAAAATATTTTCTACTCTTTTGTTGATGTACATGCTGTCATGATGGAATACCACATGCCTGCTCACGATGAAGAGATCATAAAAAGTTGTCACAAAGCTCGTCCAATCCAGGGCAAGAAAGATGGGATGTTTCGAGAACTAAACTGGATCACTGACAATTATGCCTAACCACAGATAGAGGAGAGCCGTCGCTTTTGGTCTGCTGAAGCCAGCACGGGAACGAGGCTCGTGCTCATCAAGAGCCTCACTGACAATTATGCCTAACCACAGATAGAGGAGAGCCGTCGCTTTGGCGACTGACATGAGGTCAACAAGTACACTTGGAAGATTCTTGTTATCGATCCACCATTTCAAGGATGGAGCCCAGCTCCTGTGGAGATTACCGGCCGTCGAGGCCACCTGTCTGCTTCGTAGCAGTAACTAACAGGGCTCTGAATTTTGTTTAGCTGACTGAAGAGAACCAGCACAGTGGAATACCGGTTGTCATGTTGAGTAAAACCTAACCCGACCTCATGCAATATTTGGGTCCACGAAGATAATAAACTCAAGCATAGAGAGGAAATTTTCATCATTATCCCTTGAGTCGAGAGAGACTCGTTAGTTTCCGGCACCAACTCCACTAATGCTACCCCTCTACCTGCCTGGCTGCCTGCCCGGTAGGCCAGCATCCATCCACCGTGGACGCGGCTGCCACTGCCACCACCACCGCGGCGCGCGAACACCACGCGTTCCGTGCACCCCCCTTCCATCACCCGCCGTCCTTCCAGGGATTCACGACCCGCGCACGTCTCCGCCACGCGCTCGCGCCTCTCGCCCCGTGACGGCGGGTGGGCACCGGCCGGCCGTTCCGTCCGCGTCGCGTCTCGTCCTCAGCGCAGCAGCGTGCGCGCGACGCCGAGGCCGTGCACCTGACTGGCCTGGGGGACCGACCGAGACAGCGACGGCACCCACCAGGGCACGTCGCGGCGCTTTCGTAGATCGCGGGTGCGTCCCGTCGCGCCGAACGAAAACGACCACCCCGGGCGGCAAAGGTGGCGCGAAGTGCCGCGCGGTGGTGTGCGAGTGCGATCTGGACTGGAGCCTGGACGAATCTCCGGATAACAGCGTGGCCGCTGGACTTTCCGTTGAGTTGTGTGTGGCGCCGAGACGCTTGCTTGCTGCGCTCGCCGACCGAACGACCCGGACCTGACCTCAACTGACCTGCTCTGCTCCCAGGCTCCCATGTGGGCGCGAGCGCCTGATCCTACTGGCAAGTTTGGCAGCCTCCTGCCGCCGATGTACGCCCATTGGCTCGCCATGATTTGGCAGGTGCGGCGCGTCCGGTGTACGCCCATTGGCTCGCCATGATTTGGGTTCTGAGAAAAAGGGTGCCGGAAACTCCGTGCAACTTTGATCGATGCATGTGCCCCGCACCCCATGTTGGCTGATGGACGAAACTCCTGCTCGTCTCAGGTGATGTTTGGCTCCCCACAGCCAGCCACAACGCATCGGCGGCGGCGGCGGGCTAAATCAATTCTAGAAACCACACAAAATGAGATTTCTATCTGAGTTGTATATTTGAAAAATAAATGGTCTAAATTTCTGCACTAAGAATATTTAAAATGCATCAGCAGATCTAGACTACTGATTTTGCGGATAGACGGTCTAGATAAAATCCTCATCTTAGGTGGTAAAAAAAAAATCCACTCTAAGCGGTGGGGCCTAACTGGCGCAAATCTCACATCTTCGGCGCCGCGGTTTCGGCTGTACAACCGCCCTGGCTGACACAAATCTCGCACAAACCAAGCATCCGTTTTTTCGGCGCCGCGATTTCGACGGTAAAACCGCTCTGGCTTGCATAAATCTCGCACCAACCAAGCATCCGTTTTTTCGGCGCCGCAGTTTCGGCGGTAAAACCGCTCTAGGTTGGCGTAAATCTCATGCACCAACCAAGCATCCGTTTTATGTGGCCGCCGTAGTAACTGAAGCTTTGACCAGGATGCGCACGCTTGCAGGGATCGAAATGCGCATCTAATTATAGAATATGCTCCAGTAAATATTGCTACAAAATTACCATTAGTAAGTTTATTTCTGAAATTTGAAACCATCTATTTTCAAGAAAAAAACATCTTTTTTGTTTCTTATGACAATTTGCATTCAATCACCATCGTAAACTCGTAGTCAATTGGTGTATGAAATTACTAGATGGCAGTTACTTTACTGGTAGTCGATAATTATGTGGTAATTCAGTGTACTTGCTGCCACCGGTAGGGGTCACTTCTGAAGACGTTTGAAGCAGAATTCCATTCATGTCCTCTTCCTTGTCTTCATATATTCACTAGTACTATTAAAAAAATATTCACTAGTACTACATTATTTTTGGTTAAAAAAATGTTACTACTAGGATACAAATAACTGTTTTCTTATTTTCCTCGAAGTGCCAAATCAGCACCCTCCACGTAGATAAAACCAGAGGGCAAAACCGTCAACCGAGGCCTCCGCCCACAGCTCAGGTCGTCGCTCCCCACCCGAACGCTTCACTGGAACGCTAGCTGCTCCGGGATCATTAACCAGTCCACCCCCCGAGGCCCGCACCTCACTTTCCGTCCTCTAGCCGCTCCCCTTTTACGAAAACACCCCTCCTCCTTAGCAGCCGCCGCCGCCGGCGAACGCGGGGGCGATGCTCCCGCCGCAGCCGCCGTGGCTGTCGCGGCGCCTCCTCCAGGCCGGCACGGACAGCAGCGACGTCGGCAACCCCAACCGCATCCCTGGCATCCCGCCCGCCGACCCGCCCTCCGGCGCCAGCCCCGACGTCGTCGTCATCCTCGCCGCGCTGCTCTGCGCGCTCATCTGCGCCGTCGGCCTCGCCGCCGCCGCTCGCTGCTTCCGTTCCCGGCGCAACAGGGCCGCCGCTTCGGAGGACGGCGGGCCCTCCTCCCCGTCCAGCAGCGCGGCCGACGGGGGACTCTTCGGCGGCGGCGGGCACCATGCCGCCGGCGCGGCGGGGGGCAGCGTGACGACGACGACGACCACCACCACCGCCAAGGGGCTGAAGAAGAAGGCGCTCAAGGCGCTGCCGAAGCTGGCATACGCGGACGCGGTGGCCGCCGCCGCCGCGGCGAGGGGCCCGGCCGCCGGGGACGCGAACGGGGAGGAGGGGCAGGCCGAGGAGTTGCTGTCGGAGTGCGCCATCTGCCTGTCGGAGTTCGGCGAGCGGGAGGAGGTGCGCGTGATGCCGCAGTGCGGGCACGGGTTCCACGTCGCCTGCGTCGACACCTGGCTGCGCTCAAACTCCTCCTGCCCGTCCTGCCGCCGCCCCATCGTCCTCGACGACCCGGCCCCGCCCAAGCGCTGCCGCAAGTGCGAGGCCGTCGTCCTGGAGGCCGTCGTCGCCGCATCCTCGTCCTCCGCCGCCGGCAGCAGCGGCGGCCGGAGCCGTGGCGGGGGGTTCTTGCCGTAGCAGCAGCAGCAGTAGTTGCCTGGTCGTGCCGCCGTGTCTGACGAGCGGGCCCAGGGACGGTCCCGGTAGTTGAGCTGCTCCCATCAGGCCGTGGACCACATGTCAGTACTCAGGAAAGATCTCCTTTACAGAAGAAAATAATTAGAAATGAGATTCTTTTTGGACAACTTTCTGAGTTCTTCTTGAGCTTTGGTGTGCCCATGACATCTGTTGCAAACTTGCAGCTGTTACTGAAAAATTGTAAAGAGTTGGGTTACAGAAATTTCTATTAGCATATACAGATTCTAGTTTGTTCCCAGCATATACAGATTCTAGATAGTTCATGTTCAGTAGTACAACGCTAGCTCGGGTGCGAAGTGCGATTTTATTGCGTGGGATCGGGTGCGCCGAAGGATCGATCATCTGGCAAGACGTGATGGGGTGGGGCGGGGGAGCTGTGCGAAGGGGAGTGGACGGGTAGTCTGCTTCAGCGGTAGGTCGTCGGGGATGATCATCAAAAGCATGTGAGGGTGAGGTTTTTGTCTTCCATTGATTATTCGGAAGCATCAGCGGCAGCTCTCAAAAATATTATCGACCCTGCACCTACTCCGTTATGCTACAACTATTTCCCTCAAAAAGAAACGATGGCGCTAGTTCCATCCATATCCGACACCCCTGCAGATTTGAAATGTAACAAGTATCCGCGATCAGTGGGAGTCGGTCTCTTGTAGCCAAGTGTAAACACAGGTGCTCCTAAATGACATAATAATTAACATGAAAATATGTTAAGCTCACTTAAATGGGATTAGGTGGACATAGATCTCTTGCAAGTTGCAGACAAAGTGTAGCTAAGCAGTTTAGTAACATGTCATTGTACCGAGCATGTTCAGATTATTATTTAGGTAGCACAGGAGTAATGGGACACCTATGCAGCCAGAACAGGACGGAACTACATCAGATTGCCTGCATTGCTCGTGTGACCAGACAACCCTCACGAGTTGCCGATCCCCAGCACAGCACACAGATCATCGGATAGCGCTTGTGCTCGGTGCACGGAGCAGGTGAGTTGGCGCGAGACGGCATGTGGTTGGTGCGCGGCAAACACGACGACGCGAAAGACGCTGATGAGCTTCAACTGATCAGCCCGCAGCAGAACTTGTGTATGGTGTCAGCTTCCAACTGCCGCAGCAGAAGTTCCTTTTTTGCTGCTGCTCGATTTTGTTGTCAGAGACGAAACCTTTTCCCTCGCTGCTCTCATCAGAGTATCTCAGAGGTCAGCAGGTGATGCGTGACCGCAGTACGTCATGGTTTTCTGGAAGCGTGTTTCTTGTTTCGTGGGGTTTGGTGGCATGCTTTGTGGAACGGACAGAATTTTACTCCACGTTTTCAGAAGTTACCAAAGAACGAGAAGAAAACCTTCCTAACGTTTGTCGTTCTTAGTGGACTGGACCAATAATGTTGTGCTCAAAGTGGTCCAAAAGTGGCACCTTTGCGAGACACACTTAACAAATCCTGAGGTACCACTCATGGTTTCTATATCTGATCATTTGGTATTTTGGTTGGACGGCCTTCGTTGATGCCGTTTCCGAGCAATAACAAGAGTACAGCTCTAGCCAAGCAATGCCCTAAAACCTCAACAAACGAAAAGCAGCAAATGAAAGGGCAGCCAATCACCCGATGTAATCACACATATCTGAAAAGCAGCAAACGAAAGGACCGTGGATCTTCCCCCACATATTCCTCGGCTTAAAGCTTTCCCAACAACTTGGGACCTCACTTACCAATCTGATCGCCAATCAAAAGGTAATCCTCCAATTGAACACCATAAACCTTTTCGCTGGGTTATGGATCACAAAAGCAACCATGGAAAGCCCAAAAGCAGATGTTTACTGGTGAGGGATCAGCTACTAGCAATTCTACATTCTGTCTCCACACAGATGTTCAGCTAGCAAAAAATGTACCTTCCCAGCCTCCAATGGTTATTGGTGACATGGCAATAACCACTGATCAGTCACTAATACTCTCCTGAACAATCTGAACACAAAATTGAGAGGAGCAACGAAGACAAACACACAAAAATGTAACTGTCACAAACCACTAGTTACACAGGCAAAAATTCCAACAAACACAAATACAAAGTCTCAGAGCAAAAAAGAACAGATGATGAGGATCTACACATCCTAGTTCTGAAAGCCAGCCCATGACAGTATAAAGCCTCACAATCTACAGTCGAATCATCCCTTTAGGGCACACTGTCTCCACTCCCTTCTTCGTCGGTCCAAGTTTCTTTTACACGGCACCACATGATTAACTACAGCCAAGTTTGAAAACCACAAAATTATTTCCAGCGACGCTGGTCGCTGGATCTGAGCGAATTAATCATCCCTGGGTTCCTTGGCTTGCTTTGCTCCAACAGAGAAGAACTCCGTGATGACCTCAAGAGGCATGCCTTTTGTCTCCGGCACCTTCATGAACACAAATACAAGGGCCAGTATGCAAACGACAGCATATATTCCAAAAACACCGGCGAGTCCGATGGCGTTCAGCATCACTGGAAGAGTGTATGTCACGATGATGTCGCCAATCCAGAAGGTTAAAGCACAGATGGCTATGCAGATTCCGCGAACAGTTGTGGGGAAAATCTCAGCACAAAGAATGTTTGGAATCGGGCCGAAGCCCATGACAAAGAAGCAAAAATAGATTATGACACTGATTGTGGAGAGTGCAGCATGCACCATGGTTCCAACCTCCACAATGTTCACGATGACCAAAATAACTAGTGCCACTATCAGGATCGGAATTGTCGCAAGGAGAAGGAACCTGAATAGGAAACAAGGCAGAAGCATGGTTACTCCTTTTACTAACGTTACCAAAACTGCATTCAATCCGTTTCAAAAAAAAAACTGCATTCAATCAAAGAAAGCAATGAGCATGTGGAACGTAATGTCTAACCTCCTTCCAGACATATCCATAAGCCTCATAGCAATACCAATGCTCGGAAGCATCAGTAAGGTTGTCAAGGCACTGATGAGAATAGATGCAGAAGATGAGCTAAGGCCAATGTTTGAAAGAAGAACGCCAACACCCGCTTGCTCAAGAATCTGAGGGGTGTAGTAGAGAACACCATTGATGCCAGCAAACTGCATCAAAAGGTAAGTTAATAACTGAAATTGATATTTTATATTCTATATTGATGAAAAAAAGTAAATAATAATTATACTATGTCAAAGCAAGAAAATTCGCGCTCATCCTTTATTCTTGGAAGGTTAGAACTACATTCATAATAAGGTACTTACGAAAATCCATGGAAGTGAATGAGAATAGAACATGTTTCTGTGCTTCTGATAAGCACCCAATAATCATTTTCTTTGACACAAACAATATTCAGGGGTCCCACAGCCCACTCGCAGCACTTCCCCTGTATTGTGTTTAATAGACTACTTTTACGTGTTTCTTATACAGACACATCATGTTTCTTAAGATTGACTACTATACAAGATGTAAAAGCTGGCTCTTGTTAAGACTTAAATATACACCGGTACCATTTGCAGTCTGATCAGTAAAACTATGCTACCCAGATTAGCATCCATGATCCATCATATAATCATTAATCAGGATTATTCCTTATTTGGAAAGAGCTAGAAAACACCAGTGGGTTGCTTACCATAATTCAGGCTGTTAAAGATTTGTAGGTAAGACCAAAAGTAAGAACGTAAAGTAGAAAGTTATTAGCAGAAACGCAGCGTATAGCAGTAATAGAATAAAGGATTTAATTCATGATAGAACTACAAGAGATGGCTTGGCGGTTCGATGGCCTAATTTCATGCTGTCTTTCAAGCCATCAAATATGCGTTGCTGCGGGGCTCTTTTACCATATTTAGATAAAAATTCGACCATTCTTCTTTCTAAATTGGTATCATGTACGCTTGGGAAAGATAAATACCGATATATAGAAGCAGAATCTAGTTACCTGCTGAAGGATTTGTATTCCAATGCCAACAAACAGTGCATGCTTCACTCCAGGTTCAAACAGGTCAGCCCATCTTGGACCTTTAGCAACTGCCTCGGATGGATGTACCATTGCAGGACCAGCAGCACGTTGCTCCAACAGATCCTTGGAGTAAAGAGCTGGTTGGCTCACAAGAGCTGCAGCCTGGACAAACTCACCACCGGGAGGAACATCCCCTCCTGGAAGCGACAATATAGAACCTCTGTTGCCTTGAACCCCCTCCTCATGCAAGTAAATACGTTGGAAGCCACCTTCCTTTTGCCCATCTGCACCTTCTCTCTCAGTCCATTTCCATGCCAACTGCCATCCTCCACCAATGCCCATGCTGCTTACTGCCTCTCCTCCCTGCATACTACCGCTTCTTCCCACAGAACCCATTATGCTACCATGAGGTCCAGCGATCTCCTTTCCTTCCACACTTGTTGCTTGACGAGAAATAAGTGGGCTTTGGAGGTTATCCTCAATGTCATCTCCACCATGATCTGAACCATAATCATCCCCTTCTCTTTGACTCTCGGCATCCCAGTCAGCTTTAGACTGCTGATGTTCGGCAACACTGAACATGCTGCCAAAGTTGGGAAATAAGGTGCTCCGCATGCTCCCCATTATCTCGGGCATCTTCTCATGGACACTTCCAAAAAGAGTGACAACAGGGTCCACAAGGGGCTTACCCTGACTAACCATACTCCCATGCCGAGAGATGAGACCCATTGCACTTCCAAGAGCGCTTTGCCCCCGAACAGGACGGGCAACCCAAGATAGGCCTTCTTCGGGTCCATATAGCTTGATCTTTTCCGGATCAGGAACCAGACCTTCATCAGCAAGCTCGTCATCAGGGCCAATTATGTATTCTTCAATACGTGTATCTTTCCCAACTCCCAAACCTTCAACTAGAAGAGCCATTTCTCCTGTAGAGTTAATCCAGCATGAGTAATCATCACATAGATTGTAGAAATATACAACAGCACTGAATTATATCTGCAAAGGCATACACACCTGAGACGTCTTCTCTTCCTCGCAGCCTTTGCAACACTCGCTTAGCCTCAGCCATCCTTCCTTTGCTCACAAGCCACCTCGGCGATTCGGGCAAGAAGAAGACAGTCAATGCAAAGTATATAAGCGATGGGATCGATAGAACCCCAAGCATGATCCTCCAATCAGGTTTTGGCATGAGGGACATCCCAAACACCATGCAGTAGGAAAGGAACATCCCTCCCGACCCACTGAACTGCGGCAGTGTGTTCAACAGTCCTCTAATGTCCGTCGGGGCGGTCTCGGAAATGTACAATGGGATAAGCGTAACGGCCAAACCGATACCGAAACCATCAATGAGCCTTGCTAGGAGCAAGATATACACGTTTGGCGCCCAGAGCATCACCAACCCACTGACAAAATATAGCACAGCCGAGGCGATCAGCATAGGCCGCCTACCAACAGAGTCTGCCACTGCCCCAGAGAACGTCGTGATGACTGTCGCCCCAATGAGCGACATGGCCACGATGAGACCCTCAATGAGGGGCTCACTCTGCAAATTGAATTCCTTCTTTATGTACAAGACTGCACCTGCAGATCACATATCAGGTCAACGGAGTCAGAGTGAAGTCAAGCCATCAGTATCAATTCATAGTCTTGAAATATTCTGACTTGGATCACATCAAGTTTCAAACACAGCAACCGTGTATGACGGATCCATACAACTATTTTTAAATGATGGGAAAAGATTCGAAATTCTTTAGGAGATCATCATTGCTCGGTAAATTCAAGATCGTAAAAGAACAAACGAAACGTTTTAACTATATACGCGATTCCACCAAACACATCATGATCTCGACAGGAATCCCAATAATTGCTACCCTACCTAACATGGACCCTCACTAGCATAAAAAGACATCCGGGCGCAATTGTACAAAATAAGATTAGACCATTTTGAGTTACCTGCAATCGTCGCATTATCCCATCCCTGCAGCAAGTTGCCGATGGAGGCCGCGATGGCGACCAGCACGGCGCCCGTCATCGCCGCCGAATCAGCTGCCCCTGCACAAGCGCAACAACACCCCTCATCAGCATACCGAATCTTGTAATACTCCAGCAAACAAAGAACAAATCGAGGTTGATTGAAGCAGCCTACGGTAGCGAATCCAAGAGCAAGGCCTCTCGCTTACCCCGCTACGGCGACCGAGATTTGGGATCCCCGATCGGGCACAAGGTCTTCTTAAAAGGACAGTGGCTGGCTCTAGACTGGAATCTGGAGAGGTGATGAGGTGGCCAGATGGGGAGAGCACGGGGGCACCAAAGCCGCAAGCTTTTTCTTGCGCGGAGCGTTGGGATTGGAGAGTGAGGGGGGCGAGCAGAGCTGCAGAAGCAGCCGCGGAGGCGGAGGGGGATGAGTGGAGTGTGGGGTGGGACTCCTGCTTTTGTGAGCTTGTAGAGACGCAGCGCTCGGATTTTTTCCTACTCGAACTCAGCTATAGCCACCTATACTAGCTGACGTGTGGGTCTCAGTGTGTAGAGGTGTGAGAACCCAATTGTATTTGACGTGAGAATTTGTTTTGGGAATGTTTAAATGACAGGTGGGCATAAGCGGGGGGAATTATTGTGTGGGGCAGGCGGGCAACCCGGATCCAACCTTAACCCTCGTGAAGGACAACCAGGTATTATGTACTTGCCATTCTCAATGAAAACGGTTTTGGTAAGTGTAAATTCATACTCAAAAGGAGTTTGATTTCAATTTTTATCGATATAATTTTGCATGCTCCTTCTAAGCCATTGGGGTCGAGCTCATGGACGACATCTCAGCTCGCACGCATGGCGATTTCAATGATCACTGGATACCCGACGAAACTTAGTGATTGTCTTTGCTTTGTTATGCAATTGTCTCTCAACGATTACTAATCGCCTGCACGAAAAACCTGGACCTCCCAACCATTTTGTTCCGGTCAATGTTGTTTGCTTAATTTAATTTAAACTTGGCTCTCTATTTTCCCGCCTTTTAATAGATTTGTTTGTAATTTTAGGCCGGGCCATATTTGGGCCGTTCCTTAAGTTAATGAAATTCAGGTTGGAAGGTCCGCCCATCCAGCCAACCCCCTCTCTCACATCCCCTTGACCGGAACAAAATGGTGCTCAATTGAACTAGTTTTAGGACAATTTGATGTGTTGTTTGTTTTGAAATCAACTTATGATCGAGTCTCTAGTTCCCTCATGCGATCGTGTTGCTTTTTATTTCTTTTGAATGTTTTATTTTGCTTGAGTAGAGTTGCTATGTTGGCGCATCCTTCGATACGTTAGACACGTTTATAACATCCCTAACTAAGAAATTGTCTAACTCTCTGAAAACTGATAGGAATAATATATATGTGAGTCATCTTTTTTTTTTGACAATTTGAAAG
The DNA here is from genome assembly GCA_007726485.1 of Eragrostis curvula. Taxonomy (NCBI): domain Eukaryota; kingdom Viridiplantae; phylum Streptophyta; class Magnoliopsida; order Poales; family Poaceae; genus Eragrostis; species Eragrostis curvula. The sequence continues at coordinate 41,157,414 of CM017439.1, forward strand.
ATAAAAGCTTATCAAATGGGTATGTTTACCTATCGACTGCCACTTCACTTTTCATATTATTTGAACATTGGTGATGTATACAACAGTTCTAAAACGGACGGCTCAAGTTGCTCCATGGAGTGGACGAGTGGCCCATTATATTCTTGCAATCTTTGCACAATGTTGACGTACAAGAAGGATCACATAAAACGGCCAACCTGATGGGCCCGAGCTGCATAATCTGTAAGGAAATTCTTATAAAGATGACAATGACATTTTTGTCCCAAAGTGCTTGAATGCTGCCTTATGTGATTTCCTATCTAATGCGTCATGATGAATTCCTTTAGTTTATTCCAAATAGCGTTGTTCGATTGCAACATGAACACCGAGGCAATCCACATGTCACTCTCTCCTCTTTGCGGAGATTTTGTTGTTCATTTCAATTATTTTCCATAGATACACTTCCTGCAGTATTGCCCCGTCCAGCATGATGCGTACCTAGTGGTCAAATGGAGCATCGTTTTCTCGAGAACATGTAGGATAACTGCATATTTAATATACTACAAGTTAACAAATTATTTTAAGATACATTAGAGCAATATTCTACTAGTTTCAGGTCACTCTAACCATTCATGAAGCTTGACACGTCGTACAAGACCCACTCCAGGTGTTTAGATTCTAGAATTCGAGAACAAACTCAAACAGCTTTTCATGTTCCGGGCCCAGATTGAAAATTAAAGCTCCTGTCGTGGTCCATGGACCGAGCATCTGCACCTTTCTAAGACTGACTCCAGCAGTCCAGATGACCTATACCTTTAGAAGGTGTTGATTTCCTTTAAAAGAGCTGCCTAAAAAATACTCATCTCCAATAGAACACCTAAAACATGTCGCACCTTCTTCTTCCTCCCTCCCAACCCTCACCGTCGACGGCGCCGCCGCCCCGCTCGCGCGCCTGAGCCGCTGCCCCGACGCTGCGGAGCCACGCCCACCTGCCGCCGTCCCCGCCTCGGCCGGATTCCGGTGAAGAATCGCTGCCGCCCCGCGAGCCGCCGTCCCCGCCTCGCCCGCGCGCCCGAGCCGCAGCCCCGCCGCGCCTCCTCCGCGCCCGCGCCACCCAACCGACCTTAAATCGCTCGAGGACGACCAATTCGCGACGGCCCCCTCAGCTTCCTCACCTGCCGTGGCCCGCGTCTCTCTCCGGTGAGGTCAAAACCGAGTTTCCCATTTCGATGCGCTCACCTCCGCCGCCTGTCCCGAGCGGGCCGCCATGACGAAAGCGACGCCGTCCTCGCGCCGGTATTCTCTTCCCACCCCGTCGCCGCGCTCTCCGCCCTCTCCTCGGTCGGTCTCCCCGACCGCGCCTCCACCGTCCAGTCTCCCACCGCCGCGCACCTCAACGCCGTCCTCGGCCCGCTGCTCCGCCGCCGCAAGCTCGCGGAGCTCGTGCCCTCCATCCTCGCCAAGCACCCGTGGCGGAGGGAGCGAGGGCGGCAGCAGGGGGGATGGGCGCACGGCAGAAGGCGAGGAGGCTCGGTCGCGTCCCTCTCGCACCCGATTGCTCGGTCGCCCACCGTTCGCCTCCGAAAATGGGGAGGAGCTTTGAGTACTCTGTTGGAGAACGTTTTTTGATGTTTTAATACCTATTTTGGGATATATGTGACATTTGGGGAGACTGTTGGAGTCAGTCTTAACAACTCAGAGATGCCTTCCGGAGTCCAGACATGTCTATTACTCCCAGTTTTCAAATACTTGTCATTTTAGATAAGATTTTAATTATTAAATTTTAAAACTTTGACTAGCAATAATGTTTATGATAATTAGTTTGAAAACAACTAAATCATATAAATACATTTGTAGGAATACTTAGTTATATCATATAATTAGTTTCCTCAAAAAAATATCATATAAGTAGTTGCATGGTTTTACAGACTTATTATAACAAAAAGATCACAGTCAAAGTTGCATTTGAAGACCATGTTGTTGTTCAAAAAAATAAATAATTGGAATTGAAAACTTAGGGAATATGTATTATATTATTTTTCTAATATTAAGGCATTAAATGCATTGTTAAGAGCTTGAAATTACAAAATTATGTTAGAAAAAGAAAGTTAAAAGTTACCCACCCTAGCTATTGTTACAAAAGTTTAGTAAATAACCACACCGCCATTATCTAAAAAAAAAGGCAAAATGCCATACAAATTAGCCATAAATAGGGTGAGCACTCATGTGTACTGTGTTAAAAAAAAACACCAACTGAGCAACAAAGGAAAGGGGACGGGTGTTGTACAAGCTTAATTAACTCGGATATCCAATGGTGGATACCAAAAGAAATGCCATACAACCTGTCTAGCTAGCAATATTGACGGAGAACAAGGATGAATAGGGCCAAAGACATCTGTTGCACGACATTCAAGTAGCTTCGAGGTCGTGGTGCCAACCAGCAGGTGGCAAGTCGATCAAGCTGCAAACTTGGTACTGATAGTTCAAGTTCCATGACTATCAGCAGAAGGTAGGAAGTTGATAAAGTAGTACACAAAAAAAGGTTAAATATAAAAAGAAATAGAGTAAAGAGATAATGTAGTTATGGTACAAATAGATTCAAGGTATGTGTGAAAGGGGTCTTGGTTTAGTGGTTAAGGCACGCGAGTAGCACCTTTGAGGTCCTGGGTTGGGAGTGTATTTTCTATGATTTAACGGCATTTATGTTTTCAGCGGTAGGGGACGTGGCCGTCGACAGCAAGGCGTTTGACTTCGTCAATTTGAAGGATTTGCCGGTTCAGTCTTCGAAGATGCTCATAGAGGTAGGGTTTACTTATGTGCGTTCATAGGGGTGAGTGTGCGTGCGTTGTGAGTGTCTGAGTTATACTGTATAATAAAAAAAGAAAAAGATTCAAGGTATGTTTAAGACATAATAATAGTGATAGAAATAAGAGCATACTATAGTTACATTTCTTCCTACCCGCATACAGCTAGACCGGGCTGAAGGAGGAGCCCGGATTACGAATCATGTCGCTTTTCCGTGAAATCACCGTTTCGGAGCTAGCTAGCTTCCGTGGCTATAACTTGGTCTCGTTGCCGGAGCATTTGCACGTCACTGTAACTTTTAACCGGGCGCTCTAGCTGCGCCTGCTTCCTTCCTGTAAGGTCCTTGACTCGTTCTCACTTCTCACTTCGCTGGACAAAGAATCGAGTTGGCGCCGTGACGAATGGCCCACGCCGAAGCTGATTTCGCGAGCGCCGAGACAAAGTGAGGGAGGCATGGGCGCGCCACAGGTGTCGGAACGGGGACGCTCGCGCTCGGACCCTGGCCGATGACTCACCGGCGGCGTGAGCTGGCGCGAGGGTGCGGTGACGACGTCGACGGGCGGGAGAGGCACGGCTGCCCATGCCCTGGATTGGCTGATTGATGATTCTTTTGACACGGAGGACTGGCCGATTGATTGACGGGAGCGGGTGGCGGCGGCGGCGCTGGACCTGTGCCGCGACGCCACGCCGGGGTTGTCTCGGCTCTGGAGGCATCTGTTCGGTGGACCGGAAGGCAGGCGGGCGGTTGAGTGATCCGGTGCCGTACGCTTCGGTCCGCCGCTCGCTGAGCGCACACGGGTTGCTTTCTGCCGTGAAGCCGAGTGAAATCTTCAGAACAGAGTCGTGCATTTGTTTTTGGGTGAAATTATCCTAGAACAATGAACAATCAAGGTTCAGAAGCAGTTGAAATATGCATAGGTAGCTTACGTGCGTGCACGAGATTTTTCTGCAGGATCTGTTGATGATCGGGAGTTGGCGCCTCCGTTTCTGGCACCGATGCACGGTTTTTTCGTGTGTTCAAGTGACCGAAGTGGTTGTGGCAAACTGAAATATCTTCCCATAAACTTTGCAATCGAAAAATATCTTCACCGATCCCTCCCGGAGCAAGAATGTGAGCGCGATTGAACCGGGGGTCATTTTCCAAGAACCTTACCGTATATGAGAGCAACGTGATGTGAAGGGTGCTGAGAAGTCTTTGTTCCTGAGTGGTCTTCAAGTACTGCTCCTACTTGACAACAGTGACGTACAGTCTCGAGGACGAGGAGGAGGAAGCGTAGGAAAAAAAACTGTGCAACAGTGAACGTCGACAAAGTAAACTTTTTTTTTTTTTTTTGAGACTCCACAAAGTAAACTACTGTAACAAGAACGATGGCTAGCTTGTGGATTTAGCTGCTGTTTCGTTATTTCAGTTTCAGGTACAGGGGTGTGGTATGCTCCAAATGGATCCGCGTTACGTTACTGGGCCTCAGAGAGGAATCATTCTTCCTTGGGCTTAAAGAGGCCCAGTGCAGCTAAAAACTCGGTCAAAAGAGTCAAATCTTCCTGTCAGTTTCATAGGAGAGGCAAAGAGTCGTGAACAAAATCATATTTTTTTTATTCAGGATGAGTAAACAATCTACTATTCAGGCTTTGATCCGAGTCATGGAAACATGAATGGAACACTAAACAAAACTGAACCAATGATGCTACTGCACAAACTGACAAAAAAATCTACAACACTGATCTTACAAGTCTACGCGCGTACATATATAACACGTCATGCAATCCAGCTCGAGACGCGCATGCACGTACTCCCTCTGGTCTGACGTCCGGGGATCATCTCAGCCGCTGGCGGCGCCAATCCGCACGTCCGGGTTGCGCACCGTCTTGAGCCACATCCCGGCGAGCACCCTCGACGACAGGCTCCAGATGACGTTGGGCCGCTGCAGCCGCGCCCTCGCCTGCGTCGTCTGCGTCGGCGTCCTCTTGCCGGGGCGGGCGGGCCCGTGGGCGAGCAACCACTGCATCGCCGTCAGCTTCTGCCTCTCCGCGACCCAGGTGGCGCTCCCGCCGGCTCCCGTCGCGGGGCACCTCATCTGCACGCCGCCGACGTGGAGGCTCCGCACCTTGAACCTCCCGGCGCTGTGCCCGGCCGCGCCCAGCATCCTGGCCGACTGCACCACGGCCACCATCGGCGCGCCCACCGCCTCGTAGCCCCGCGACGGGTCGCGCAGCTGGACGGCCGCCACCAGCGTGACGCGGCCGTCGGAGGAGGAGCCGCCGCCGCCGCAGGACTCGGACCACTCGTCGTAGGGCACCAGCGCGTCAAACACGCTCGTGTTTCCAGCGGCGGCGGAGGCGGCGCCCACCTCGAACGGCGCGTCCTCGTCAGCCATCTCGGCCTGGATCGCCAGCGCGTCCACGGCCGTGGCCTCCAGCTTCTGCAGGGAGAAGGCGAGCACCTCCTCCAGCGTCTCCGGGTCGTCGCCCACGCTCCAGATGCCGGTGACCACGCGCTCGCTCCGGCCCTGCGACGTCGCGGCGGCGAGCTTCCGGACCAGCTGCACGGACTGCGCCGCGCTCGAGCTCGCGCCGCCCTCGGTGCGTCGCCCGCCGATCACCGCTTCCGCGATGCCCTCGAAACCCACCTGCCCGGGCGCCTTTCCCGTGAGGTTATCCATGGCCCCGAGCGACGCCACCTTGTCACGTACTGCGTCGGCGCCGCTCGCCGCCGCCATCATTTGGAGGACGTCGAACCCGGTCGCGGCCATGGCGCTCGGCAGCACGAACGGCCTGGACACCTGCATGGCGAGCTTCGGGGGGCCGTCTCTGCTAACCAACGGCAGGTCGTACGGGTTCATGGACACAAGAAACCCCCCGTCACGCGTTTGCACGACCGGGCCGAGGCTCCGTCCCAAGTCCGGCACCATGGGCGGAAGATGATCCGCCGCTGCAGGACTCCTCGGAGACGGGGACTGGCTTCGCGGCGTCGCGGCCAGCTTGAGCTTCTTCTTGTCTTCCGCGTCAACCTCGAGCTTCCTGAGGAACTCCACGGTCACCATCTCTTCGTCAGCGTCAAGGCGCTGCTCCGCCGCCTGATCCGCCGCCCTGGGCGACTTCTTCCCGCCCTTGTTCATCAGCGCCTCGATGGCCTCGATCTGCTCCGCGATGGAGTCGAGCTCGCGCAGCACGTCGCGGCGAGGGTGGTAGTGGACCACCTCTTTGACCGACTCCACGCCCTTCTCCACCACCTCGTACTCCGGGAGGCTGTGCGTGTCCCCCGCGTCGACGGAAACCTCGTCGTCGCCGGGCTTGTTCCAAGGCACCAGAGACCTCTCCGTCGCAGCAGCATCATCACTACGATGCTCGTCAATGCGAAGCCTGTCGACCAGCTGCTTGTACGCTCGCATGGAAGGTGAGATGGCAGCGTCGGACTCGGAAAGCTTGGGCGACATATGTGAAATAATACTGAAGCTGTCTCGGTTGTGCGCCCTCGCGCGACCAGGCGCAGGCGGCGGCACGTTCGTCGGCTCCCCCATCTTCGTGTAGAGGCTGAGCCCCGCGTCCTCCATGAGCTGGAACCCCAGCTTGAGCACCAGATCGCCGCCGGCCGCCTTGCCGGAGAGCGGGAACGTCTTGTCGAACCACCTGACGCGGCTGCCCTCGGCGGCGCTCTTCTGCACGGACTCGAGCACGAGCGCGGTGACGTCGACGGTGTGCGTCCCGAGCCGGACGCCCCTCGCCTCGGGCGCGACGACGGAGACCACGAACCGCCGCGGCTCGAGCCGGAGCGGCTTCCCGGTGCCCGCGCCGCCCGCAAAGTGGAGGTTGCACCGGACGAACATCGTCTCGTCGAAGTCGGCGCCGCCGTCGCGCACGCGGCACGGCATGGTCTGCACGGCGCCGTCCCTGGTCTCCGCCTTGCGCACCGTGACGGCGAGGCGGTACCCCTCCAGGGAGGCCGGCACGCCGCGGACGGCGGAGACCTCGACCGAGAACAGGCACCCCGCGCGGCGCATCCGGAGGTGCGAGAGCGCGCGCACCGGCTTCCAGCTCCTCCACGTCGACGTCGACGACCCTTTCTTGTTGCTGTCACCCTCCTCCGCCTCCGCGCCGGATGACACCGCGCTCTTCGTCGTCGAACCCGACACGGCTCCGCGCCAGGACGACAGCGAGAAGCGGCGAGACGACTGCGCCCTCCGGTCATCCCGTCCGGGTCCGTCGACGATGCGCGGGCCGTCCCGCGCGGCGCCGGAGCGCACGATGGCGAGCGAAGTGGCGCGCCGGTGGAGGGCGTCCGGCCCGTCCAGGTACTCGGTGAGGCTGGCGCCGGAGCTCGCCGGAGCCCCCCGCGCCACGCCCGATCCGGCCATGTCAACACACGGCTTGTTCGTACTCGGTCGGCGACGACGCGCTTCCTTGCGCTGGAGCAATAACCCGTGGCGCACGCCAGTTCCCGATCGGTACTAGTAGCTTTTAACACTGCCGTGTTGGCGCGAACGAACGCCTGCGCAGGTTGAAAACCCAAGCCCCACCAACCACCCACCGGCAGCTAACCGTCGCCCCCCCTCCATCCGACGGCTCCTGTACGTCGTTGGTTCGATCGACGGCTCGCGACCGCGCCATGCTGCTCGGGGCCCGTCTGATGGCTGTGGCTTATCCACGGCGCGAGGCGGGAAACTTGACGAGACGAGACGGCAGCCACATGAACAGCGCGCACGGAGAGGGAGTGATCGAGTGATGGAATTCAAGCCACGAGACTTTTGGGGCTGGATCATGATGGACTCATTCGTGGGCTTTCTTGTGATCTCCATCAGCGGGCGGCAAAGCAAAGTTGACGTGATCCGGCGTAAATGCGCGCGAGAGTGAGACGACGCCGGGGTCCGAACGCGCGTACCTTGGCTGCGTGTAGCTGGTTTTTGCCGCAACGAGAACTACTGGGACAGGAACCGCGAAGCGTGTCGTCACGCGGCGGTGAGCTCGTGGCGCCGGTGCCAGGAAACCGGGAGCGCGTCGCCGTCGCGCCGAGAGCATCGTGCAAAGTCCGTACGAGACAACTGTATGCTCCGTTTGCACGGGCATGCTACCGGACTCTAGCAGAACGTCGGTACGTACTTGATTTTCAGCTTGGTGCACGGATTCGGGAACGCAGCGAATGGGAACGTTACGTCGGAACTCTATAACAAATTTTATTCCTTCGTCTGTTGTCAGGCATGTGATCCACTATATATTTTCAAACCAATTCGTTCGCGAGCCGTTTCAAGGAGCCATAAGTCGGCCGGATGATGCGATGGGGTATGACTCTACGGTACACCGTACTACTGACCCCCCTTTCCCCCTCTGTATTGGTTCACGAGTCATCTCAAAAAGGCCAAGCTACGTCTCGGCTAATACTTGTACTGGGCCTGGGGTCAGGGAAGGTTGGACGCTGCAGGGATGAAAACACGTGTCTAGACATGTGAAACTTGGTCTGAACTAAAACATCTTCTTTTTTTATATATATATATAAAAACTAAGCTTTCCATGTGAAACCTTAAGACTTCTTTAGGCCCCTTTGAAACATGCGGTTCTCAGATGCATGAATACATTGAATAGGATTAGTGCAGAATTAGGTTAGGATTAGGTTGCTTGTCACTGGCCTGCAATCCTACAGGAATTCGGAAAGCAATAATATTTTAATAGAGTGTTTAGATGCAACACAAGAAAACACGGAAATTCGAAGAGAGATTCACACAAATCATTCCATGAGGTCCACTCATGTTAGATTTCAACTAAAATTCAAATGGAATCTTGCATTGTAAGAAATATATAGGAGGTTTCATAGGGTGGTATCCTTTTGTTGCAAAGTGGCATATAAGAAGATTTTATAGTTCTATAGAATCCTACATCATTCTTAAGCTTTTCCTTTGATCAAAAGGGAGCTTAGTAGCCATGGCAACGTAAAAGTGACCTCCCGGGGGCCATCGATGATTTTTTGTAGTTTGTACGTCGTATGTGGGAAGATAGAACATCTATGTTTACTTGAATCATTTTATTTTCAGCATCTAAAACAACCTATGTTTTTTATGAATATATGTATACTCTTTGAAAATAGAGAGTTACCGCACGACCATTCTCCACATCAGGGGAGCACACAATCTATGACGTTGGCCGCCACTCCTCCTATTTGGCTGCCACTCGCACCCTGGCGTACTCCCATCCTTACAGACTCCAACACTATCCTTGTTTGCTGCATCATCGCTCGCCGCCACTATTGTGCGGCCAAAGACGGATCATCGCCTCGCTGTGGTGCCCCGCACCTGTTGCTGCCCAACACCTATCATTGCCCACTACACCGCTATTCACTTTAAAATGACGCCATAATGACGTCGCAGCTGCCTCGCCGCATCACTAGACTACTGGTAGAATTGGGGGGAGGGGCCATGCCCCCCCCCAACCCCCCCTCCCCCCCACCCACACACACACACACTGGTAATTTCTCTGAGCATATGCTGCTCTTCTTTGGCGGACGATGTCCATATGTGTGCATCTCTTTCACAGACACACACGTATTGTTCTTCATTGTTCATTCATGATCCCTCTCGGTCCTCTTCGAACCCATGGTGGCATCCATCTGCGTGTTCACGTCCAGCCCAGGAAAGGTAGCACTAGTATCACCTCTAGTATAGGAAATGATCCATCACCATTTACGCAAGGAGTCAGCCCACGAATGTTCAACGTTCATCTTTTTATTTATTTCACGAGGACTCCCGAGGCGATGTTGCCGTTGATGAAGGCGAGATGGCACACGAGTGAGGGCAGCTCCATATTGTTCTTCGCGCGATATTAGAAGGCAAGGAAGGGGAGCAAGTTCGACGGAGGCAGCGGACGCGGGGCGGCATGGAGAAGCGGCGGGTCAAGAGACGGTGTTAACACCCCCCTCCCCCTCTCCCACCCCCTCTTTAATTTATTTTCCAGATCACTCACTGCAATAGACTTTCCTGCTGGGCCCTTGCTGTCGATGAGAGGGAGAGCCCACATCCCACCTTCTCCAAAACCCTAATCCTTCCACCCTCCATCAGTGGTAGCCGACGCTGCCGCCTCGCACCGCAGACCCACCTCCGCGCTCCGCCATCTCTAATGGGTCATAACTGCTTTGATTTTTTTTTTCTCTCGTAACTGCTTTGATGGCTAGAAGTAAAGGTAACAGGCCAGTGGACCTCTCTTTCCAGTTTTCTTGTTTTCTTCTCAGACTAGCCCACCCAGAAGAAGCGCCCGGCCCAACCCAGGCCAGCGGCATTCTCGTGCAAAGCCCAACCCAGTCCCTTACCGTCGCGGTCGCCCCCTATCCCGCGCTCGCTTTCCGTTGCTCTGATCTGACTGCTCCCGCGGTCCCGTCCACACACCCGCGCCGCACCGACATCACGTAAACACCAACCACGCAACGAGGGCGGCGAGTCCCGGATGAAGAAGCAACCGCGCGCCCGCGCCGACCGACGAGTCCCGGCCGTGTGTTGGCTGGCCAAGCAGAGATCGAGCAGGCGCTCGGAAACCAGTGCACCGCGTCCGCGTCGCCGTCCGTCCTGCGAGCGAGCCAGCCCAGGTCTGCGGGCTCCGGCGCCGCCTCGGCTTTTGCCGCAACGGCGGCACCTGCTTGTGCCCAGGTTAGTTTGGCCTCTGTACCATATTGTGTTGAACTGAATAACCTGCTCTGCCTTTTGGTTTCGCAAGGTTGCCAGGCCGGCCGTGATCCCGCGCGCCGCAGGATCACGGATCACCCATCGCGTTCCCTCGTGGTCATCTGCTCCATGCCTCCATCGGCCTCCAGCATACGTGCGGACATGACGATGATGCCAGACTAGTTTCACTTGGACCAAGCTGGCTTGCTCCAATCCAGTCAGCTGAACCTCAGCCCCGGTTCACCTCTTCCCTAATGATACTTGTAATAATTAAGAAACAAAAGGAACATCACAGCGCTGACTACAGCAAATAAACAAAAGAACATCTGCACAACACTCCGAGTGCTGCACTCAGAAAAGAGAGGCATCAAACGCGATGCAATTCAATTTTCTTCTACTATTAAATATCAGGGTAGCTACTAACCAAACAAACACTGGTACATATAAGACACGACCACCATGCTTTGTTTCACAGAACACACTATACAGTTTACACTACTAGTATACTGCTAACTATACTAGGCAACCAGCCAGCTTTCCTCCTGTGCTCAACTATGTAGGCATATGTCCTCCTCCTGGAATTCACAAACCTTCCCCCAGGGCCAAGGATTGTGATGAACCAGATGAGCAACCGAAGATAACAAAATCTTTGTGTGGCAGGAACATCAGTGAACTTTGGGAGCCTCCCTTAGTGGTAACTTCATGCTGCTTTCCACTGTTTGCCGCCCAAGTCCAGAGCTGTTGCTTTGCGTCATTGTGGCGGATTCAGCACACTCGACCCGACCATCCTGAAAAATTACAGGAAGAGAAATCTGCACATCAGATTTTCAGCAGGGAAGAAGCTTTCAATATACTGTGTTTTATATTATGCTGAGTAATTGCAGGATTATTCAGATACAAATATGTCTTCCTATGGCAAATCGGAAGTATATGTCAAAGAAGAAGACTTCATTTCCTTACAACACTATCAAAGCACATGAAATATGTCGGAAAAGCTACGAATGTCCTTGGTAGCAGAAATTAATGCCTTTTTCCATCCCTATCTGTTGGGACTCTTGTTTCCAAGTTGTTGCAAAGGATGGTTTGGTGGTATTCGGTGGGAATGTAAACTTTAAATAATGCCATACATGACCTCGTAATTCCTTTCTATAACCGAAGGCCATTCTGGAAGCACTCTAGGACCAAATGTATTATTTGTCGAACATGAATCATCGAATAGTGCTACAAAATCGTATATTATGCTATTCCGTAACATTATTTGAAATCGCTATTCTCACAAGCTTAGTGAGGACTCAGAAGACAGACTTACATTGTTTTGATTGACATCCAAGACCATGTCTTCAAGGAAAGAAGCTTCCATGTTGCGTTCCATGCAAGCTGTTTGGAGCTTGTCAACAGTAATATAACCGCTTCCATCGTTGTCAAAATATGTAAATGCCGCCATCAAGTGGTTTTTGTGTTCCATTTCATTAAGAGGCAAAGTTACAGCAATGAACTCTTCCCAATTAACAGTGGTGCTGTTGTCATTGCCAGTCTAAGTAAAGTCATAAAAAATTTGATTAGAAAATAGCATTTGTATAAAGCTACCATTATAACACTGTACATCATGTTCTGCTCTATGCAATGATGTATTTGTAAAACAATCCATGGGTTGCGCACTCCGAGTATAGGATGTGTTATGTCAATTTTTCTTTTACAAGCATTAGACAAGTGTACAAAATTCTATAAATAAATTGAGTATATAGCAGAACAACTCTTCGGGACCTATTTAGTATATGTTGATTGTGAATGAATTAGTATATACATGTAACGTGAAAGATTCAAGTGCCGCTGTGAGATAAAGGGAAAATACACAAGTAACAAAAAACAAAATCAATTTGACAACACATTGGGTATTTCTCGACTACAGTCTATTCATGTTTTTTATGCCATCAATAGTAAAAAAGTTCCATCACAAACTTTTAAAAAACTATTAATCCTATGTAGTTGTTGGTACTTCATGTAAGACCTACTTACCACTTCCATTAAATCACTATTCTCAGTATTTTTTAGCCCAGAACCACATCTTCTCAGCCCTTCTTTAAGCTCACCCAAAGTAATGACACCTTTGTTATCGGTGTCCATGGCCTTGAATATTTCTCTTAATTCAGCAATCTCCTGTTCTGAAAGACGCTCGGCAATAACCTGGATGTCCAAATAATATTGAAATATGAGCCTTATTGCCGTCCTAACACAAAGTACTGATATCAGAATCAACTGAAAATGATAGCTCAGACAAATTGAACCACATGGTAATGTACCTTGGTAAATTATCTCTAAGCTTGGAGGCGACAATGAAGCATAAACATGACTAAATGACTGGAAGCACACGTACTAACACTAATGATGACATATTTATACGCAGTCAGATATTGTAAGCTCTGGGTCATCAAGATTTTAGACAACATGAGGATAAGTGTGAACTAAGCATTTTTTTTGTACCATAATGCACATCAAAGTAATTTGATTTGAACCCTTTACAGCAGGAAGCTATGCCAGTGAAGTTGAACTGTTTCATCTCCATAAGGACCCAAAGGTGGGAAAAAAAGTATAGCAATTCCGACTATTTTCAAAAAGCATTGTTTCTCCATGATGCAAAAATGACTGCGCAATAACAACTTTTCTAAAACATGAGCAAATGAAAAACATACCAGCAGAGCCAACTTCTTTAAGTTATTCACGGCTTCTAGTTTCTTGTGATAAGAAAGAACAGTTAGTTCTGTAGGACCAGTAGCCACTCCATTGTAACATATCCAGGGATGCTCTGAACATTAAACCAAAAAATATCATTAGACCATAAACAAATTTATTTGATAGTCTTGGATCTTAAGATACTTATAGCAAAATTTCCTGGACAAAATATGATGTGAAATCACTATACAAAAAAGCAAGACACATTAACATAAGATACTGAAGCAATGAGAATTGATGTTGTAATAATACTAACTTAGCACTTCATGGGCTTTCAAACGCTCTGATGGAAGAGGGCATAGCATTTTTCTTATGAGATCCTTTGCGCTGTCTGATATCCTGTCCCACTGGCTTGATTCAAAATCGAGACGTGCTTCACGGACTTTGCCAAATATTCTATTTTTGGTTTCTGATACAGAATAAAACATGCCATTTTAGCAAATCTAGCCAAAAAAAAATTAAAAACAGTCCTTTAAATGTCAGGTCCAACGATTCACCTGCCCAAAATGGTGCCACACCACTTAGCAATATGTAAAGTATAACTCCAACTGTCCATACATCAGCCTCCGGTCCATAGTGCTTCTGCAATACCTCTGGAGCAACGTAATATGGGCTGCCCACTAACTCAGTGAAAACATCACCTGTGAGATTAAAAATCCATATTCAGAAAAGGCACCAGAACAGATGCCAAGTTCAATAACTGCATATATTTCAGGTTGCTAGATGTGACAGAGAGAGGCGTAGTATGCAAGGAGGAAAGAAGGTATCTATATCAATTTACTCTGTTCAAGCCATAAATAAGTAGCAATAACGTGCTATGCTTGACTTGCTGACAACGCAAACTTGCCTTTGTATTACTTATGTCTATTTTTTTTTTAGTTTCACCTGAATCATTGCTTGAATTGGATGTATTTACATATTAGCTACAGAACATTACATAATAAGCTCATCACTCGACAATACAAACAGCCTGTTAGATCTTACTGAGTCAGTATATTACCTGGTTTAAAGAACACAGAGAGACCAAAATCAATTACTTTTATCGACAAATCATCATCTTCATCCTGTAAGAGTAAGTTTTCTGGCTTGAGATCCCGGTGCATCACTCCAAGGGAATGACACTTTGCTATGATGCCAACAACTGTTCTTATAACCTCTGCGGCCTTCGGCTCGCTGTAAGTCCCTTTCTGAAGCCGATGAAAGAGCTCACCACCTGCACAGAGCTCCATGACGATGTGCACGGCCTCCTCATCCTCGTACGTTTCCTTGATGGCAACTATATTCTTTTCGCCAGAAAGATGATGCATTATCTGGATCTCACGCCGCACATCCTCAATATCTTCCATGTGTCGGAAAGTTGCCTTCAAGATGGACTTGCACGCATACTGAGACCCAGTGCTGATTTCAGTGCATAGGTAGGTTGTCCCAGACCTACCCTTGCCAAGCTGGCGGCCGAGGGTATAATGCTCAGTTATGTCTGGAGTCTTTCGTCCTAGGACAGAGATGGACGATTGTCTCAATCCTTGACGCAGTCGATCTGCAATACTGGACCTAGATGAGCCCGAGTAGCATTTCTCATATTCGTCTCCATCATCGTACCTAGAAGCCAAGGGCCCGTCCTGAAACCGGTTGTACTTGTAGTAATTGTGCCCCTGGCTTCCATTTGGGCACTTATTTCCCATTCCTGCAACTGTAGAAAGCAAAATGCCACTTATAGCTGCAGCACTATGCAGAGAATTGGAAAAGTTCAGCAAGAAGAAAGTCTACACTCTATTGCATCACGTCGTCAATACTTGATCACAATTTCAACTTACAAGTTTAGCGCCTAGCAAAAGTAAAATGCAATTTGAAAAGGTCTAGGTGAGAGTGAGAAAACTACACAAGTTAAACGAGGTATGGATCAATTTTCAATTTACAACTGTATTTTAATTACTAAATTTCTACATTAATTACTGGAAAGTTCAGCAAAACGAAATACAATAAGAATACTAAATAACTAGCATATAGAAGAACTGAGAGAATATACCAACTATTTTGAGTTCTTAGCTGTCTGAAGCAACAAATCCCGACTTGGTACATCAATATCACTGTATCTTAATGCTTCCTACGGCATACAGTCCCGATTCCCAAACCCGTGGTTTCCCTTCCGAACACCATAATTCATTCACCCATAAAACCAAGATTTCCATAAAGACCACAGCTTTAAGCTTCTAACTCAAGCGAAATGAAATGTACCTCCGTGAGAATCAAAAGCAGCGGGTCTCACCTTACGCTGCAGCCTCGATCGGAGCTGCGAGGCGGGACAGCAGGGGAGACGGACCGGAGCCTGAATCCCTGCTTTCTGAGGACTGAGGGGCTTAAAGCAAAAATGGTAGGGGGAGAAAATGAAGAGGAGAGCACTGGGGAGCTGGCGGAGGAGAGGCGGCTTTTATACTCGGGTGTGAGGTTGGGTGCCACGGCATCATGGACAGGTTTTGCCCAGCTGGAAGCCTTCGTGGATGGCTGAGATTTCCTCTACATCTGCAGAGGCCTAAGATCAACATGCTAGGAAGTACTTTATCAAAAAAAAAACATGCTAGGAAGTAGTGCTGAATATTGTTCATGTGGATTTTCCACCTTGATAAACAGAGTTCAGCTGGCACGCATTTACATCTTACACTTCACGTGATTTTGGCATGAAGTTTAGGATGCTCTAACGGTTTACCACAAATGAGTTCTCGTGTTTGGGTGGAGTGTTCCCAAAAAAGGTGGGCGCAGATGAGCATATTCATATTTTGATATGCGAATATTCGCTAAACTTTTTGAATTGCTTTGACGACACGACATGATTGATATCCAAGCTTGCAAGTGAAGATTATCGCTATGCAAAGTTTGAAGAAGGGAATGTTGCTTTTAAAAGTATTAGCATTGTCATTTGTTTCTGGGATTGTTTCTCAAAACCGACAACTGTGACACGCACGCATCAATTTCTTTCGTGCCTTTTTCCATTCCTTGATAAACCGAGTTTAGCTGACACACATTTACATCTCTACACTTCATGTGACTTTTGCATGAAGTTTGTGACGCCCTACCGGTTTATGACAAAGATATCGTGTTTGGGTGGAGTGCTCCCAAAAAAGGTGGGCGCGAAGTCTCTTTAGAGACATCTAATAAATTGAAACGATACAGAGAAAAAGGTGGGTGCATATGAGCATATTCATTTTTTGATATGCGAATATTCGTTAAATTTGAATTGCTTTGACGGCACGACATGATTGATGTCCAAGGTTCCAAGCAGAGCTTATTGCTATATACAAAGTTCGAAGAAGTGATTGTTGCTTTTAAAATGGTATTTACATCGCCAATAGCTTATGGGATTGTTTCTAAAAACTGATAACTTTGACACATCGCTTTATTTCATGCCTTTTTTTCATTCAGAGAAATTGAGTGACTCAAGTAGTAAAACAAAATATCTGGAATTCAGGTGGCTTGCATTTACATCGCCGTGTTGCATGTGGATTTTGGCGTGAAGTGTGCAGCATGCGTACTTCCTATCAAGGTTGGAGAAGGACCCCCTTCCAAGTTTAGCATAAGGAACAACAGTGACAGTAGGAGGTTTTGATCTCACTCGCTAATGTGTGAAACGAACAACGAATTGAATGGGCTCCATAAACCAAGCATATGGTTCGGGTGGTGTATATGCAGTGCTCTCCAAAACCGGACATTTGATCACATCAAATGCTACAACAGTAGTACAGTACTCCTACATGTTTCGGTACTGAACATTCAACATACAATTGTTAATTTGGCATTGATGTAAAGAAAATGTAGTGGAACAATAGATATGGCATGCATGGAACTTCTGGAAGTATACATCGTCTTTGCACGGATCACAAGAGGTATTATGGCACTTTTGCCAAAAAAAAATAATAGAAAGAAACAGGTGCATGCAATAGTAGCAGCATCATCCAAAAGAAGAAGAAGTGAAAAGATCATACATAGTAGGAGTTAAATCCCAGCAATAGGGCCAAGCAATAAAAGGTCACTACAAATTGTAGCTTGCCGATCTTCTACATCGATCAGACATGCTCTGGCAGCTAATCCAGAAGATCGATTCAATCTAATCCCCTTTCTTGGAGCTGATCAGTGGCGGAGCCCCGCGGGGGGGGGGGGGGGGGGGGGGGGGGGGGGGGGGGGCGCTATGATTTGTGCAAACTTGCTGGATACAGGGGACTTAGTACTAATGTTTATCACTTAGCAAAATAGGCTGCAATACAAGGTGCATGTGGACTAGTTTCTTGCTTACTCAACGATTCACATAGCCTAACTTCGTTTGTTTTGTTGTGTGCTCGTGCAGGTCGCGACCATGGCGCATCGTGTGGACGTCCTCCTGAGGGTCGCCACGCTCTGTCTCTGGGATTTTGCAACAAGGCAGCAGAACACAATACTCAACCCTACACACAACAACACAAGGAGCCTTTAGCGGCGGTTGAAAATGGCCTACCTGGCCAACTGTCGCTACAAATCACGGACTGTAGCGGCGGTTCAAAATGATTTGTAGCGGCGGGCCACATACTTAAAGCACCCCCTGACCAGCTCGCATTTTGCATTTCTGCTATCAACCGCCGCTACAATTACAAATTGTAGCGGCGGGCCACTTGTACAGTGCCCCGCCATCCACTGTAGCAACGGTCGGCTTTCGAATCCGCCGTTACGGGATTTTGGGATCTATCGCTAAAGGAGGCTTGTGTTGTAGTGACAGGTAATAAGCTACTCCCTCCGTTCTTTTTTTTTTGTATATATAAAACACTGATTTTTTATTAGTTTGATAATTTGTTTTTCTATAAATATTTATGCAAATAGATAAATATATTAATTTTTTTATAGTTTACAGGAAAATGAACATGCCTCCTTTGACTTCGCTTAGTTGTTGGACACTCCTAAGATAAAATTGCCCACCACTCAAAAAGAATAGAAAATTTGCCTTGAAGAACTGGATAATAATCTTCTGTTGATTGATAGCTAGCAGTGATTGATTGGTAAAATTCTGATATAAACTGATCACGAATAGGCTTGTCAGATTTGCATGAACTATATGAAACATAATGCACTGTACTTTTTTTTAGCTATGTTGTGTTCCATTGTGCCATAGCATAAGATAGAAAAGGGAGAAATGTAGCCAATCAGATGTACCTTTGCATTAGAAAATCAAAAGGTCCGATATCGCCGAACTGGATCTCAAAACCGGGGAGCACTCACACTTGTAAACAAGTACTCCAATATTTACCTTGTTTTAATATATGCTATTTGTTTCAGCCTCGCCGGTTTTCTTCTAGGGTGCGAAGCTTTTTCTGCCTTTGTCGAGATCTCTCCACAGGTCATATGCTTCTGCAGCGGCGCTATGCCCCTGTCCGGTGAACGCGGGCTCGTCATCCTCATCATATTCTGGGACCTTACACCTTCTCTTTTGTTTTGTTTGCTTGCGTTCAGTGGTGGAGGAACCCCCCCCCCCCCCCCCCCCCCCCAAAAAAAAAAAAATAATTTGTACAAACTTGCTGGGTACCACTAATGTTTACCACTTAGCATACGAGGTTAACCACAAAGATGTGTGTCCGGATAGTTACACTACAAGCTGCATATGAACTAGTTTTTCGCAATATTATATTCTACCGAGCACTACACAACGTTCAACGATCCAATCAAAAAGTTGGAACCGATCTAGTTTTTTTCCCAAGAAATAGAAGTTCATTTACTGATGAACAAAGAACCATATGAGAAAAAGATTAATCCTAAGTATAAGATAAAACATTGAATTTATATGGTTAGGCAAACTTCTTCGTGCGGCAAAAAGTATGGTTAACGATATTTGTTTATTAAAACATATGCTTTTTCTTATGGCAAACTATATAAACATGTGTTTCAACCTTCACTACACAGTTTTCTTGCATCGGGCCCTTTATGTTTGTATTTGCTTGAGGTAGAACGCTTTGCATTAGGTACGTTTGGTATAGCCTTATCCAGCTTGGGAGTCACCGTTCATCTTTATTGGCAGGGCCGGTTTGGGAATGACATCTATAGGTGTGAACATGGTCTCTTTCATTTGTTTGCTTGTGTTCCATGGCGGAGCCAAAAGGGGGGGGGGGGGGGGGGGGGGGGGGGCATCCTTACGATTTGTGCAAATTTGTTGGGCACTACTAATGCTTACCACTTAGTATAAGAGGTTAGCCACTATGACGTGTGTCCGGATACTTAGATAAGATGGTTATAATACAAACTGCATGTGGACTAGTTTTTTACAATAATATATTCTACGCAGCTCTCACAACGATCCAATCCTATCTAGTTTTTTCCCCCTGAAATAGAAGTTCATTTACTGATGAAACAAACAGCCATATGAGAAAAAGATTAATGCTAAGTATAAGCTAAAACACTGGATTGATATGGTTAGGCAAACTTCTTCGTGCGGCAGCAGCATGCGTGTTGCGTGTACACTGTTAGATTGCCGTACCCTAGGATGCAATATGCTTGATGAGCTCTAGAAAGAGACGCGCACGTCGTGTGTTGTGAGCACATGTAGGGATTATGCATCAGAAATTCGATCCCATCTCCAAAGAAACCCAAGCTAGGGCTTCAGATGAAGGGAGTGTGTTCTCTGGTCAACTGTTCCGTACATATTCATGATAGTTAAAAAAAGTAGGCGAGATATTATTAGGAAAAGTGTGAATCATATTGATACTTTAGTTAGGGCTTTTTTGGATGGCTTCTCCAACGGCTTCACATCATTCCTAATTAAAGGAAGTGCTTTCTCAAGTCCATTAAAAAAAAAGGCGAAGCAGGAAACCACAAAATAATATTCGATCTGTCCTAGAATACTTGGTATTTTGGCCATATACCAGGTCCATTTAGCAATCTATGAATCTGAACAACACATCTGTCTAGATTCATAAGACATTCCATGAATGTAGACATCCACAATCATAGCCATGATGCCAAATAAACTACGACACAGGGAGTAGCTTCACCACCTTCTCTTCTTCACCACGCCTTCCTCTTTATAAATTTGTCTTTAAAAATAAAAAAAAAGCTGCAAAAAACACTGTTTTGCCAAATATTTTAGACACAACCATAGACACAGCCAGCACATCCGTTTTTCCATATAAGCTACAGCCACAGCCCTACAAAAGGCCCTTAGTATTTGTTCTCCTCAACTGTCACAACATAAAGCGTTCTCCTCAACTGTCACAACAACATAAAGCTCCGTAGCAGCGGTCCGAAACCAACTTTAGCAGTGGTTTAACAAAACACAGCTACAAATCGGCATGCCAATTTCATTCTAGATGCATGTCACTGCATGTGATCGAAGGACTTTAGACTTGAAAGCACTGCATAACTGCATATATGGGGCCAAAAGGAAAAGTGGGAGTGCATAACTGCAAATGCCAGTAGCTCTTCGAGCAGGTTGCTCAGCAGCGAGGCCTTTGGCGATGACCGTGCTTGTTAGCCCTTGTTAACTGGCCCGGCTCAAGTTCATCTTTAAATATCTCATCTTTGTTCGAGCAGCCATCTAAGTGCTATTTTAAAAAACAACAATTTTTGTTGTTATAAAAGGTCTCCAGCTTCTATCCAATAGCAAAATGCACTCGCATTTTTCCACCGCAAGAACAAGTGCAGCAGAGGTTGAACTTACAAATTCCTTCAAGCCAGTCGTTCTCAGCATTGGAAGGGAAAAAAAAAAAATCAACCGATGCAGAAAATAGATATCAAGCAGTACGAAGTTTTACAAATACACCATCCTTAGTTACATGAACCTCACGAGGCACACCAGTTGATCCTTCCAACAGTGTGCTCTCAAAGCATCTCAATCTCGAATCATCAATGCTAGCCCCAGATAAAAGGGGAGCCAGTGTAAAGTTCAGTTAAGAAGCAAAGTACAACTGCAAATCAATTGCCAAAAAAAAGGGGTACAACTGCAAATAGGTGGAGAACGTCTCCATAAGTCCAAACGAACATTCAGCACCATCACCAAAAACAGCTAGTGCGATGTTCCGTCAATTTCTTATAATAACAGTAGTCCAAGCAATTTCTCCGAGTGAACTCATGGATCGAGGCCCTAGCTCAAGGACCTGCAAATTAAAGGGCACAATGTGAGTCATGGTAAGCCAATGTTGGTTATTTCCTTTTATAACAAAAAAAAAAATGAAGTACATCCTATTTGGATTTCTTTCAGATCAGTAATCAGGATTGCACAAGGCACACTTCGTGCCCAACTCTATAGTATATGGATGAAAAAAGAAAGCGTATCAAGATTGAACTGGGCCACTTCGAGCATAATCTATATTATCATGGAATAAAAAGAAGAAGCAGTGCATCAGGACGCAATTAACACTTCAGCCCAGTATGCTACTAACTGCAAGAACCACCAGCACTTCAAAATCAGCCTGCCAGCTAGATGGAATGGCAAGGAAGAGAACATATTATGTACCATCATAAATGTATAATGCAAAATATTACCACTAGATTGCCATTTTCATTTCTATCTTCTGATGGGGATCGTAGCCTGCCAGCTTGAAGTCCGATGCCACAAATGAATCTATATCCTTCTTTGAAGGATTGATCTTCAGAATCTGCACCCAAGGCCCATATAGAATTTTAACATCTATACATATTGAAATTTACACAAATAGAAGAAACCATCTTTCTTTTCCTTGCAAATTCATAGATTCGATGGAATAGGTATGCTATGAATTGCTCACGGGAAATGGTTTAGGGATCTTCTGCATTTGCTCCTCCAAAGCTCGAACATGAGTTCTATAGACATGAGCATCGCCTATAACATGGACAAAATCTCCAGGAGAAAGATCTGCAGAAAGACGAGACAGTTGATACAGGAAAGATGGATATGGTTGCTGAAAATCTTGCAACATCAAACAAAGGGGTAGAGTTTGCGAAACAGATTACCCTACTAGTTACTATTGGTTAGGTGCAAAAGGCATATCATAGAAAAGGGTAACATACAGGATGAAATCTCACATGCTTGCATAAAAAACAAAAATCTCTCAGGGCATTTTACACATATTTTTACATTTGGTATGGTAAACAGTACAGCTCAGCTCATGATGAATTTTTGCGACTAAGGGATAAGAATCTGAACTTCATAAAACAAATATCTTATACTATAAAACATTATATCCGCATTGGAACACCATAAACATTGAGGAAAGCGGGAGGATATTAGAGTAAGGCCTATAACAACATACCGCAAACTTGAGCAATCATGTAAGTGAGAAGAGAATATGATGCAATGTTGAATGGAACTCCAAGACCCATGTCAGCAGAGCGTTGATACATTTGGCAGGATAGCTCACCGTTCTCAACATAAAACTGGAAGGAGAAATTTTCGAGCTGGTTGGTAAAGCTATCACATACAAATAAGCAAGTAATGTGGTTTGATATTGATTCTTAAAAAGGTCATTAGCACAGCAAATTGTATGTTTGCACATCATGGATAAATCAGTAGGGCCCAGCCCAAATATTAAAAGAAAACTAGACCTAAAATAAAATAGACAAACTGTACTAACTTGTGCAAACATGTGGCAAGGAGGAAGAGCCATCTGCTTGAGATCTGAAGGATTCCATGCAGACAAAATTATTCGCCGGTCATCAGGATTGTTCTTCATCTTGTCAATTACATCCATTAGCTGATCAAAACCTTTCCCAGTATAGTCAGCATGCATGTTAGTATACCTGTCAAATATGACATCTATTATCAGAAACAACGACCAAAAGAAAGATAGTGAGCAGGAGGGAGTGAAAGCAGTATACGCTTACTCAGCACCAAAGTGACGCCATTGAAATCCATAAACCGGACCAAGATCACCTTCTTCCCTGTGTGCCAAGCCAACACTGGAAAATACGGAGGTACATCAGAGCTCATGAACCAACTGTCAACTCTTAGAAGCTAACATCGAACATATACCTGTCAAGATACTCTCTTGAAGCATTGCCATCCCAGATATGAATACCTTTCTCTTGTAGAACCTATGAGTTATTATAGTTAGGTGGTCGTAAATATCGGGAAGGGGTTACAGTGAAATAGAACCCGTTACTAGATTAAATTAGCAATTAAGCAATGTGTCAGCAAAAAGCTTGAAACAAAGGTAGCAAAGATGCAAGGGCTTATATTTTACAATTCAAGAGAGTTAAAATGAGAGAAAATTTTATGATTATGGGCAGTCCTCAATCAACACATGAAACTTGTCTGCGCAGGGCATAGTTTGCAAAAACAGATGAGTATATTCTGTAAAACCTGAGTGAAGTACCAAAAAGCATCAACCTTGTGGCTATGAATATAGTCTAAGGAATAAACATCAAAAGTAACCCGGAAAATTAGATGAATTTGGCTAGCGACAGCAGTATCCAAAAATGTGTTTAAGGATGTGTACCTTTGCATTTGTTGAGCCACTGATGAACCATAGGAGTTCTTCCACAACACCACGCCAAAATACCCTCTGGTAAAAGCACATGCTGCGTTAGTTATCAAAAGTAGCTACAGGTTGTAACACAATTATTTACTTTTACTTGATTGCATTGAAAAGCTGCAGTATAAACTTGAGCAGAATACAGGACTGGACCCGCACATACCATCCTCTGACTTGAGGGACAACAATGGATGAAATACATAGGAGCTCTACTAACATCATAAAATGCATGATCATATGTGACAACTCATAATCTTGCATAATATGGACATGTTATTAACACCCAATGTCTCCAATTATCAATCATGTAAAGAAAATAACTAACCTAGGATAGATGGCCAAGAAACAGCCAACAATGCAGCACATAAAAATAAATAAATAAACAACTTGCTATTTATTTCCACTGTATCTACTGATTCAGTTATATTAGGTTTGGAAACTGCACGGGTAAGTGTTTGACATACCTTTGTTGTCAGCAGGGGAAAGTTTTTCCGTAAGTTGAACCGCATCTAGTAAGCAAAAGAAAGCCAAAATTAAATGCTATGGATGATCATATTCAATTCTAAAAATTGAGAAGAACGAAGAAATACCTGGCACCCAAATTTTGATAACGTTCCTGTTCCTGTCCTGTCATTTTTCTGAGCACCAGTCCTTATAATATCTTCAACAAGATTGAGATAGTGATACTCCTCGTGACGATCAAATATCATCTTAGGGAGGAAAGAGAAATTCTCGGTTTCAAACTTGTCTTTTTTGGTATCAACCTCCATTGATTCCTTTCCATTTGAGTTATGAGTTTCTACCACTGATTTCCTAACACGAACATAGGTCACAAAAGAATGCCTAATGTTGCTCTCTACCACCGGGAAAGATGAATACCATGGCTGGAACACTGAGAAGTCAATTGGAGGGATGAAAGTGTCACACTCAATGCTTGACTCAATGTCAGTTAGATGGATTGCCTCACATGCAGGTCCATTCAGATACTCCCTACATAAAGGATTTGCAGATAGGTTAACATTATTGCAACACAGTTACATGCAACAATAGAGTACATGTAATATGTTCCTGAAAAAATTGTTAACTCACCTCAGTACCTGTCCACCCCCTATAACAAAAACCTTCTCAATTGATAAGCAATATGGAGTTGACGCTAGCAGTTCCAAGGCAGAGTTCATGCTTCCACAGATAACAACATTTTCTACTGTTGCAAAATCAAAACTGCCAGACCGAGTAAGTATGACATTCAAGCGACCAGGCAATGGCCTTGACTTTACAGGTAGGCTCTCCCATGTTTTCCTTCCCATTATAACTGCATTCTTCTTGGCAGGATCAGATGTTGTCAGTGTAAGCTCCTTGAAGAATTTGAGGTCACCAAGAAGCTTCCATGGCAGGATCCCATCCTTCCCAATGCCCATGTCACGAGTGGCAGCAACAACAACCTGATAGTTCCTCTGAGGACCATTCTGTGAATCACCATTGGCAGGAGTTGTAGCCATTGCTATCAGTCGAGAGTGATTAAACCAGTGAGACTTTGGTTGTCTGCTCACGTCCAGATGTCGAGAAATGGGTGAACAAACTATGATGGAAAATCTTGAAACCTGAATTTGAGGGAGCAGAAAAAAAGAGGGGGAACAGATTAACACTATATGCCAGAATTCAATACATGAAACTTTACATATCAGTGGTTTTGTTATTTGAATCATTACAAAAATGGGGAAAAGAAGAGGTACAGAACCATCAAAAGTCTAGAAAAGCATCATAGTGAGGTCTTCTACTAAAATTTGTTCAACAAAATACAATCAAGAAATCATGATGAGGCAAGAGGGTGACTTATTATAACAAAAAAATGTCACAGGTAAAAGGCTAGCCCAATCCATTTTGTTAGTAGTATATACTTTGCATGCATGTCGAGAAAACCTAGAGATGTATGCCCCTGCTCTGAGAACTTCTGCCACTAACATCTGGAGCCTGAACTAGAAATAAAAAAAATCATCATGGTTGGTTACACGAATTCGGCAACTGAGCAATACAAAACAGTGAAGTGGTCAAAGCAAGCGGGGAACATAAAAACAAAGGAAACCATATGCATTCCCAAAGTAATTACAATGCAATGTCCTGAATTTAAGTAGAACTTTTAGCTTACAACTAAGTTGATTTAATAGACTGCCAGCATGCACTCCATGAAACACTCATGATCCAGCACCCACGTCTTTGTCAATAACAGAGAAGCTACAGCAGTGACACCTATTTCAAGTAGTCTTCAACAGTCAACCATGCTAGACGAACAAACGGACTAAGTCGATGTTACCTAAATCCCACTAGAAAGGAAAACGCACGCGCGCGTGGGATCGATCCGATTCAATCGAAACAACTGTAGACCAAAAAAAAATAAAAATGGCACACTCACACAGCGCAACCAGTACCAACACGACGAACAGGAATCACAGGTCCTTGGTCCAACTAGCACAAGACCCTCTGAAGAGTACGCATCCTCATCGCCCCAGCACCCGACGCCCCACCCCACACAAGCAACCGGCTGCTACTCGATGTACTGCGTTAGGGTTTACCGCCACACTGAACCGGAGGCTAAGACCGAACGGCGAGGAGGAAGGCTGGAGACGATGAGAGGGAGGGGAAGAAGAGATGGGGATCACCTGCGGCGAAGGTCCCCGCGGCGCACGGCCGGAGAGACGACGCGACGGGGGAAGAAGCTGAGCGGAGGGCAGTGGACCAGGAGGGTACTGGCCTCCTGGAGAAGGAAATGAAGGGGGTTTGGGCCGTACGCGGCTTGATCCAACAATCCAGAAGACCAGGACGGCCCAAACAGGCCTTCTTCCTCTCTCCCTTTTTCGTGAAAAGGGCCCAATCCGCAAGCTAAGCGCCTACCCCACCACGTCATCGATCCGCAGTTTTCAGTTGCAGCCAATCACGTGACTGGGTTTGCAATCCAACGGTGAGCCACCACGCACTCACGGATCGACCCCCATTCTACCGCCCATAGTGCCACGTCACTGATCCGAGCCGAGCCTCTCCCACCAATTCCATCCATTACGGCACCTTCCCACGGATCGCTTCCCTCGCCTTCCAGTCCTATAAAACTCCGCCCATCTCACTTCCCGTTCCTCATCTCGCAGAATCTACAAATCCTCTCTCACAAATCAAGTCGCCGCCGTCGTCAAGCAACCATGTCGGGCCGCGGCAAGGGAGGCAAGGGTCTCGGCAAGGGCGGCGCCAAGCGCCATCGCAAGGTGCTCCGCGACAACATCCAGGGCATCACCAAGCCGGCGATCCGGAGGCTGGCGAGGAGGGGCGGCGTCAAGCGCATCTCCGGGCTCATCTACGAGGAGACCCGCGGCGTGCTCAAGATCTTCCTCGAGAACGTCATCCGCGACGCCGTCACCTACACGGAGCACGCACGCCGCAAGACCGTCACCGCCATGGACGTCGTCTACGCGCTCAAGCGCCAGGGCCGCACCCTCTACGGCTTCGGCGGCTGATTGATCCTGGGTCGCTCGCGTCTGCTAGTAGGGTTACAGATTGTTGCTAGGAAAAGGTTGCGTGCTGTGATGATGTCCCGTGTGTAGCTTCGTTGCGTTGTGTTTGTAACCAATTGGTTGCTTATCTGTTGGAGCTTATCTGTTGGATTCGAGAACTGAAAGCTAATGAATCGATTTAACGGATGTTATCTATGATTGTCATTCCTCTTTGTAATTGTAATTGGCTCATTCTCAGGCCTAGTGACTTCCCCTGTTGCTTTCCTGATTTGGATTGGAGGAAAATTTTTTATTCGCGTTCTTTTTTGTGAAATTGAATTATTTCTTGTAAAATTCGTGTGTAATTTCTGTGAAATTTCTGTGTTCCAAATGAGCCCTGAATCACTTTGGTAATTGTTCGTCTGATTTCGGTGGCAGTTTATAGTAGAAAACTAAAATTATATTTGAACTCTATTGGTGGGGACTGGGGAAGACGGGGAGGGACAATGAAGGAACAATTACCTCACTGTCATTTTCCTTTGTTATTATCGGCTCAAATCAGATGTTACTTGTTGACTAGTTCTGTTTGACACTTCCCGTCCCTTGAAACAGAAAACTAAATTATTTTCGAAGTATAAATTCTATTTGGTGGAATCTTTTGGAGAGAGCAAATGATACACTGATCTGATGGATTTTGCTGTGTCGCGAGGTCAGGTGGCGCGTGAGCACTACTCTTGCCACTAAGCACCAACCCCGTGAATTGTCTAGTTTAAAAGTGCACCGGCGGTAGCCGATTCAACACGGCCTCCGATCTGGTTCAGTAGTTGTTAAGCAGCCTCTGAATGTTTGTTGCTTGCTACTACCTGGCCGCACGGCTTAGCCGCAGGCCAAATTACAAAACGCAATTTGTCCCGCGAGACCTTCAACTTGTCGTCAATCCCTGCTAGCATTGAGATTTGAGATCCGATTGAAGATCTGGCAACGTTGACCTGTCATCAATCTGTAGCTCGCTTAACAAAGCAGGAGAAACACGGCCCCCTCCTCTCCGCTCCCCACCCGCTTGCCGGTCCGCTGTTCCCATCCCGCCGACCCGCCCCGCCATTCCCCCATCCCCTAACCCCCACCACCTCCACCAACCCACCCCGCGACGCGACTCGACCGCGACGCCCCCCTCTAATCCCTCGCTCCCGCTCCGCGCCCGGCCGCCTAACCTGCTCCCGCCCGTTCGCCCCCGATCCCGCGCGGCGTGCCCAGATCTGGTGGCGGCATCCCTCGCCGAAGACGAGCGCGGGGAGTCAGCGGGACCGGCGGGCCGTTGGTCCGGTCGATGGTTTCGGCCGCGGCGCAGGCGGGCGTGGTCGCGGCGTGCGTGGTGCTGTTCGTCCCCATGGGGCTGGCCGGCTGGCACCTCAGCCGGAACAAGGTGCTCTTCTTCTCCGGCGCGCTCTTCATCTCGCTCGCCGTCGGGGTCCACCTCTCCCCGTACCTCCCCTCCCTGCCGCACCTCCTCGCCGCCTCCTTCTTCCTGCCCCACCCCGGCGGCGGCGGCGCCGCCTCCTCGTCGTCCGCCGCGGCGTCGACCTGCGTCCCGTTCCTGCACCGCGTGTCGTGGTCGGACGCGCCCGCCGCCGACGTAGGCGCGCGCGGGCGGGCGTGGGCGTGGCCGCCCTCGCTCGCGTCCACCTGCGGCTTCGCGCGGCTGTCCCGCGACGAGGCGTCGCTGCTGCTCAACGGCTCCTGGGTGATGGTGGCCGGGGACTCGCAGGCGCGGCTGCTCGTGCTCGCGCTGCTCCGCCTCCTGCTCGACCCGGCCGCCGCCGCGGCGGCCGAGCCGGACCTCTTCCGCCGCCACAGCGACTACCGCGTCGCCGTGCCGAAGCGGGGCATCTCGGTGGACTTCGTCTGGGCGCCCTTCGAGAGCAACCTCACGCGCCTGCTCCGCGAGGATCTGCGCCTCGCGCCGCGCGTTCCCGACGTGCTCGTCCTCGGATCCGGCCTCTGGCACATGCTCCACGTCACGGACGCCGCGCGGTACGGCGACGCCCTGGCGTCTGTCGCCGCTGCCGCCAACTCGCTCCACTCGTCGCTTCCCGTGCCGCCGCCGCACATGTTCTGGCTGGGCCTGCCGTGCCTCGTGAACACAATGCTCAACACTGAAGCCAAGAGAGCTCACATGAACGACACCATGCTGCGTGCCTACGACCAAGAGGTCGATCGGAGGGGTCTTTTGCGTGCTGATGGCGGCCCGTGTATGCTGCTTGATGTGGGCAAGCTCACACAGGGGTGCGGGCGGCAATGCACAGCTGATGGAATGCATTACGACGGCGAGGTGTATGACGCTGTCCTGCATATCATGCTCAATGCATTGGTGATTGAGTCACAGCAAAGGATTTGAGTGGTGGGGGTTGTTGAACAGGTTTGCCCCCACCCATTGTTCTTTTAGTCTGTTACTATACACGGGTAACTAGAATTTGTTGTGAATTAGGAAGGTTCTTTATTGCTTCAACATTTTGGTCACTTGCCTGGAATCACTCTTGTGTTGGCAACTTAGATTGTAAAATAGGGACATCTTAGAACCACACTGTTTCTGGCTGAGTGGCAAACCGAGGTGGTTGTGCTGTATACTTTTTCCTTGGGGAATAACAAAGATGGTGATTCTGACATGTAGAAAGGAGAGATCTTGCCACACTCAAAACAAGTCACCTTTTCATTTTCGCAATCGAAGGTGTCATTGTTGTTGTAAATTCATGAAGTTATCCGAATCATGTTTGTGATGATCGATGATGCTTCAGATTCATCAAGTTAACAAATTTTGTTTAGGGCAACATCTCTGAGTAACCTGTTAAATTGGAGCTCAATTTGACTGTAAACTGGCCTACCTAATATGGCTATATACTTTTCGCCACTAGTCCTAAGATTTGTGTTATTCTGAATCTATAAGCCTACAGCTATGCTTGTATGCTTAATACAGCAACCATGGTTGAACACAAGGCTTGTAAGTGTAGCGACCCTGCTGTGTAAAAGATTATTCCAAGAGTGCAAATGATTGTTGGACAGATGGTTCATATTGTAACAGTCTTTTACTACTCTTCCTTTCTTTTCTTCATTGACGCCAACTGAGACCATAAACCCAGAGAAATGTAGGTTTTCCATGAATCAAGTAAGAGTTTGCCGTATAGGCAGTTGGACTCTTTAACATATATGATACAATTTTCTTTCCCGTGTTTGGGTTATTGTGGTAGTTAGTGCTTTCATTTGCAGATCGCACACTATCGCTGAATTTAAAGTGCTCAGAAGCTCATGCTCCATAATTATCTGGTTCTCATATTGTGTGAATATTCTTGTTATGGTGGTTCATCTAAGAAGGCTTTATTTCTGTATACTGAAGGGCTTCTTGTTGTGGTGGTTCGTCTAAGAAGGCTCTATTTCTGTATTCTTGTTATGGTGAACCCCAAAGAAGTGTGCAATTATTCCCCATATCACCTTTGCAACAATACACTGAAATAACAGATGATCTATAGTTTCTTGTTGAGAACAGAAGTAACAGGTGGGGTCTACTTGCCACTTCCTTCTCACCATATCATCTTTAGTTAGTATTGCTTCATTTTCAATTAGCCACATAAAGATTTTGATTCTCATTGGAAGCTTAGCCTTCCAGATATGTCAGATGATCATAAACAGACTTCCCTGTGAATTTCCCGACAAAGTTTGTTCATGGAGCATGGCTGCCAAGGAATACCATTGCCCATGCAAAATTACAGGTGGATTAACTCTGAAGGATATTACCCAATATCTTGATTATCACAATATTCAAATAGTAAAGGGATTCATAGTAAAAAGAGGTTGATTGCCTATTTAACAGTTACTCCAGAATCTGGTTCTTTTGCCATTCCCAACCACCATTTTTCTCCCCTTTATTTGAATCAGTCCACACATGAGAATCTGAAAGTCTATGTTTCATAGATCCAATTAGTTTATCTTGCACATATTTGGCTCTGATTAGATCCTGCCAAAGTCCCTCTTCGTTTTCTAACCTCCACCGCCATTTATAAAGGAAGCTGATATTCAGTTTTCTTATGCCTAAACCCCCTAACTTTCTCATAGTTTTTTCCATCCTTTTGTCACTTTTTTTTTGAGATGGAAAAGGGATTCCATTAACTAGAGGCTGACTGAATATCAGCAGTCACAAGATCACTTACAATAGCAGGATTTCCATCTGGCCAGATGATAACACCACCCGGCTCTAGATCACCTCCAAGTTTTGCTAGTCTATCTGCTACTGCATTATATGATCGAGGCTTATACATCACCCTCACATCGAGAAACTCTGAGTACATGAGATACTTAATGTCACGAAAGAGTACTCCATCCGTTGCCATGTCAAAAGCTTGAGAAGTAAGTGCTGTTCGGACGTTGATGGCATCATTCTCCAACTCGATTTTTGATATCCTAGCATCCAGAGCAAAAGAGAGGCCTTGAAGGACAGCTATTGCTTCAACTTGCATTGCACTGCTGCAGTGCGTGAGCCTTCCAACACCAGAGCCCACAGAAGTCCCCGCATGATCTCCCCAGCTGCCAGAACCCAATCCCTCCACGAATGAACCATCCACATTTAGCTTCAGATAATCATTGTTTGGTGGTTCCCATTTTTGCATCTGTATGTGAGCTCGGCTCTTTGGTTTGAGATGTTGCATGTAGTCTGAATAATATCGCAGAGCTAACCCAGCGGTACCTGCAACAGACTTCTGTTCCTCCCCTGCATTTGTATCGTTACGAGTCGACCACAGAACCCAAAGCAATGTCACAATTTTCAGTTGCAGTTCCTCGTCCCATTGCCACAATTGCCTGAAGACATCATAGGATGAATGCAGCCCTGCAAAAGTTTGTGAGGTTAGAGTTAGCAGGGAGTTGCCCTGCCAAACATCCTTTGCCGTTCCATCGTTGATCTGCCATCGGATGGTGAATGATTCATTGCTCACTCATCTGGTCCGTGCGGTCCAACAAGGGAAATACCTACTCAGCTCCACGCCGCTGACTCCCTGAGAATTGCCGCATCCCGCGTGTGCCTGCACCGTCGCTGCAGAACATAACAAGGTACAAACAAAGGTTGTCAAATAGCAGGGTAGAATCATCCTGAACAATGCATGCAGGAACCATTAACAATGTATGTCAGTATGTAGCACTCCGATCAGGAGAAGCTTGAAAGCAGTAGAACCACAACCAAAAGTCGCAGAAAGTTTGATACCTAGGTGGAGTGCTAGGGCTGCCAGAGACCCTTCTGCACAGGCGGCACCATCCTCTCTCTTCCTCCTTGTTCCAAGGTTCAATTCACAAAACACCATTAGTAAGAGGCGTCTTTCACCGCAAAAAAAAAAAAATTGCCTCCACAAAACAACACCTCAGGCTGCTTCTCATCACAACAGCATTATGGTGTTTTCATGTGTTTTGAGTGCAAAAAGCACTTGGATAGACCTATTGTCGACAGGAACCTCACGGGAATGGTTTTCGCGCCAGGAAATGCTACAGCGAAGGAAAAAGGAAATTCGTTACTTTCTGTTCACAAAATTCAAAAGATTCCAGAAAAAAAAATTCTGAGCGGGAATAAATTAGAAAACTTGATGTCTGCATCTTTTGACCGCCCTTTCTCCTTCGATGAGACTGACGGACTGGTCTCACGTACTGTGGCCAGTGTGGCGGAGGCATCGTCGATGGATCTGTTGTTTGTCGAGCTCATTGTGACACATAACTGCGCAAGGTAGCCAACAAGGACTTGGCATCCGCTAGTTTGTTACTACAAAAATAGTATGGCACTGTTCGTTGATGAATGCGCGGCCCAGATTGAAGTTAATGCACACAAATGGAGAGCCTCTCTGCATTAGCTTCACTCCACGCAGAGGACCCCGATCCAGTAAGATACGTGCGGTGACGGAGAATCCCCCCCGACCACCCCAAAAACCTCAACCAATGATGTCTCCTCTGTAAAGTAGAAAAGCATCAAGCAAGCCTCCTCTGTAAACCTCAGTCCCTGCTGTCTCCTCCCGTACCCTGTTCGAGTGAAGCACTTTGTTGCTTTGCCTACCTCGAGTCCTCTTCACTCGAGATCAAGCTCCCGCCAGAGAAGGTCGTTTGGTCGTCAACGGTGAACCTCCATGCCGGTGGTGCTCGGGCTACTTGTCGCACAGCTCCTCTTTGCCACCATCGCGGTCTCGGTGATGGCTTCACAATCATACCCGCATTCTGGTAAAGGTCACTCAACACTTTAATAGTCACACTCAAGCAAAATAGTACTTTTTTCATGCGGTTTTTGAGCAGTTGCGCTCTCTCTCTGCCCTTCCTAGTGGCGGGGCCAAGGAGGGCTGGTAGGGGCCATTGCCCCCCCCCCCCCCCCCCTCCTCCAAAATTTTGCACTATTCTTTAATACTTTTCATAATATTTTGCTTATGTTTGTTGTATTTAGCTGTTGTCATCTCTGAAATTTGAGCAACATAGTTTGATTGGCCCCTTGTAAGTTTGTTTATTAGAACCATGTGTTAACTGTTAACAATATAGCATTCGTGTGAACCTAAGTGGCTGATGCTATAGAGACATTAGCATATAAAATGGCCGTATTTTCTTTTTCTGCCGCCACTATTTCTGCTAATGGATATCGCCTGCAAACCAACTCAGCTGTAGAACTGCCCCACCTCCTCGTCGCCTCCTTCTTCCTTCCCCACCCCGGCGGCGGCGCCATCTCCTCGTCGTCCGCCGCGGCGTTGACCTGCGTCCAGTTCCTGCACCGTTGTCGTGGTCGGACGCCGCCGCCGACGGCGCACGCGGGTGGGCGTGGGCGTGGCCGCCCTCGCTCGCGTCCACCTGCAGCTTCGCACGCCCGCCCTCGCTCGCGTCCACCTGCAGCTTCGCACGACTGTCCCGCGACGAGGCATCGCTGCTGCTCAACGGCTCCGGGGTGATGGTGGCCGGGGACTCGTAGGCGCCGCTGCTCGTTTTTTTTTTGAGCAATTCGGGGGGAGAGTTTCCCCACCTGATTATATTAATCGAAAAGCGTAATGAACGAGTTCATTACAATGAGGCCGAGAGCCTAGCCCGAGCGTGGCCATAATTGGCAGATGAGAAAGAGGGGAG
Organism: Eragrostis curvula; assembly: GCA_007726485.1. Taxonomy (NCBI): domain Eukaryota; kingdom Viridiplantae; phylum Streptophyta; class Magnoliopsida; order Poales; family Poaceae; genus Eragrostis; species Eragrostis curvula. The sequence continues at coordinate 41,191,620 of CM017439.1, forward strand.
GCGAGATCGATCCTAGTTCAGTCTATGACTAAGGTAGGCTCGCCACGTTGCCATGTCGCGGATGGCAGAGGGCTTCTTGTAGCGGAATCCCCATGCGTCAAGATCAGAGAGGATGATTCAGAGGGATGCCGCGGCGTCGAGGTCACGCCGGTTGAAAATGAGGTCGTTCCTGCTGTTTCACACCCTCCACAGCAGCATGAGAAGCACATCAGTCCAGCCGCCGGTGTCCCCTATTGGACTGAGCAGCCAAGGACGATCACAGCTTGCCGAGGAGGCGTCTATGTCGAGGAGGCTGTAGAACGAGACCGCAGATGGGCAGCTGAAGAAGAGGTGGTCGGCGGTCTCCACAATGCCGGGGCAGCGCGGACAATGGGCTTCCTCCGGGAGAAGAATGTTCTTGTGCAGCAGATTGGCCCGAGTGGGCAGTCGGTTGTTGCACAGCAGCCAGCCGAGAAGAACTTGAGCTTGGTGGGCACGGCCGTGGACTAGATGATGGCAGCGTTGGGGTCGCGGTCGTCGGAGGCCATCAGGGTCTGGTAGGCATCCACAGCAGGAGTACCTGCTGTGAGCCTGTGAGCCGTTCCACACAAAGATACGCAGCAGCTCCAGCAGGGTGTGGCGCTCCGTGGCGGCTTGATTGGTGAGCCGTGGGTGTAGCTGTAGATGCACCCCATCGCGTAGGACGGTCGCGACCGAGGGGCGCCGCTGCTCGTGCTCGCGCTCGCGCTCCTCCACCTCCTGCTCGACCCGGCCGCCGCCGCGGCAGCCGAGCCGGACCTCTTCCGCCGCCACAGCGACTACCGCGTGGCGGTCCCGAAGCGGGGCATCTCGGTGGACTTCGTCTGGGCGCCCTTCGAGAGCAACCTCACCCGCCGCGCGTTCCCGACGTGCTCGTCCTCGGATCCGGCCTCTGGCACATGCTCCACGTCACGGACGCCGTGCGGTACGGCAACGCCCTGGCGTCCGTCGCCGCTGCCGCCAACTCGCTCCACTCGTCGCTTCCCGTGCCGCCGCCGCATATGTTCTGGCTGGGCCTGCCGCGGCTCCTGAACACAATGCTCAACACTGAAGCCAAGAGAGCTCACATGAACGACACCATGCTGCGTGCCTACGACCAAGAGGTCGATCGGAGGGGTCTTTTGCGTGCTGATGGCGGCCCGTGTATGCTGCTTGATGTGGGCAAGCTCACACAGGGGTGCGGGCGGCAATGCACAGCTGATGGAATGCATTACGACGGCGAGGTGTATGACGCTGTCCTGCATATCATGCTCAATGCATTGGTGATTGAGTCACAGCAAAGGATTTGAGTGGTGGGGGTTGTTGAACAGGTTTGCCCCCACCCATTGTTCTTTTAGTCTGTTACTATACTAGGGTAACTAGAATTTGTTGTGAATTAGTAGGAAGGTTCTTTGATTGCTTCAACATTTTGGTCGTTTGCCTGGAATCACTCTTGTATTGGCAACGTAGATTGTAAAATAGGGACATCTTAGAACCACACTGTTTTTGGCTGAGTGGCAAACCGAGATGGCTGTGCTGTATACTTTTTCCTTGGGGAATAACAAACATGGTGATTCTGACATGTAGAAAGGAGAGATCTTGCCACACTCAAAACAAGTCACCTTTTCATTTTCGCAATAGAAGGTGTCATTGTTGTTGTAAATTCATGAAGCTATCCGAATCATGTCTGTGATGATCGATGATGCTTCAGATTCATCAAGTTAACAAATTTTGTTTAGGGCAACATCTTTGAGTAACCTGTCAAATGGGAACTCAATTTGACTGTAAACTGGCCTACCTAATATGGCTTTATACTTTTCACCACTAGTCCTAAGATTTGTGTTATTCTGAATCTATAAGCCTACAGCTATGTTTGTATGCTTAATACAGCAACCATGGTTGAACACAAGGCTCGTAAGTGTAGCGACCCTGGTGTGTGAAAGATTGTTCCAAGAGTGTCAAGGTTATAGGACCTCGATAGATTTGTTATGGGGGCGAAGGGACCAAGAATACGATGGTGAACACGAGACAAAGAGTTTAGACAGGTTCGGGCCTCCCGGAGGATAAAAACCCTACGTCCTGTATATCGTGGTATTGATTGTGTATGCATGAGAGGAGATCCCTGCCCGCCTTATATAATCGGGGGTACAGGGTTACATGGAAAGAGTCTTAGTCGGTTACATCATGTAAATACTTGGAGTACAAGGCAAGAAGCCTTTCCTATGTCCATCCGAGTAGTAGAACCTTCCATCTTGTATCGTGGGCTACTCGGTTTCTTCTGGGCTGGTCCGACTACCCTTGTCAGGTTACTCAGCCCTTTGGTCTTGAGGGTACCCGGGGGTCATGGTAACGACAGTAGCCCCCAAGTGCTTTTTGATTGATCCAGTGAATTGCTTCCAACTAATCTTCTCTCCATGTAGGAATTGATCTCAAGTGATATTGAGAAATTAAAAAGGACTTGACCTGAATCAAGTTTGAGGTACTTGACCTCGGGTGGACCAAGACCAACAGGGCCTTGAATTAGGCATGCTGTCAGTTGGCACCCAACTCTAAATGATATCAGAAAAATTGGATAAATGCTTGTTGAAGCAAGTTTGTATGTAAATGTCGTGTATAGAACAGTACTCAGCTTTCAGAGCTGATTAAGTTCATAGAGGAGATTTAAATAAAGTCAGCATCCGAGTTTGTCGGCTAAGGCTGAAAGCATACTATGTAAATAGTACCCAACTGACTGAGTCGGCCTAGGCTGAAAAGCATGCCTACAAAGTTGAAAACTATGAATGCAGTGCATCATACTGATGTAGCCCCCCGAGTTACTGTATAATTCGTAGAATTGTATAGTAACTCAAAGTAAGCTGAACCAAGAAATAAGATCTTGATCCGAGTAAAGGTAAATTCAACATCCGAATCTGTCGGCTAGGGCTGAAAGCATACTATGTGAATAGTATCCAACTAACTGAGTCGGGCTAGGCCTTGAAAAAGGCATGTCTACAAATTTGAAAATTATGAATGCACGATCAGTGCATCATACTGATGTAGCCCCCAAGTTACTGTGTAATTCGTAGAATTGTATAGTAACTCAAAGTAAGCTGAACCAAGAGATACAAACTTGATCCGAGTAGAAGAATGTACGATCAGTGCATCATACTGATGTGTTGAAAAGTAACATCCATTATATAAAGAACTCATGTTTTCCTGCGTACAAGGCAATTAGAACAGGAAGTCACAATGAGTCTCAGCCAAGAACTTCTCATTCCGAGCTGGTGTCTAGGTCCATCCAGCTAATCAGCCAGGGATGATTACAACCCGTAGCCCCCAAGCGGTCTCTCAACGAAAACAATTGAGATTCAGAAGAGGATAAATCTAGGTATTATCCGACTAAAATTGTCAAGGATATAAGACAACCCGTGTGCCTGGCAAGTCTGCCGAGAGAATAGTGGAACTCACGCAAGTGAGTCCACGTGAACTAGCCCCCGAGTCTGTGGATAATCAGAGTGATTATGTACAGACTCAAGAAAAACTAGAAACACACGAACTGAAAACTGTATTGTTAAACAAAAAAGTAGCTGAGTGTTATACAAATAATCCGAGAGATTAAGTGCATACTCTAGTAATGCATATTTAAATTTTATCCGAGTCATTCATCCTTATCCACCGAGTCACAAGTTTACTGTGACAAGTTTGTCGCTGATGCAGGAATCTGGACAGGCGTTTTTCAGATCCTGAAGCAGAAACGTCAGATCATTTTCGTCCTTTCAGATTCTCTATCTAGGCCTTTAAAGCCGAGCGTTGGTGTTAGCCATTTCCTCATTCCTTCGGTATCAAACCATGGCCGGCCGTAGGGATTCCAGGCGTAGGGTTCCATCTGCTGCATCGCCCTCGGCTCCAGGCGACTTGTCGCCGCCACCAGCGCCTCCAGCAGCTCCAGCCCCAGCGCCACCTGTCGTCCCAGCACCTGCTCCTGTTCCCCTGGAGATCGTTGAAGTGTTCAACGAACCGCCGCTCGCGGTGGTTCATCCTCCAGCGGAAGCTCCAGCTCTGCCGGAGTTCATCGTCATTTCCTCTGAGGAAGAAGACGAAGGCGAACCACGCAGGAGGTACCTGCCAGGGCGCAAGGATCTTCTTGCAAAGCCGTCCTGTGTTGCTCACAGGACCCGCAGCCGTCGTGGTGGGTAGATATAGATCTTCTGTAATAGGTTAGAGCAATGATGCTCACTGGAGTCTCCTGTAATGCATGCTGTTTTTATTCAGTATCGTTCATCTGCATCTTCACTTTTTAGCGAAGCATCGTATTTGCATTGTACTGCATTCTGTTTTCAGTGAAATAAAGAGACTCAATTTCTGATATGACCGAGTCATGTTTAAGTCAACTGAAAAACTCAAAATCCGAGTGATTGTCCTTGAAGAAAATTAAACCGTTCTTATATGTTTTCCGAGTAGTTTGGCCGAGTGAACTGGCCGAGTAAACTCTAGGGTTCCAAATTTCCCGCCCGTTAGCAGCCCTAGCGTATAGGAGAAGCTAAACGGTTAGTAAATCTGGGCCGCAGAGGTGAACAAGGCATCGTGGGCCGTCGGATGTGAACTATCCGCGTATATTATTAGGTCTCGCCGCAAACGAAACTTCTCTTCTTCCTCTCGCCCCCATTCCTCATACTGTTCATCGAATCCCTAAAAATTCGACGAATTCCTCGCAACTCAAATGGCCGGAGAAGGAGATCAGAGGGAGATGGAGGCAGTGATGGCTGCTATAGCGCAACCATTCGACGCTTCTGCTGGTGCAAGTTCATCTCAAGTGGCCATTGTTCCAAGGAGCAATGAAGGCGGATCTTCAGGTCCGTTGGTCGTTGTTCCTGATGCTGCGGAAGGAGAAAAGGCCCATCCATGGCCTAGATCGATCTCTTCGGAGAAGAGATTGAAGTACATGGTGAAGAAGGGCTGGCTGCCGAGCAAGGAGATCATTGGCTGGCGATCGGCGGAAGGGGAAACATTCCCATCTCCAGGGCCAGGTGAAATTGTAGTATTTGAATCCTTCTTTCGGCGCGGATTTGGATTGCCGACTCACCGCTTCCTCAAGTCTTTGCTACATTTTTACAAGATCCAACTGACGGATCTCAATCCGAATGGAATCTTGCATTTATCAATGTTCATCACTCTTTGCGAGTGTTTTCTGGGGATTGAACCCCATTTTGATCTTTTCCGAGATTTGTTCTTCCTGAAGCCGCATCCCTCGGCCGAGAAACCTCAGTTAGTAGGAGGCGTCGGTATCCAGCTTCGGAGAAAGAACAAATATTTCGATTGTCAGTTGTCCACCTCGAACAAAGGGTGGCACTGTGAGTAGTTTTATTGTGCAAATGTTCTTCCTGCCCTGCCCAAATTTCAGAACAAATATCCAGTGTACGAAGACATTTGGAAAAGTAGGCCGGGCCCTGTAGCTGCTGCCGAGTTATCGGAATTGCACAAGTTGATCGCAGCTGTGAAGGAGCCGAGTAAAGGAGTCCTCGGTCCAGCCATTGCACTGAACTTTTGCTTGAGGAAGTTTCAGCCTTTGAAGGCAAGGTATTTTCCAGCTTGGCTGTGGAGGGGCCCTAAAGATCCTAACCAAGAGCCAATCCCTGGAGGATACAGCGAGGTGAAACGCCGAGTTATCAGTCCCAGGAACGACTTCTTTGTTGTAAGGGACGTTGTCACCTTACTGAAGCCTTCGGGTGATGAGTACCAGTGGTTTGGCTACTGGCACAACGAACCTCGTCCTGAGGTTAGTCTGCTCTTTACTCAATAAATTTCCGAGTTATTCTCTTAATGGTATGTTGATCATTTGGATTTATTCTTGCAGGGCCGTGATAAGTTCAAGAACCTCGGTCCTGAGCCTCCGGTGATTACTGACAGCAACTTGGTGCCTCTGCGAATCAGGGAGCAGAACATCGAGTTACGTGAAGATGATAAAGAAATCACTGATGCCGAGCTCGAGGCCCTGTTTGGGGACTCGGACGAGGGCAATGATGACAAGGCCGAGGGCGATGATGAAGTTCGAGAAGGTGGCGAAGAGATTGAAGACCCTCTGGCCACCAGCAGTGAAGATGGGGATCAGTCTCCTGGTCATGAGGAGATCCCTGCTGCTAGCGCCGTCCCGACTGCTGTCGCTACTCAGCCTGCATCTGCAGGTGAGTTGATTTATAATCGTGAAAGGCGTAGTAAGGCTAATCACGACCGAGATGCTCGTCGATTAGGACTTGAACATGCTGCAGGCCAAGGACTCCGCCAACAGTTGCCTGATCGTCCGAAGCGTAAGCGGAACCCCTCCATAATCATCTCTGACTCTGATGAAGAGAGGACCCAAGCAGAGCTGGAAGATGCTGAACCTTTGCCTGAGAAGCCAGCTGACTCGGGGGTCAGAAAGGTTAAGAGGACCAAGGCTCAGGTCCGACATCCTTCTTTAGTTGCTCGATCTTTAAGACAGGTATTATCTTTTTATATGTGAAGTCACCTTGCTTCTTAGTCTTGCTCAATGATTAAGTATGATTCTTGCAGGCTAAGGCTGTGGCCGAGGAAGAGGCCAGCTCCCAAATTCCAGATGCCAGCATAGTGAGGGGGCATGCTGAAGATGTTGATGCCAATGTTAGGCAAAGCATAAGTGTGGTTGTTGCCACTATTGATAAAGAGTTGGCTGCTATTGAAGCTCTTGCTACGGAGGGTGATGATGTCAGGGACAAGGATCCTGATGATCAAGCTACCAGGGAAACTATCTCAGTTCCTGACCCAATCACACGTCAAACTCCAGCCCCCAGCAAGAGGATCAAGCCATTGAAGAGGATGAGGGTTTCCGACAGGTAAGCCTTTTACAGCGACCTTTAATTTGTTCTTTTAGGTGCTGAATTGCTTTAGCTGACTGAGCTTTGACTTAATCTTTTTGTCTGACAGCCTTCCTACTGAGGAAGAGCCAGTGGTGACAGCTGAGAAAACCGTTCCCGCAGAAAGGGAACTAAATGTTGAAACAGGCATGGAGAAGACTGGAGTGACGGAGCCAACACTCGCTCTTGATGGTGATGGCCAAGAAAACCCGGAGGGGACCAACCAGGAGGTTGCCGAGTCATCAGCTCTGGTGCTCCATCCTTCTCCATCGCCTGCAGCAGAAGTTCAGATGATGAGCCGAGAAGACCCACTAGTCAACCGGCCTCAAGACTTGGGTGGCCCCAGTTCTTCTGGGCTTGCTATGGAGATAGAAGATCTTCCTCCTCCTTCCATTGACTTTAACCCAGCTTTGTTCGAGTTCAAGGAGAGTCAGAAAAGATCTGGGAGCCTCTCTTTCGAGTTTGCCGGAGAGAAGGTAATCATCAATGAGGAGGAGGATGAAAAAGAGTTTGATCTGTCGGAGAACCAGTTGATCGACTTGATCGACACTCATCAGGTGAGGTTTTTTGACTAGCCTTTCTTTTTGTACTAAAAAGGAGTCAATGCTTATCATGAGTGATTTTTGCAGAAAATCATTACTAAAAGCCGGGAAAAGACTAAGTTCTTCAAGGTTTTGAAGTCTGCGGCCGACTCACTCCATGAAGACCTGACTGCTAAGCAGCTGAAGATCCAGGAGCAGCAAGAGGAGTTGGCTAGACTGAAGGCTGAGTTGTCAACTGCTCAAAAGGAGAGAGCTGAACTTGAGCTTACCCTCACAGGTAATGTTTTGGAGCCATTATTTGTTATGTTTTATGAGTGCGTCAACTCATGTAACTTGTTTTGTTTTGTAGCTCAACCCAAACTGACCAAGGACGAGCTGGACGAGTTTGAGCTGTTGAAAAGGGATGTTCCCTCATTGAGAGAGAGCGCGGCAAAAGCGAAGCTTGAAGCTGAAGGCAAAGCCAAAGCCTTGTCGGTAGCCCTCCGAGAGAAAGATGCCCTTAAAGCTGAACTGGATGCCGCAAAGATTGACTCGGACCTTCTCCTTGCTGAGAAAGAAGAGGCTCAAGGTAAGGGTCATGAATAAAGGTCTTTGACCAGTTTCTTATATCTTTGCTGAAAGACTTTGATTTTGCAGTTGAACTGATGACTTTGAAGGGAGAGAATACTTCTCTTATTCAAAGTGACAGAGCTGTTTGCCAGTTTACTTGGCCAGCGCCTGAAGAGATGCCTGAAGGTCCTCTGCCTGCTACGCTGGCACAAGTCCCTGAAACATTGAGGGTTCATTGCAAGTCGGTCGCCGAGTATGCAGCTCGTCATTCTTTAGGGGTGGTGAAGTCACTGTACCCCAAGATCGACTTGGCGTCTTGCAAGGAGGGTTATGCCAAGGGTACAACCATTGAGCGGGCAAACCAGCTGTCAATGGAGGCCAGTAGCTGCGCAGAGGAGCTGGTGAAAGATGTTCCTTTGTCACCGTAGTTAAGGCTTATAAGAATTCCTGTAAATAAAACAATGAGGTAGTTGTAAACTCTGATTGAATACTGAATATTTTGGTGCCACTAAGTCTTTGTGGTGATTGAGTGGTTAATGAGCTGCTTTTGTTGTTAACTGTCTTATGTTTATGCACTCTTAGCCATTCCAGCAGTATTAGACTATGAGTCATCATATGCACAGGAGTTAGCGTAGGAGTTTCACAATCAGAGCAGTTGTAACAATTTATATTTGGTAAGAGATGAGTGTTTGTCAGCCGGAGTTTTCTGTAGACTGTTTTCAGAGACCAATTGCCTCCTTATGTTTATGCACTCTCCGTTGGAGCTTCACAATCAGGATGTGCAAGGCTTACTTAGTCGTTCAGAAGAGATCCGAGACATATACTCATGTATTGATTAGCCCCCTGGCTCTGTTGTGACTAAGATAGTTAGTCGCTACAGAGTCAAAGATGAAGTAAACAAAAAGGGATTTCATTTTATTCATGTGATGCTTGTAAGTATCGATGACCGTGTGACGGAGCTCATCCCAGGAATTAATAGACCCGGGTGGCAGGTTAGCTAGCCAACGTCTTAACGGTGGGGCTAGCATGATGGGAAGGTAGCAGGCCATGACAGCTTTGTTGCCACCAGCGATGTGAACAGCAAGGGAGTAGGTATTTAACCACTCGGCCGGGTCTCCCTTTCCGTCGTACTTCTCAACTCCTGGCAAGCGCATTGACTCAGGGAATCGCGCCGAGTTGCGGAGCCTTCGGGTGAGAGCTTGCAGTCCGTCGATGTCGGCTGAGTCATCGTCCGAGTGACGGTCGTTGCGTCGGGGGGAGCCGCTACGGCGTGGGGGTGTGTCTCGGCGTTCATCGTCACGATGGCGCCTGTCACGGTCCTGGTCGCGGTGTTGGCGATGACCATCACGGTAACGATCTTCATCCCGGTCGTTCCTGCGTTGGCCATCTTCTCGGCGATCTTCTCGGCGTCGGTGATCTCGATGTCTGTCGTCGTCACGGCGCCGGCGATCATTGTCATGGTCCCGATCCTCCTCTTGTCGGCGGTATTCTCTCCGCGGCGCATCTCGAGGAGGTGTGTCTCGCGGTGGAGTTCTCCTTGGCGGTGATTGCGCTGGCGGGGTTGGTGACCGATCAGGGGAGCAACGCCGTGGTGAGTGAGATCGTCTGGGCGATCGTCGTCCGGGTGAACGTCCGATGCCGAAGCGATCGTAGTCATCCTGTCGGGCGCGTTCTCGATCTTCTGATCTTTGGCGACGTATGGCGTTGATATCTCGGCGAGCATCAAACCCAGGTCGAGCTACCACCTGTCGGTGAAGATTCTGCTGGGGAGGTGCTTCCGCGGCTGCCGGAGTTCGTTGACGGTTGTCACTCGGATTTTCCAGGAGCCTACGCCTTCTGTTGGACGATGAAGAGCTGGGGGCCCGAGAGGGAGTTTGACTCCTCAGGAGGGTGGCAGCTTCGGCGTAACACTTAGCCTTGTCAAGCAGAGGCGTGATGGCTGCTGGTGAGAAGTTTGGGTCGTTTATGGCTGCTTGAACCTGATCAAGGATGGTCCTATTGGCGACCATGTTCTGCTCCGGTGTCCGAAAGGGTTGATGACCGTTGACGTCAACGAAAAGTGAACGTTGGAGATCGCGAGATCTGCCATTGTTCCTTCTTCTAGGAGAACGATTGTAGTCATCAGGATTCTCGTCTTCCTCAGGTATTGTGCCGAGGGCACCTTGATTGTTTAGTCGGGGTTGTTGAGCCCGAGCTGCGGCTGCAGCAGAGGACTCGGCGTTCATTGCAGTTAAAGCCGCCGCGGCTGCCTCATCAGCTGCCATTGTAGCTGCTAGAGCAGGAATGACGATGTTTGCTGCCGGTGGTGGCCCTCCCGGTGGCGGTCCGGGTAAGTTGGCCGCGTCACCGTCCTGAGCGGTCAGATCACCTATTACGGCGAAGCACTCATACGGCATGGGCGAGGATGAGCCGTCCGAGCTGTAACCAGCCCGAGTTCCTTGATCTGTCGGCTCGTACATGGAGTCCCAGATTGATGTATCATAGGTGTCCATGTGATCTTCCCGGATGCGAGCAACCAGGTTGAAGGACATGTCTCCCTCTGATGCCAGTAGCTCCTGCACATCTCCCCGGGGAAAAGTATCAGCAGAATTGCACAAACCGAAGGGAAACATACCATAGCGTTGAGCCGGATAATAAATCAAGCTCGGCAGGTCAGATCTGAAGCGGATGTTCTCCAGAGCGGATCTTGTCTCGGCTGCCGAGTAGTCCGAGTAGGACTCGATCTGAAGCCTGGAGAAGCCGGACTCTAACTCGGAAAGAGAAGAGTCCGACTCGGTTTCGACCCCGATAGTCGACGAGTTGACGGGGACGAGATTGCCGAAGTTGTCGGCGACGAACTCCAAGCTCCCGAAGCTAAGCCGGGCGCCTAGAGCGAAGTTGTTGATGGAGTAGTCCATCGTAGTCGACGGAGAGGATCCCGACGCACCCCCTTCCTGGCGCGCCACTGTCGAGGTTATAGGACCTCGATAGATTTGTTATGGGGGGGCAAAGGGACCAAGAATACGATGGTGAACACGAGACAAAGAGTTTAGACAGGTTCGGGCCTCCCGGAGGATAAAAACCCTACGTCCTGTATATCGTGGTATTGATTGTGTATGTTTGAGAGGAGATCCCTGCCCGCCTTATATAGTCGGGGTACAGGGTTACATGGAAAGAGTCTTAGTCGGTTACATCATGGAAATACTTGGAGTACAAGGCAAGAAGCCTTTCCTATGTCCATCCGAGTAGTAGAACCTTCCATCTTGTATCGTGGGCTACTCGGTTTCTTCTGGGCTGGTCCGACTACCCTTGTCAGGTTACTCGGCCCTTTGGTCTTGAGGGTACCCGGGGGTCATGGTAACGACAAAGAGTGCAAATGATTGTTGGACAGATGGTTCATATGGTAACAGTCTTTAACTACTCTTCCTTTCTTTATTTCATTTAGTGCTTGTTCTTTGCTGAGTATGTTTCAACTTGAATGTAACTGACGCCAACTGAGACCATAAACCCAGATAAATGGAGGTTAAGAGTTTGCCGTATAGGCAGTTGGACTCTGACATTATAATGATACAATTTTCTTTCCCGTGTTTGGGTTATTGTGGTAGTTAGTGCTTTCATTTGCAGATTGCACACTATCACTGAATTAAAGTGCTCAGAAGCTCATGCTTCATAATTATCCGATGCTCATATTGTGTGAATATTCTTGTTATGGTGGTTCATCTAAGAAGGCTTATTTCTGTATACTGAAGGGCTTCTTGTTATGGTGACTCGTCTAAGAAGGCTTTATTTCTGTATTCTTGTTATGGTGAACCCCAAAGCAGTGTGCAATTATTCCCCATATCTCCTTTGCAACAATACACTTAAATAACAGATGATGTATAGTTTCTTGTTGAGAAACAGAAGTAACAGGTGGGGTCTACTTGACACTTCCTTCTCACCATATTATCTTTAGTTAGTATAGCTTTTTTTCAATTAGCCACATAAATATTTTGATTCTCATTGGAAGCTTAGCCTTCCAGATATGTCAGATGATCATAAACAGACTTCACCGTAAATTTAACCTGAACAAGTCCACAACCACTTAGCTTGGTCATTCCTTCCCGACAAAGTTTGTTCATGGAGCATGGCTGCCAAGGAATACCATTGCCCATGCAAAATTACAGGTAGGTTAACAATGTATGTAGCACTCCGATCAGGAGAATCTTGAAAGCAGTAGAACCAAAACCAGAAAGTTTGATACTTCCTTTCGGCTGCCAGACGGCCTGTTCGGCTTGCTGGTACCAGCCAGGGCTGGCTGGAATCCCTCGCACAAGTTACTGTAGCAACAGCCAGCGCTACAGTAAATCGTGAGAGGGATTCAGCCAGCCAGCCAGCGAACCGAACGAGGTGAGAGCCCCTACTGAACAGGCGGCACCATCCTCTTTCTCTTCCTCCTTGTTCCAGGTTCAATTCACAAAACACCATTAGTAAGAGAGGCGTCTTTCACCGACAAAAAAAAGGTGCCATTCACAAAACAACACCTAAGGTTGTTTCTCATCACAAGGGCATTATGGTGTTTTCATTTGTTTTGAGTGCCAAAAAGAAAGCACTTGGATGGACCTACAGAAAATGCTACAGCGCCAAGGGAAAAATGAAATTCGTTACTTTTTGTTCACAAAATTCAAACAATTCTAGAAAAATATTTTCGGAGCGAGAAAAATAGAAAACTTGATGACTGCATCTTCTGACCTCCGCTTCTCCTTCGATGAGACTGACGGACTTGTCTCACTGTGGCGGAGGCATCGCCGACAGATCTTTTGTTTGTCAAGCTCAGTCATGACACAGAACTACGCAAGCTAGCGAGCAAGGACTTGGCATCCGCTGGTTTTTTTTACTACAAAAATAGCAGACACGGTTCATTGATGGATGTGCGGCCCAGATTGAAGTTAATGCATAAAAGAGCCTCTCTGCATTAGCTTCACTCAACGCAGAGGACCCCAATCCTGTAAGATACATGCCTTGACGGAGATTTCTCCTCCGTACCTTGTTCTAGTGTAGCACTTTGTTGCTTCGCCCACCTCGAGTTCTCTTCCGTTCGTAGCAATCCTCCCCACTCGAGATCAAGCTCCCGCTAGAGAAGGTCGTTTTGCTGTCAATGGTGATTCCTGGGAATGGGGCGGGGGGGGGGGGGGGGGGAGGGGGGGGGGCTGCTCGGGTTGCGTGTCATGCAGCTCCTCTTCGCCCTCATCACGCTCGTGGCGATGACATCCAATTTATTCTGCAAAGTCTGTGGAGTGTCATTCTAGCCATATTGATATAACCGTCAGGCCGTTCGTTTCATTGCGGCTGGAGATCTGGTATTGAACCTGCTCTTGGTGCTTTGAGCATTTGTGTGCTCTCTCTCTCGTTCTCTCTCCCTCCAGTGGCTGAGCCAAAGGGGGGCTGGTAGGGGCCAATGCCCCCCCCCCCCCCCCCCCACAATGGTACAAAATGTTGCACTATTCTTCAATATTTTTTTATCATATTTTGCTTATGTTTGTTGTATTTGGCCGTTGCCATCTCTGAAATTGCTCATAGCTTGATTGGGCCCTTCCAAGTTTCTATCATGGTTCCGCCACTGCCTCTATCTATCTATCTATCTATCTATCTATCTATCTATCTAAGTTTGTTTATTAGAAACCATGTGTTAACTGTTAACAATGGCATATGCCAGGATAGTATAATGTAGTATTTGTGTGAACCTATATGGCTGATGCTATAGAGACATTAGCATATAAAATGCTTGTGTTTTCTTTTTCTGCTGCTACTAATTCTGCTGCAAACCAACTCAGCAGTAGAACTGGGCACATTTCTATCCTCTAGATACCACAGATGTCGAGTATCTCTATATCAAGGAGAGAGAATGATATCCCAAAGCTGCTTGATTTAAGGAGTCGGAATGAGTACTTGTACCATGAGATTCTAGTGGAAGATAATGGTGTGATAAAGAATGTATTCTGGAGTCATGCAGGCCAGCTGGCAGAGTATGTTGATTTTGGTGACGTTATTACGTCCAACGCCACGTATCGAACAAATATATATAACATGCCTTGAGCTATGTTTTTAGGTTTGATACTACAGAATGTAGTGTTTGGGCAGGCATTGTTGAAGGATGAGAGAGCAGACACATCTGAGTGCTCTTTACAGAATTTCAAACCTGCATGTCTGGGACCCAAGATATGATGCATACTTACTGGTAAGTGTTGAAATTAATCTTGCAATATAACACATTGTTAAACTAAATGAGCACTTGTAATAGATTGTAAATCTTACAAGTGCTTCTTTGGTTGGGTTGTGGCTGAAAAACTAAAGACTTTTCTTAACATCCATAAACCCAACATGCAAGACTAAGATCGTGGCTCCATGTCTTACTTTTAGAAAGGTTTATCTGGTAAGAAATATCAATTCACGCAATAATCTAGAAACAGCATTACAATGTCACACGATTTTGGAGCTTAACACTGCCTCCAATGAGGAAACATAATACAAAAGTTATAGGCATCGTTGAGAGGTTTTCGGAAGATATATGGATGATCCTATATTTAGACTTTGGAACTAGGAGATATATGCCCCGCAAGGAGAGCTGTGTTGAGGAGTTTGAATCTGGACAGATCTTTTGGCAACATAACTTTGAAACCATAAGGCCGATCTAGTCCAAGCAATGCATACTAAAGCTGAAGATCCTTTCAAGCTCTACAAGATGAGTTTGCCTTCGTGTGGACAATGCTTGATATGAAAAGTCTGAAATCGACTTGGGATTCAATCCCCAAGAGACGATTTCGTGGCCAAGCACCCGCCCCTAGAAATATATTAAAATACCACGCCCCAAGGATGGAGGTTGGACGGGGGGCGCCAAGCATTGGAGCCGATTAGCGTGCAATGGAGAGTTGAGTTTAGAACCACCAGGGCTTCGCCCCGTTTCTTAACTCTCTAGTAGGTTAGGTTTCAGGTGTTGGAAATATGCACGTTATTCTAAATCCAAATTTTAATTTGAGGCTGATTTCTCAGACATTTAAAACCGTGATGCAAACCAGTTCAACATGTTGTACAACTCTAAACACAGAAGAGATGACATTGACTTATGATGGGTTTGTCGGTGCTTAATCAAGCACAAATAGTATACGAAGCAGATCGTTGATGTAAACGTAGTCGATCGTCAGAGAGGCAGCGAACGAGAGCGGTCGCACAATTACGCTGCCCAAAAAACTTATTGTCGCCCCTAGTGCGGCTTCACGACGGCAACGGCTCAAAGATACCACTCACCTTTTTCCTCAGTGCACACAAAGAAACAGGGCTGGCGAGATACAGCAGCTCAACACCACCTGCATAGCCACATGCTTTGAAATTCTCCAGAATTGCCACATAAACGGGGCAAAATTCCAACACAAAGTTAATGGGAGAAGGTTGCTCCACTCAGGTAGGATCCGCTGAGGTGGTGATGTATCTTGTACCTTGATCGATAATTTTGAGTATCTATTTGGCGACTACATATGTTCTTTGGCGTCAAATTTGTCTTTGTCTGCATAATTTTAAGTACCTTGATTGACATCTGTTTCATCTCATTACAGAAAATTCATTACAAATTGAAACTTATGCAGACAATACACCGTTGCATTCTCTATCCATGTGTTTTTTTAGATTTTTCTTAACTGTTCATATAACTTTTCATTGAAAACAATCTTTGATTTTTCAACCAAACTATGTGAAAAGTTGAAGAAACATCTACCAAAAATCACAGGGTAGAGAATGCAACACTTTATCTTTGTGTAATGTTTCAAATTGTATTCTATTTTGTGCAAGGAGATAAAAAAAGTCAAAATATCACTTTCTGTTGTTTTAGTGTGTTTAGTGACTTAGTGTGTTGTGGCTAAGAACTACAAATTTGTAGTGTCAATTTCAATCTTGCAGTGTGCTAGGCCAAAACCCACGTTTTTCAGTGCGTCACATCAAATTTTGCCTACTTATTTTTATTCTTTAATGCTATATATCGTGGTGGTTAGGTCTTTCTCTGTAATCCGTGGATCTTTATTTGTATAGTATAGTTGCCTTCGGATTGTTCAGCTGCCATTCTATTTTACTATATTCTTTTTATTTTAAAAAGGGACAAATTGGAACAGCTAAACCCAAGGTAAATTACAGAGTATTCTGATTTTTCTAAGAACTCACAAATACAGGACCATATAAGACAAACTGTATTGAATACTTTCATGATTGCTTCCCTGCAGGTTTGGTTTACCCTATTCGGTCCAGTCCACATACAGGAAATTTTTTATGGGCATCCTTTTGAGTCATGCACAATTTCTCTTCGAAACAGAGAGTGTCATCCGTTGTCACATCTTGTTTTTATCGTTTGTGTTGCTTAGTCACGTTTGAGTCGAGCTACACTTTATGTTCGTAGTAATTTAGGATACTCCACTCAACACATAAGAATTGTTTAGGACGAATGAACCTCCACACCACGTTTTGACAATACATAGGAGTTGTTTGGAAATAATATTTCCACACATTTGCTACTTTTTAACCGCTTGAAAATGTCATTGCACATTGCGTAATTTCTGTGTTTGTTGTTCACTGTTGCACCCCTTGCGCTAAATATTACTACCTCAGTTTCATAATAATTTTAGTTTTGAGTTTGATCAAAGTCAATATCTATTTGACCATCAATTTATAAAGTTCCATATAGTTTAACATGTGCCTTAAATATTAGAAAGCATTTCTCATGATGAATCTAAAAATATAAACCTACGCTATTTTCCTGATGATATAAATATTAAATAAATGATGGTCAAAGATATAATATTTGACTTTAACCAAACTCAGCATTGTAATTTTTTTTGGAAGAGACGGAGCACTCAGGTTGCAGGCTCTCACGTTGTAATAGGTACCTTTGTATGTCGCATGATTTATTCATAGATGTTGCGGTATCGACTAAGGCTAGTCTCAATGAGGCCTTTCATTTTACTTTTTTCGAGACTAGTTTTAGGAAAAAGAGCTAAGCTTCTTTTCATTTGGATGAAAGACCTCTCACAAAATGTGAAAGTCTTCCATCTCTCTCATCATAATTAACTTGTTCATAACTACTCCTCTTACTACAGGACGTTTACCTAGCCAACACTTAGATCCGGCTCTATCCAAACTTTTTTAATTCACCCCAACATTATCCACTTGTCCGACTGCTGCTAAGCCGTTTTGGGATACCAAACGGACCTCCCCGGATGGTAATCTTAAAGTGGCCAATTTACCTTCTTTACCATTCTGTATAAATAGACTATTCTATTTGTATAGATATGGTAGAGGGCGTATCCAACTCCCTTTTTCCACTAGTTCCTCGCTCTTTAGTTTAAGAAGGTAGAGCTGCGTGGTAACGCACAAAGCTTATAACCTTGGAGTTATGGGTTCAATACTTACTGCCCACTCCATATTATTTCTTTATGATATATGTATCATCTATTTGTATATGAATTTTCAGTAAAAGATGCACACATAGCATAAAATTTAATGCAAATAAAAGGCCCCATTGAGACTGACCTAAGATGAGTTTGTGGAGATGATAAACCCTATCACTTGACTGGGAAAATATTCGGTGCAAACCCCATATTCGGTGGAATCGTGAAAACCCTCTTAAAAACCTACTTAGAAATTTTGAAAAATTATGAAACTTGGCATACATGTAGAGGACATGGTGAGAAACATGCACACAAAATTTTAGATACAAACTAGTTTTCTATGAAAAGATACAAAAATAACAAATCAGGGTGGAAGAGGACAAAAATGCTGCACAGCTACAGTTTTGTCTTTTTCCTCCTTTTTCTTCATGATTTGTTATTTTTGTATCTTTTAGTAGAAGTTGAATTCGGATCTAAAATTTTGTGTGCATGTTTTTCACCATGTCCTCTACATATATGCCAAGTTTCATAATTTTGCAAAACTTCTAAGTAGGTTTTTCAAAAGGGTTTTCACGATTCCACCGAATATGGGGTTTGCACCGAATATTTTTCCTGCTTGATTTGGCTACCATATCATATTTTGATTTCAGATTTACACCTTTATTTAGAGTAGTAGCAAATTTGAATGCCATCCCGTCTTTTAAACCTTATGGAAATGCATACCAAAGTCTACCTCAAGCTGTGTACGAATATTTTTTTTCCTATCTATAGTGTGTAAATATGGTCTTATAAACTTCTTCTAGATATATAGTCACGCATCTGTCACATGTATGTGCACAATTTATGCGTGCATCGGGACCCTCCTGGATTCATTAATTATTATTAGCAGGGCTACAATACAACCAAGCAGCATACTAGTAGCAGTAATAAGAACGGAGGGCCATGATATGTCTACATATTTTGCGTCCTAATTGGCGATCTTGAGCTTTATTGCAAAATTATGTCACATTAAATATTCCTAACAAATGCTGAAGAAAAACAACGAGGAACATGCTTGTGACCATTCAGTGTGCGGCGAAGACAAACTGGCAGACACCTGCAGTTCACTCCCAAAATCCAACACATCGACTGATCATTCCACAGTAACAAACCTAGAAGAATTTTAGCCCCTGTCTAAAGCGCCCCCAAATCCCCTACCAATAGCGAAGCCGCGACGCGCCGTGCCCTCGTGCTCGCCGCCGCGCGTAGCGCGAAATGCGGCGACCGGACGACTCCGGCGGGTGGAGGCGCGACGATGATCCCTGCGGCTCCCCGAGCGGCCTCGACGGCGACGACGAGGAGAAGCGCCATGCGCCGCCTCAGGCGAAGGAGAGCCCCGGGGACGCTCTGTGGCGGTGGCGGGGCCAGCCGCTCTCCGATGTGGTGCTCTCGTGGTCCGTGGACCAAATCCTCGACAGGGACATGCTCCGCGACAAGGTGAGGAAACCAGCCGCGTGCGCTCCCCCGCTCCCTGCACCCCTTTCTCTACCGGCCGCTCGGTGCTGGGTACCTGACCGGTGTCCCGTGTGGATCAGCGGAACTGCCTAGTTTTTGCGCGTCGATGGGGATTTCTTCCTGAGGCGTGTTAGGTCATGGCGGAGTCATTTTGGGCTGCCTGCATTGTGCTTTGGTGCTGAATTTTGGGTTGAATTCGTGAACCTTTTTGCGCCAGAAGGGAGGGGTTTATCGTTTACAATCTGTCTGTTGTGTGAATTGCATCTAGGTTTCCAGGATATCTGTTGGTTCGTCTGGTTGGGCGTAGAATGTGTTAGTGTGGACTATGATACATGTACACTACTGTCCATGAATGCCTACGTTTCGTGCATCCATATAAGCACATATCAATATTGTTCTAGTCTGGCGTCATAATGCTTCACTGACTTAACAAAAGAAGTGCAATTGTTCTCTCATATTCTTAAGCTGAATTACGGACTCAATATACAGAATATTTGCAAACTGCGTTCAAGAAGTACAACTTGATGGACTGAATTGTTAAAAACTGCCATTAGATGAACTTGTATATTGATGGAAGTGAATTGCTTTTACAGGTGTCAAAGATACCAGAGACATTTAACAGCATGGAACAGTACATAACATCATTTTTCGGGCCACTTTTGGAGGAGGTCCGTGGTGATATGTGTTCAAGCATGGAGGACATCTCCGGAGCTCCATATGCAAGTGTGCAGTCTGTCACTTCAATGAGGAAAGGGAAGGGATGTTATGAGATCAAGCTCGACAAATGGAGGGGAATGTCTAACCATGGCTCTGTGATTGATAATTACAAGCCAAAAGCAGCAGATGTGCTCCTGATTTCAGAGACGAGACCGACAAATCAATCTGATATTCTCAGACAGTCCAAATCCTGTGTCATTGTTTGGGTCAATAAGGTTCATCATGGTAATAATACGTTGACAGTCAAGGCATCAGGGTGGATGGAGACTGGGAATCATGGAGACGAACGGTTGCAACGGGGTGTTAACAAGTATGATAGGATGTATGCTGAAGGTTTGGATGAGTCTTGGGACATTCTAGATCAAGAAGCAAAGGCCCCAAAATCTAGCAACTCGTCTATGCATGGCAATGTCCAGAAAGAACTGCCAAGAGTTGGGAAGTGCAATGATCCACAAAAGCAAAATGGGAACAAGACGTGCGATTCATCAAGGCGATGGTCCTTCTATGCCTTGTACTTGACTAATATGATAACATATGACCGTGTTTGGGTTGTGCTCCGAAGGGGTTTGACAATGGATTCAAAAATCATTCATAGCATGTTGGCCAGAAATAATTATGTGAGTTTTCTGTATCAAATGTTAGTTTCCTGATTAGTTGCCACTTTGCTGAGTACAAGAGACTACCATTTTTCTCTGTTAAAGTATTTATAGCTTTCATCTGACATACATTAAGGAGGATGCTATGCTTTTGGTCATCACGTATCATTGCCTTTCTGTTATGATATCATGTATAATATGGAAATAAAGTGCATTGTTTTGTATTTTGTACCAAACACTAGGTTTTTTTGCATACATATTGGACTGTATGTGGGAACTCTGTTTCACTGCTCTCACAAATTTGCATCTATTCAACATTGTAATTTATATATCCCGACACGCCTGATATGTCTATGTAAGACTACCAGAAGGCCATGGGTTACTGAAATCATTTAAAATTTCTTATGAAAGTCAAGTTTATCTTTTTTATTTAATTGCTGATCGATCAGTGTAATTTAACTGTGTTTGTAGTTTGTGGATTTGTCTTCCCTATCATTATGTTATCACAATAGTTAATCGATCATTGTGTGCCACAGTAGCTAATCTATCTCTATGTTGCCGAAAGTAAATTCAACATCAGGGTTATTCGTAGTCTCGAACTTTATTTGTTGCTACACACATTCTTGTTGTACTAAATGAATGCGATGCATTTTTTCAGTTCAAAATGGGTGCATGATTTTTCTTCGATTCTAACAATTTTATTACTATTTGCTCTTGTCTTTGTTTATAATTCACAATTGGGCTCTGATTTTTTTAGTTGATTCTGTAGGCACTTGGACATTGTAATTACTGCAACATTAATTCACGTGATGAAATCAGGGGTGGTCTCTGTGATTTTAAGTTGAATGACTCACAGCTTGATGCAGTAGCAAGTTGCGTTTCAGCAACTGAGTGCCGTCACAGATCTTCTGTGGGCCTAGTTTGGGGCCCACCAGGTACGGGTAAAACTACAACAGTTGCAGTGATGCTACAGATGCTTCTGATGAAGGAACAGAGAACTCTTGCCTGTGCTCCAACTAACATGGCTGTCTTGCAAGTGGCTTCTCGTCTTCTTGAGCTAATTGGGGACTTCTCTCTAAGCCGTTGTTATTCATTAGGTGACATTGTTTTATTTGGTAACAAGGACCGCTTGCATATTGGCAAGGAGTTGTCAAAAATATATTTGGATGATCGTGTGCAGAAGTTGTTGAGCTGCTTTAAGGGGTGGAAGCATTGGGTGGATTCTCTCGTAAAATTCCTAATAAACTGTGTTTCTCGGTACAAAACGTCTGTAGCTATACAACAGGCGAGTAGTGATGCATGCAGCCTTTCTTTTAAGAAGTATTTTATAAGCAAACTCAGTACTTTAGCCAAGGACCTATCAGCATGCATAGATACACTATTGGAGCATCTGCCAAGGAGTTCTCTGGGCAAGAATTTCGAGAGAATGAGGTCAGCAAAAATTCTGTTAGATAAACTGCAACAGTTTCTGAGTGGAGATGATGTCTCTGATGAGCTTCTTAATACAGTTTTCACATCTTCAGAGGATCCTGACTCTCCTAGTCATGATGACTTGATAGATGATACAGCTGATGGCCTTTATGACGATAAAACTTATCTCTCTCTAGACAACCCTTTTGACATAAAGTTTCACTGTATAAAAACCCTGATTGGTCTTTCGAAGATGCGACTTCCTTGTGAAGACAATGACCTTTCAATAAAGGACTTATGTTTGAAACAAGCAAAGCTTATATTTTGCACTGCCTCTGGTTCATATGAGCTGTTCAGACTGCAAAGTGTGATGCCTTTAAGCATCTTAGTTATTGATGAGGCAGCACAACTAAAGGAATGTGAATCACTGGTTCCTCTATTGCACCCAGGAATAGAACATGTGTTACTGATTGGGGATGAAAACCAGCTATCAGCACTAGTAAAGAGCAAGGTATGTCTATATCACGGTATCGTTTTTGAGTGTCATGTTCTCTTTTGTCAAACACTTCTTTTGTTACTGGCAATTATATTTTCAAAACTCTACAGTTGCTCATACTTTCTCCTTGCTCTGATTTTGCTAGATTGCCAAAGATGCAGACTTTGGACGAAGTCTCTATCAGAGACTGTGTACATTGGGTTACAGCAAACACTTGCTAGGAGTACAATATAGGATGCACCCTTGCATCAGTAAATTTCCAAATGCCAATTTTTATGATAACCGGATTTTGGATGGTCCCGTCGTCAAGCAGAAAGACTATGTCAGGAGATATCTCCCTGGTCCTATCTATGGGGCTTATTCATTCATTCATATTGAGAATGACATGGAGATGCTTGATAATCTGGGTCAGAGTTCCAAAAATATGGTCGAGGTTGCTGTAGCAGCCAATATAGTTGAACGACTTGCAAAAGGTACATCTCTAAGGATGGAGCTTTCATATAGCATGCTGGAAGAAATAAATATTAAGATTTTTTTATTATTTGATGGTTTGAAACCTCCTTATTATTGTTTGATAAACTGCTCCATATAAACTTTTGTACTGTGTTAGTATCATTATTTATGCACGGGTCTGTTGTTATTTGTGTTAATATTGTGGACCTTTCTGAACTCTGCACTTGGCATTGTGTTGGACATATAAATATACGATGAGAATAGGGCATGGACTCCTTTTTGCCAGAGTCAGAATATTGTTTTCGATGTTGCCGGTTGTCAAATAAAACATGCATATTAATTCTTTTTAGGCTCAGCCCAGTTGTAACCATTCTTCATTGCTTACTACCAAGGTCATCAAGTTTTTGCATTTCTAATTATTTTCTAGGGAAGCTTGTTTCTGTTTAAGTTGAACAATATTCTGAAAGAGATTTTATGCATTAGACATAACTAACCTTTGGTGCGAAACTATTGTAGAATGCTCCGAGAAGAGGCAGAGAATCAGTGTTGGTGTAATATCTCCGTATACGGCCCAAGTAATTGCATTGCAAGATCAACTTGGAAGAAAGTTTGAAAAGCATGAGTTCCTATCTGTCACCGTAAAATCGATTGATGGATTTCAAGGTGGTGAGGAGGACATTATATTGATTTCAACAGTAAGGTCCAATAAAGATGGGAAAGTTGGCTTTCTCTCTGATACTGGGAGAATTAACGTAGCGTTGACTAGAGCCAAGTATGTTGTCCTTAATTTGGTGATGTTAACGTGAATACACCACTCCCACATTAATTTCGGTTCAGTAATTACTATGTGTCTTGCCCAGGTACTGCCTTTGGATCCTTGGAAATGGAAACACTTTACTGGCTAGCAATTCAATATGGGCTGAGTTAGTCCGTGATTCAAAAAGGCGTGGATGTTTCTTTGATGCTTTGAAGGAAAAAGACTTAGCGGAAGCAGTCATGTTTGTAACTGAGTTTGAGCAACGAAAACAAAGAGAACAGGTGTGGATCCTTTTTCTTTTTTACTAGTGAATCATTCTTTTGTAAAGCATAATGGCAACATATATCTTGCTTGTTAGGCATGTAGTTATCTTGATAGTTTGTGATAATTCCCTCGTTAACACAATTGTTTTTAATGAACCTACAATTGTTGTGGCATCCTGAAGTAGCTTTCATTGGGCTGCTTTTTATGACTTACTCAAGGATACATGTGGGGTTAGTAGCTATGCAAGTGTAACGGCAAAATGAGGGTCACTGACTTGCTACTCGCAGTGGCATACTTAGGCCCTGCAGGGTGGTGCTGATGGCTCCTGCCTGCCAATCTTGTTAGAGCACTGCTCTTCCCTGACACTATTCCCTAAAGATTCCAGAATGAAATGGGAAACATTGTCAAAATAGGTGATGTTCTGAAACAAGAGAAGAAAGTGTAGTTTTGCCATAATTTACCCACAAGAAGTGTTTTTGTGATATTCGGTCTTAGTAATATGGTTGAAAGACGATCACTTGTTCGGTTTTGATGGATTTGATTACTATGTTATTTGTAATCCAGTAACATTTTTTTATTAAGCAACAGTATGGTTTGTACTATAAAGTCAACAGATTGGCTACCTAACACACTGTTGCTTCCAAGATTCATCATTTCAAATGCCTTACAAGTATCCTTTATGCACTTATCAGAGGAATGGCTGCACAAATCATGCAAATGGAGCGTCATCTTGGTCATCAAGGCGTGATGTTGTGGCCTTTAGGAACAGCCCACCAAGAAGAGGGAATCAGCCTCCAGCAGATGGCAACGCAAGGAGCATAACCCGGTCTTATGATAGGGGGCTAAATGCATTTCAAGCAAACAAATATAATCTTTCAGCTGGTAAAGAGGGAAGGGGATCTCACATTCAGCAACAGAAACCATTCCACAATGGTGATTACAATCATCAGTCCCATGCTTTGCCTGCTAATCAATATGGGTTCAACAACTACAGAACTTCAAGCGACCGACAAGGTTCGCTGGAGGGGTGTAGAAGATGGCCCAAGCAGCATCCTGGTGGGGACCTCTGTGGCAGGCTGCAGAGTGGACCCTTGTGCAGTAGTTATCAAAGAAGCGATGGAAGGCATACTCTTTCTAGATCAGTTCAGAGGGAAGAATCACTCGGACATGCTAATATTCTTGACGCATGTCAACCTCCAGGAAGTTACTGCAATGGGGAATCACAGATCAGGACTATTTATCCAGAGTTTCGGAACATGATTGTGTATCCATGCCGGCGTGATTCCTTTCAACGAGGCTTTGATTCATATGGAGTTGCTAATTCTGAATTTGGAAGGGCGAAGGGAGAGAGACAATTCAGCAATCATCTACGACGAGCACCAGACGGTCGAATTCATGGTCGACGTACAGGAAAGTCTTCATGGCGTGAGCGGTACATTTACCGCCGGACAGAACAACCTCATGACCAGGCGCAGAATTTCCGTTCTAATACCGGACCACAAAGACTTCAAGCTCCTGAGCAGAGAGGGATGAAAAGAGACTGGTGTGAAGCAGAATCATCAGATTCACCGCGACAGGATAATGCAAAAATGAGACCCGAAAGTGCAGGTCAACCTCTTAGGGAGGAGCTGTATGGAAGTTCTGGAGCTTTGTCTGCCAAGCTTCCTACAGCCATGCAAGGAGTTATGAAAACGGATGGCTATGAAGCTGAAACATCAGTTTCAGCTCACCATGACAACGGCTCAGAAGCGAGAGTGGAAGGCTCAGGTCAACCTCACTTACAGGCACAGAATGGAAGTTTTGGAGCTGCTTCCCACAAGCTGCCTGTTTCCCAGCAGGGAGGGGTGGTAATAAACTTCTGCGAATCAGAAACATCAGATACACTAGGACAGCACAAGCATAAAGTTCATCAGGATGGAATTTCTGGAGCTGCTTCTCACGAACTGGCTGTTCCTGAACAGCAAAGGATAGAGGCAGATTTGTACAAAGCAGAAGTATCAGATATACCATATCAGGTTCAGGATGGCAGTTCTGAAACTGCTTCACGTGAAATGCCTGTTCCTGAGCAGCGAAGAACGGAAAGAGACGTGTGAAACAGAATCAGATACAACGTATCAGGTTCAAGATGGCAACTCTGAAGCTGCTTCACATGTAGCGCCTGTTCCTGAGACGTGAGGGATGGAAAGTGACTTGTGTGAAGCACGATCATTGTCAATAAACCCGGACAACAGAGAAATAAAACCAGAAAGAGCAGAACCAGATAGCTAGAGACATAATATTGTTTCCTTTGTTTTTTTCTTTTTTGCTCTGTATAGGCTATATAATTTTGTCACCTTCCGTTTGGTCTGGATCCAGAAGAAACTGTGTATAATAAGCATGTAGTGTAGCTAGCTTTTTTTTTAGCTCATGGACGGTGGACGAAGCGGTATACCCACCAGAATACTTTAGTGTAGAATTTGCATCTATATAAGATAAATGATATTCTTTTGAACGGGGTACATGTGTGTCCCGTTGTGACAGCAAGTCTTGTTCATGTGTGTTAGGCTTGGCCAGGGCCACGATAGAGGAATTGTGTTTCAGGCCGCAATCATCTTGTTTATTAGCGTCTCCCTTTTGCCTTGGAGTCTCGGACTGTTGCCGCACCTGGGCTAATGCCCCGGAAGAACGTTTTTGAAATTGAAGGTCGATGGTACTACAAACTTTCCCAAACAGGGAACCATTTCTGTTACTCAGCTCTACTGGTATTATGGATTTTGCTTAGCATAACAGCAATTTTTGCAATTCGAACCGAGCTGTTCGCATTGGGCTACACCTCTGCTTTCAGTCAAACAATAATTGTCTGCTTCAATGCCGTTGAGGCCAGGGCTGGCGACCTGCGTGCACGAGGGCCGCGCCGCCAGACTTGGCATGGTGTTCGTGCTGCGGAGCAGAGCCTGTGCCGGATCGATGAAGACGAGTGACTGCAGTGCCGTTGGCAACTAAGAGCCATCTGAAAATCTGTTTAGCCCTGGCCTCTACGGCGTTTGCGCTGCGATCGCGCTCCTCCTGACGGTGACCGCACCCCGGTTCGAGGATAGCTTTATGGCACTCGTGGCGGCATCTTGTTTTACATTGGAGCTTGTGTTATCAGTGATATTTTCGTCGAACACCTACGGGCGCATCCGTTACGCCCTCACGCGCGTTCCGCACGTTCTCGAAAAAAGACTGCTGCTGCATCGGTGCCCCAAGATTCTTCCGACAACGGCTTCATCGTGCAGATGGTCGAAGAGATGACCGACGCAGAGGCCACCTTGGAGTTGAACGAGCAAGCGCCGATGAGGAAGCAGCAGCAGGAGGACGTCGTCATGCCATTGCCGATGGTCAAATTGTTCTGCAATGTTGTCTGTTTTGAATTGAAAGAATCATGTTTAACAATGTCACGTTTTCTTTACCGTGTTCCTCCATAAATTGGATACTTGTAATATTGAGTATACAAATGACATGCCAATGAAACCATTTCTTTTTTAGGATTAATTAACTGTATTTCGTCATAAGCAATTTACAATGCACGGGCTCCCATTGAAACGCTAACGGGACAGCCTGAACATGGCAAGGATCTGAATGTGTTCATGCCGATCACAGGAATATAAAAAGGATGAATTCAGATACTTTTTTAGTTTGTTTGTTGCCCTGGGATCTTGATGACTCTGTGACACATGTGAAGGGCATCAGCAATCCGAGCTGCTAGGAGTAGAGCTTGCTCTACCACCTGCAAGAGGGTCGGAGATTTCTTGCTAGAGTGCCAAGAATAGAACCAAATTCAGAGCACACCGAGGGTCAGGGCTGTACCCCTATTGAAAACGTGTTTCAGAGTCCATTCAAGTTGATGACTGTAACCAAGGAAATAATTACTCACTGGTTTACAGAATTTTCTCTTCTTCTTTTTGCGAGGAACATAATTTTCTTATTTTGAACATTAAAAGAAGCATAGATTCTGTTTTGAAGAGAGCATTTTACTTCTGCAGTAGAGACCCACCTTGAATCACCAACTTTTGCACAACCAAGTTGCTATTTGTTCATAATTAATTCAGTTTTTCAATGTCATTCCTCCTCAAACATATTATGATCGTATAACACTGAACTATAAGTTCGTTTGATGTAAAAATGACTATTTGTCTAGTCTCTCATCAGCAATGGCTGTTGGCATCAATTTTTCTCTTTGATTCTTTATTTTGATGTATGAAAGTTTTAGCAAATTAAAAGTTTTTAGCATACAAGTTTTAACCTGCACGATCATGACTAAATTCATAAAACACTAAAAAAATTTAGAGAACATAAAACGAAAAATGTGTGTCTGATAGACTGGGCAGCCCCCATCCTACATCATAAGCTTGCATGAAGCCAGCCCAACTAGTGCAACACCACCGTGTTTAGTAGGCTGGGCGAAGGGGTGATGGGCCGCCTCAGACTTCGATTGGTAGGCTGAGGAATGGTGGGCCATAGCTAACTTGGCAGTCCACGCCCAGAGGAAACCAAGCGAAACAACTAACAACAAAATGAGGGAGACCAACTTTGATACTCACACTCAAAAATATTCACAAAACTAGTAAGCCCGAGGAAGCGCAATTATATCTAAGGCCAGGTCAGCTAAACATAGACCACAAAAATAGGCTACAACCAACGGTTAGTACTAGACCACAAAGAAACAGTCACCATCATCACATATGTACCAAAAATGTCCATCAATCTACTTGAAATGGAAACCATCCAACTACGCAGTCACGCCAAATATGAAATATAAACGAGGAATGCACAAGAAAGCAACTGTATGCACGATTCAAAGAAAATCTAAACAGCATATCAGCAAGAAATCTACCCTACCATAGAGATCTAGAACATATTTGGACGAATGGTAGAGGAAGGGGACGGGAAAGGGAGGAATCTTACCGCGACGATCCTTTTCGCTAAGAGATAGATCAAGAGAATCAAGTCGATGCCGCACGAACTTTGATGAAGTAGATCTACTAGACAACGAGGTCGACGAGAAGGGAGACAGTGACGTACGGCTCGGCGATGGCTTCCCCTTCCACTCTGCTTCCCTGACACACTCTCTTCCGCTCCAGCTCGGCGATGAGGACGACAATGGCTCTGACAGAATGGCGATAGTGGTGTTTGGTGAGAAAGGGCGGAGACGAGATAGGAGAGAGCGCAACGGAGGGTGGTATGAAATGGAGGGCGGTAGGAAAGTGAGACTTTGTGGCCTCCTTTTTATGGTGCGGTAACCCTAGAGCTTTCATGCCATTTTGCTTCCCGCACGAGCCCGCACGTTGCAGCCTCAAATGCATCCACGGGTGCTCCAAGCCTTCCCCCCAAGCCTGGCCCCAAAAACCGCTTGAATTTTTTTTGTTCCCGTTTATGCAGCAAAACGGGCCTCAAACATACCCGTCAATGGTGGCCCAAAGGACGGTCCAGGCTACCCAACGCGGCCACCTACAGTTGCCGGGTGCTGGCTAGGGGGCGTCCGGGCTACCAAGCGCACCCTAAAGGTTTGAAACATCAAAATATTGCAAAGAATAATAATTACACTATTAACATACAACTGATATGCATATGACCATATTCTATACCTAATTCAAAATTATTAGGAATTCCAAAAAATATTAAATTGTTAACATACAAGTAATGATTATTTATTTACTATAGCTGTGTATAGGAGACGCGACTATACTTTTGATGTTGGAACTACTCCAGGCAAAAGCTTACTGCTGAAACATATTAATTATTTGTTGCACTTCATATATGTTTGTCAAACAAAAATGTTACCATTATCGAACTCCAAGAACATTTAGAGCCCTAGTAAGTTGGTCATCATTGTGATCTATTACAATATACTACTAGCTTTCCAATGTAAGTATCTCATTAGACAAAGGGGGAATTTTAGTGCTCTTAATCCTAAAACTCGTATTATTTAAGTAGAGCCGAAACCGAAGCTATGAACATGCCATCACCGACTGACAAAATCGTTGTTCTGACAACACTGATCACATGTCAAGGAAACAGAGTTCTTCCCGATGAAGAAACAGAGCTGTTCTCAGGAGCTTCTTCGATCAGACCGTAGAACATTGTACTACTCCATGTCATAAGAAATCCGTTGGCGTCGTTGGAGGTGAGCAACGGAGGACGTATTCGGCGCTTTATAGGGGAAATGGGGAGTAAAACCGGCAAAACATGTCTCCAACGGTAGACCGAAACAGGAGACACATTTTCGGAGCGCCTCGGCTGGTGACGGACAAATGCGGGCACATCCTCGCGTGAGCCTCGTCCGAATCGTTTTCTTCTGTTTCTTCCTGCTCGAGACGCGGCGCGGCGCGGGAGGAAGAAGAAGCTTCGGGTGCGCCGGTGGGAGCTCGTCCTCCTTCCCATGCGACTTCCCCTCCTCCGCCTGACCCTCCCGGGAGGCCGCGGCGGCGCGAATCGAGGAATCGAGGAAGGGGCGTCGGTGGGAGCTCAAGCGCCGCCGAGGTCGACTCAATCGACGCCATGGCCAGCGAGCACGGGCATGGGCGCACAGGGAGCTCGAGCGCTGCCGAGGTCGACCCAATCGACGCCATGGCCAGCGAGCACGGGCACGGGCGCACAGGGAGCTCGAGCGCCGCCGAGGTCGACCCAATCGACGCCATGGCCAGCGAGCACGGGCACGGGCGCAGACCAGAGAGCACGGGCATGGGCGCAGGCCGTCGAGGAGCTCGAGCGCTGCTGAGGTCGACCCAATCTCGCCCGCCGTCGTCCTCCACGTAGCCCGCTCCTCCTTCCCAATCTCCCCCGCGTCGGCGGACCAGGTCGGCCTCCTCCTCCCCCTCGCTATCAGCCGCATCTCCCCCTCCTCTTCCTCGCTGCGCGGGCCAGCGAGCGGGTGGCGTGGCGGCGGCGCGAGGGTAGCGACGGGTGGTCGCGGCGCGAGCACGGGCGCGGGCCAGCGAGCAGGTGGCGGCGGCAAGCTCACCCCACCCATTGTACGAAGACGACGATGAAGCGGCAGGGAGAGGCTGGAGGAGGAGGCGACGTCGTCGTGCTCCGCTCCACCTCCATTTCCGCGGCGGCCGAGCTCGATTCGACTCTGCTCTGCTCCACTCCGCCACGCCCCTCCCCCTCCCCTTCTCTTCGCATCGCGGCGCGGGGGCGGCTGCGCTGGTGAGCAGCGCGGCGCGGCGCACTTGAGCGCCATCTCGAGGGCCTCCGCGACGGCGAGCTCAGAGGAGCCGAACCGCGTCATGCGGCGGTCTCGGACAACGATCCGGGTGCGCGGCGGAGCGGGTGCGTCGGCTCCGGCGAGACTGACGAATGGGATGAAGGATTTGGGACATCCGTTGGAGATTGAAGTTTTTGTGTCTCCTTACCTGAAGCTGAGCAGCACCAATATAACGATTTGGGTGTCTCCTTCCGTTGGAGACAGTCTGATGGAGGCAGGTCTTCGTCTCCGAAAAGAAGGAAACATGGAGGACCAGAAACACAAGTGAAACAAAGTCAGGCAGCCGTGCACGGTCGGTGCATGCACCCTGTCCTGTCGCGTGGATCCGACGCGCGTAGTCTTGATGGTGAGTGAGGTCAGGAGGAACACTGTAGCTGTATTATCGTTGTGGGGGCTCCCTGCATCTAGGGGTGGGCGTTCGGTCTTACCCAATGTTTCGGTCCGGTTTTTTCGGTCTTCTCAATTTTCGGTTATCTAGAATTGCTACCCGAAATGACAACGAAAATTTGGGTACCCGACAACTTTGGGTACCTAAATTTCGGTTCGGTCTTCGGTTATACCCAAACTACCCAAATTAGCATTAATTTTCAGAGAAAAAATAAAATAAATTTGATTATACCCAAAATACACTATGCAATCAAATTGATAATGAGTTGTCATTATATGATAGGAGAAACATGAATATGATGAATGAGTAACAAAGGATGTTATGTGACCATGGTTTGAGTCTATGTACTAAATCCTACATCATCATACTAATTTGGGTAGTTTGGGTAGTTCGGGTACCCAAGGGTACTACCCGAAATTGAACAATAAAATTCGGTTACCCAAGGGTACTACCCAAACAAGTACCCGAAGACCGAAATTCCGGTTTTTTCGGTCTCGGTCTCGGTTTCTTCGGTTTCGGTGTTTGGGTATCGGTTTTTATGCCCACCCCTACCTGCATCGCCAGCACGCACGTTGGAGCTCGTGGCGGAATGACAGTTGGGTTGGACTTGTCACGCCCGGCCACTATACATGTTCAAATGGGCCGGGCTAGGTGGACAGGCACGAAGCACGATGATTTTGGCCCGACCCAAGCACGACCCGGCCCATGAAAATTCGTGTCAGGCCGGCCCGGCACTAACCCCCGTGCCGTGTATGGGCTGAGGCCTCAGTCCAGTGGGCAGCACGGCCCGGCACGCATAAAGGCTAGCCCGATGGTGCCCATGTAACGGCCCATGATGGCACGGCCCATTAACAGCCCAATAGCCCATGGCCTGGCCTCCCCAAACCTTACCCATATAAAACCCTCATCTCCATCGCCTCCTCTCATTTTCCTCCTTTCTCTCCCCCTCTCCACCTCCGCCGCTTCGCGCGTCCGCCTTCGCTTCGCCGCGGCGGCACGCCCGCACCCTAGATCCAGCCGCTGCACCGCCGCTCCTCTCCTTCTCCGATGATTGCGACACGGCGTCTCGTCTCGTCTCATGCTTCGCGGTCCGCACCGCCTTGATGCCGGCGAAGTTCGCACCCTAGATCCAGTCGCCGCACTGTCACTCCCTCTCTTGTAGGTGGCTCCTCTCCTTCTCCGGCGACTTCAACACCCTGTCTCAACTCACAGCGTGCTCCGCGCCGCCTAGACGGCGAGGCCGACGCGGAAACCCTAGATCCGCGCCGTCAAGGTCATGAGGGTCCAGCCTCCAAGCAAGGCCGCGACGTGGTCCGCTCCGGTCATCCACCATAGGGATGAAAGCGGTCGGGAAACGGTCGGAAAAGGGCTAAATCGTTTTCAGTTTCAGGCGTCGGTATTACGGGAATATCGAAAATGAAATTACCACGACAGAAATATGCAATATCGATCGGGAATCGATAATAAATGTCGGTAACACAAATCACAGTCGTGTATTAGCCATACCACATCATGCATCAAAAATATCAAATGTGAATATATATTGTTGGTTTTTTAACTAGCTACAAATGTATCATAGGAAGGACTGGCGGCTGCCGATGAGTGATGACTCCGTTCTGTTTTCACATGATAGGAAGGAGCTTGATTTCTTTCCCTGATTAACATTCGGCTTTCCCGGTGCAACCGATCTTTTTTGGCACGCGGGAAGAGAATGCTAAGATTAGGCTTAGACCAATCTTAATTTATTGCCTAAATTAATTTTAAATATAATATATATATTTTGATTGACTAGACTCGGTAAAATATCAACGGTAATTTCCGGCTTAAAACGGAAATTGTCGGAAACGATCGGTAAAGTCTAAAATCATTTTCATTTTTGTTTCCAGCAAATACTTCCATTTTTGTTTCCATTTTCTCGGTATATCATTTTCAGCTAGTACGGTCGGGAAAAGTCGGAAACGAACCTCGGTTAGCCGATAAATTCCGTTTTTGCTTTCATCCCTGATCCACCACGAGCCACTGGTCAAGAGGACAAGGACGTCGACGTCCGATGTATGGAGCGACTTCGAGCAGCTCTTCCACAACATCAATGGTAAGCCCATCAGGTATGCTGCTAAGTGCCTCCACTGCAATCACCAGTTGACTGCGGGTAGTAGATTTGGTACCGGCCATTTGAGACGTCATCGTTCTTCTTGTGTTGCTAAGGCTCAACATGCTGCTAGGATGTTACATTATCGTCTCACCATAGTTCTCATACTAGCTCGAAGCTTGTTTTCAGTTTTACTGGCAGGATTCAAGATGAGATGTGCCAAGAAGAACTTGAAGCAGCATTTCAGAATTTCTACCTTGATCCTGGTCCTGTTGTGTAGGATCTACTGTTGTAGCTAGCCATTGAGATTGTGGAGTTCGAGTAGCTGATCTACTTAGTAACTTAGCTAGTATTCTTGTTTTGTAATATTTGGACTGATGGACTTGTCATTTGTGAAGAACTGATGTATCATGTAACTTGTACTAACTTGGTTGTACTTTTTTTCCCCTTAGGCCAAAGGGTTTTTAATGAGGCAATCAAGTTAGACCAGATCAAAACTGGTTAATATAAGTACATTTCTTTTGGCCAAAATTTGTGTCTGTTTTCTATTGAATTGGGTTCATGGTTTGCATTTTTTAGCATTTAGGCTGTAACTTAGCTTGATTTCAATGGGAATGAGGTCTTTTATTTTTTTTTTTCGTGCCTGATGAGCCCATTTATGATTTCGTGCCTGATGGGCCTCGCGGGCTTTTTGTGCCTGATGGGCTGGCACGGCCCCTGTAAACTCCTTAGTGCCGTGCCATGGGCCTAACCCCCCGCCCATGGGCTAGCACGGCATGGCCCATGTAACGACCTGGCCGTGCTGGCCCATTTAAATCTGGGCCGTGCCATGGCGGGCCCGTGCCACGCTGGGCCGGGCCGTCCATTTGGACATCACTACCGGCCACGCTATGGAGGAGCCAGTAGTCCCAGGCCAGCGGTCATTCATTCAGGAGGAAACCAGCCCATCGGCTACACAGAGCGGCGACTCTTGTGCTTCAGGGAGGGCGCGGCAGGGGCCGCTCGCTGCTCCGGCTTCCGGCACCGAACGCCGCCGGGCAGGCCTCGTGCTTGCGGGAGGTGGTGGCCCTGGCCGATCCGTGTGCTTCCTACAAGGCCATAGCGCGACGCTGGCGTGGCAGCCGATCCGTTGTCGCTTCCTACAAGGCCGTAGCGCGAGGCCGGCAGCATGCCGTTGGACAGTTGAAGCACGCAACAGGGGCCATTGAGTTGGGACCGAGCTCTGTAAGTCGTGTACTCCGTATAACCAACAGTGTGTCGTCTGAATCTGAAGATCGCCGTACCCGGTCATCCCTACGAAGCCATGCCGAGTAAGCTCTTCCGCAGAAACTAGTTCTTCACTATGCTGGTGCTCCTTACTTTACAACAGTTTTCGGCCTCTTTGGATCGTAGGAATTTGATAGGAATTTTAAAGGCTTTCAAACCTTAGGAACTTTCCAACATAAACACCGTCCAAACAGTCATTCCTGCAATTTCCTTGCGTTTTCCATTATATAGGATTTGAGGCGCAAGACTTCAACAATGTGTTTTTCCTACCCATTTGTTTTGAGAATCCAGCATTTCAAACGAAGCATTCGTTGCACATGTTTCCGGGACTGTTTTAAGTTACTCACGTGAAAAAGAAAAAATGAACTCACACTGGCACCATGCACTCCAGAAACACCTGTAGTTCAGCTCAGGCAGGCTGGGGGATCAAAACAAACCAATGGAACAAGAATTGATGTGATGTGTACAGATGATATGCACTGAGACGAGCAGAGGTTAAATAAGTTACATTTTTCTAGACCTGTGACACCAGACTGCATTTTTTACACACGATAGCAACCTGAGATTCTAAAGGCCCCCACCCTTGTATAAAAGCTGGGCAAGCTTGAAAGCAAGTGGTGTTTTACACATTGCCTTTCTGTATTTACCACGCTGTACCGACTATCCATGAGAAATCATTTGCCTGTTCTAATGGATTGGGTGATACTGCGTGATTCCACGTTTTGGTGGAAGTTTTCGTAGGATGAAGAGCACCAGAGCTGAAGGTACAATCTCTACCAGCTGAAATAATATAGTAGAAACAGATCAGTTGATGAGAAGAATTTGAATAGTATAATCGTCTCGCTAATGAAGGGCAGGAAGACAAATATACTTGAGCCCCTAAGGTCGAACTAACAAACACCATATATGAAAAATTGGAGGGAGTATGTACTATTACTAAGTATGCTGAACTCATTGTGCCCAACCTCAACATCTATAAAATGAAATCGGTGGCCTAATCATGCACATCAAGTTTACAATGGAAGGCAAACAAATTATCCCCTCTACAGAAACTATTAGAAAGTGAAACCAAGCAATGCACAACTGGAGTGCACACATTCCAAGGTCTGGGTACTGCTGGGTATCTGTAAGAGTATATTTTTTGAAAAAAAACTATTGCAGAAACACAATTGCATTCATTGAAGTCAGTTAATTATGTCCATATCTCAACATCTAGATTCCAAACGGTCATAGTAAAACATGCATACTGATGCAAGTCAAACTGCAAAATGTAAATTGCTTCACTCTGTAAAACATTAAGTAGCACAGCTAAATGGAAGCGTACCAAGTAATAGAAGAAATTCAGAATCGGATGGTTCAGAACATCAAGATCTGCTGCTTTATCAAATGCGTTAAGGCACATCTGCAAGAAAATGTCAAGTTAGTGGGTTCCTATTAACCTACATACCTAAATTGACCATAGCATAGACTAGTGCAAAGCTAAAATGCTTACCATGACACATCTAATCAAGAAGC
Organism: Eragrostis curvula; assembly: GCA_007726485.1. Taxonomy (NCBI): domain Eukaryota; kingdom Viridiplantae; phylum Streptophyta; class Magnoliopsida; order Poales; family Poaceae; genus Eragrostis; species Eragrostis curvula. The sequence goes on from CM017439.1 coordinate 41,227,612, forward strand.
AAGTAAAGCAGATAGTAGTCACATAGCCCACCTACATTGAGGAATACAGGCATACATCATTACCGAATATTTTGTAAAGAAACGCCTAAAAGGCACATACCAATAAAACACAAAGCATACCTCCTGCAATTTCTTGCGCCTTCCCTTTGACTCTACAGGAAACCGCTGCAACATCAGAAATAACCTGCAGAAATAGACAGAACATCAGATGCCATATCAGACATAATCTGTACTTATGCATGCATAGAATGATCGAACACACCTAGAAATCAGTTTATACAGAGTCAAGGTAAAGTTGTGCACTGTTAAGATATTAGCAAGCATCCTACTATGCCAATAGCACAAATATGACTAGCGTACAAGATAGCTGCTACATATCCTGAAACTGCTTGTAAAAGCATAGACATATTCTATCAGGAAAATGGCACAGTAATAGCACGGTGTTGCACACGTAGCAACCGACACCCGTTACAGGGTGCAAAATAATTTCGAGTTTTCAGATGTGAATATAATCAGTTCAGTAGGGGTATGGCACAGACAGAAAAATGTTACCTTCCTCCGTAGAGAAGAAAACCGAAAGCTGCAAATAGCGATACACCTGAAAGTTATAGCACACCATCAGCCAAAATGATCAAGAATAACATGAAAGTATAAAAATCTGCAATGTCTCCAAATTAATCAAATCTTACAAGCTTCACAAGTGGTCAAGTCACCTCTGACCGTTTAACAGCTTCAAAACAACCAAGGTTTTATGAAAGCGGTTTCTAACAGTTACTCAACAGAATTCTTTTATACTAACTATTTCTCCGGTTAGATAAATAATGTCTTCCATAAGCACTTACGATACTACTCTATAAAATAATTACATTTCATGAAGATAAAGATGCATACATCCATGATTCTCTGCTTTTAAATGGACTATATAGGTATATACAGATGGGTTGATGAAGAAGATAAGGGAAACAAGCATTTACCTGCAAAGAACATCTTTGACAAGATGATCATAACTCGAACTGGTTTCCACCACAAAACTAACCACAGAATTATCTGAAATTCATATAAGCCAAATCATTTACGGGAGCCCAGAAAATGTTTCGAAATTCCTATTAAATGCCTCGAATCAAAAGGTATATATAATAAGCTACAGAGTGTATCTCCCCCAAAAATTGCACAAGTTGGAAGGTTAGATTGATGTAGGACTATCTATGCAAAACATAACATTGCGCTTTTCTTTTCTCACAAAGCAATAAGAGACTTGGCAAAAAGAGCATATACTATATAGTTAATTTTGAGGTTCTTGCCTACCTTTTGCTTGTGTGCCCCAAAGCAATTAAGATAAGAGTGCACTAAATAGTATGTTATTAGTATCGATGTCGTAGGACTCCAAAAGATTATTTAAGCCTGTTGCTAGACTCGGAAGTCCCAGAACCAGCCAAACGCACGTTTCTTTTACAGGCTTGCGTCAATAAACTATCACATATTACGATGAAGTTAATGTCCACAGGTACAGCAAAAAAAATTACATTGTCATACAGTACAGAATCACCACGTCATGTATATTTGTGAGAAACAGGCTACATTAAGAGTCAGGGAATCTTTTACAGTAAGTCACCTGAATTGCGTAGACAACAACATTGATCCAATAGAAAGTCGGCCTAAGCCCATCAGTCGACATTGCACGTGCCTAGAGAACAACAGCGCATATTAGCAAGCGCAACAACATTGATGAAGCAGCACAAAAAACAAGAAGCTACAAGTCCTCTCTGGTACCTGGTAATAGATCTCTGCCCAGAACAGTACCAAAAGGGCATATGTGGTGAAGAACGCAAGCCCAGGCATATCAAGCAGCACATGCTGGATTATCTGTGGCATCCCATTGCTCAAAACCATTACTCAATTACTCCCGATACATTTGCGGCACAAAAACAATATGACAATGAAATTGGCCACAAACCTCAGGTTCTACGACTTGCACATTACGCCGTAGTACAAATACAATGGACCGCACTGCAAGCACAGGAAGCGAGCAATCACATAGATCAGTCCACCAAACCAAACAACCAACAGACGCAAAGGGAAGCAAACAGCATAAACGCTTTGCTCACCGCCGTTCACTAGGAAGTTTAGGAAATGGAACACCTTTTGCGTCGTCCACCCATATTCCGGCACCCTACACTCGATTCTGATCAATTGGACCTGCAAGAGACATTAGCCACCGTAAATTAATAATTTTTTTCAGGCCTCGCAACGCAGCCTCTCGATTTCTCCCACAATTTCCCCCAGTTACTCTAAACTTCCGCACAGGCGGATCAAACCAGAGCGCAATTGAGCAAGTACCAACCGAAACCGGCACTAAAATCCGATCTGATCGCGCAATTCTGACGGATCAAGGCACAGGGGAAGGGGCGGGGGGTAGGAGCAGCGGACTTACGAGCGCTATGACGGAGACGAGGCCGTAGAGCACGGCAAGCGCGTGGAAGATGCGGTCCTGCCACAGCGGCGACTCGTTCACGTCGCGCCACCAGTCGACGGCGCCGTTCAGCGCCGAGGCCGCCGTGCCCGCGGCCTCCACCGCCAGCAACCCCCTCATCGGCGGCAACCTGCCCAGCACAAAACGGGAGGGCGGGGGGCAGAAAGGTTGGGTGGGAGGGGAACGCGAACGCGCGGGCGGTGCGGGGCGGGGCTCCTCGGCGCCCTGACACGGCTGGGAGGCGGCGGCTCGGCCGAGATCGATGGCGCCCGGCTGGGACGGCGACGCGGGCGCCTGGAGAGAGGGGATGAAATCGCGTGGTGGATTCGGGTGCTTCGGTTTCGTCCGCGTGGAGACGAGAGAGGAAGGAAGGAGAAGCGAAGGGAAGGGAAGGAGGAGAGAATGTTCGAGCCCTGGGCCTCGGGTTGCGTGCGCGGCGTGGGGAGGCGCGGTGGGGTGCGGTGCGGTGAGGCCCACCGGGCGGTGAGGCGATCCAGGGGCGGCCGACGGGGACACGTATGCTGGCCCGGTACCTTTTATCCGTGAAACGGGTCTACGTGCGTAGTGACACGGGCGCTCCGGAGGGAGAGGAGCGGGTGCATGGACCGAGCGCAGGGATGGGTCGCAGAGGGGTCCAGCTCGGCGAGATTAGTTTAAACTTTCCGCGGCGCTGGCGCGGGCGGACGGGGTCCTCCATTCCAGCGCGCGTACGAAAGCCAGGTGTGCCGCGTGATGTTTCTTTTGTTGGTGGTGGTGGCGCTCCAGTCCGGCTTGAGCTTGGCCATGTTCGGACGTGTCGCGATCAAAGCGTGCACATGGCGGCGGTTAGAGGGGAGCCAGCGATTAACGCGACCGGTGTCAATACAAAAAGGAGGGGCTGCTCTTTGGATTTTTTTAGTTTCGTCGCATCATTTGAAACTTTGAATTACAGTGCATTCTTCAGGTATAAAAAAAAGGATCAGGTTAACTCAGATTAGGGAGAAAACGAAGGGGAAATTAAGAAATGGGCCAATTATGCTAAGCCCAGACAAAAAAACTCAGGCCCAAGAAGAGCCGAAACGGGCCGTGGGTCACATCACATGATGCGGCAGGCGGCGTTGACGTCGTCGTCGTTGAACATGTTGCCGACGGGGTGCGCGCCGCGCGCGGGCTCCCGCATGCGGCCCTGCCGGTCGCCGTCGCTGTACCCGTGGCGGCGGTAGTTGTAGCTGTCGCGGTACGCGCCTGCCGTGTCGCGGAAGTAGCTACGCGGGGACGTGAACCGCAGCGGCGTGCCGCCGCTCGGCCAGAACTCCGCCTTCTTCCCGCTCCGCCGCACCTCGCGCAGCACCTTGCCCCGGTCCACGTACCCCGTCACCGACACCTTCTCCATCGGCACGTCCACCTCCACGCTGTCCACTCCTGCGGTTATACATATACAAATTCTAGCGTTATACTAGTACGACTAGTTTGTTCATCGGTCGACTGTGTTGATGTTCAAAACAGAGTTTCATGAGTCGATCGAGAAGATCGTGAGTGCTTGTACCTCGGAGGTTTTGGATAGCCTGCCTGACAACTCTCTCGCAGCCCTCGCAGCACATCCGCACCTTCAGGTCCACCGTCTGAACCAGTCACCAGAGCCGGAGCTTATGTTAGTTCCATCGAGGATTTTTCGACGAACTGTGCGAGAGAAATGCAGAGTTGATTGATAGGAACAGAATAAGCACGCGCACCTGCAGGGCCACGCTCCGGCCGGCGATGGCCCCGGCTCTCGCGTGGCCGCTACCGTAATGGTGTTGCGTGCCGACGCCGCGGTGGCCGCCGGGAGGGTAGAAGCAGCAGCAGAAGAAGGACAGGAACACGTCGGAGATTATGTCCGCCATGCGTACGCGTTCGTGGTTTCGAGCTTGCAGCACAGAGCTGCCCTCTTCTCGCCTATCTAACGACTGTGGGAGCAAACACGGATTGAGCCACGGTGCTGAGAATCGATCTTGTCAGGGGCGAAGCCAGCCCGTGAAGTTGCCGGTGTCAGCAAGCTTCGGCAATGGGGTCAGCTGTGTTGATGAGCAGTGATGAGCAGCCATTCTTCACTGATTTTACTCAAAGCCAGCCATCGGTGTCAGCTGACACCAATGGCCTCATGTAGCTTCGCCCCTGGATCTTGTACTAATTCAGATCGATTCCTTGTGCTGGTGCTGGAACACGCAGTGTGTGGTTTTATACAGGCTCTTGCTTCATCTTGTACAGAGCGGTAACCCAGCACGGACAGTGCACGTATATGTGCTTCTTTCTGAACACACGGGTGCTGGAGTCACGTGCTAGACTATGACGAAATTAATAAACTTGTGAGAACGAAATTGTGCATGTTTTTGCCGTCGGTTCAGAACTTCAGATCGACCACTGATCCCCTTGTTGGCTGTGTAAAAATGGATATTACATACGATCAAGAATGAAAGTCTCGTGAGGAATCTGGCACTCGTGAAATAAAAAAGGTGGATTTGGGGGCAAAGGGAAAAGAGAATGCTTTTGGAAAATACTAATAAAGCACGGTGCTAGGATTTAAAAATCCTACATCGATCTGAAGGACCAACAGTAACAATATACTAAACGAAAAAGCAGGATAGAATGACATAAAAGCTAGCGATAAATTGAGACTTACTGACGAAGCAATTTCGTCCATGCATGCAACAGATCACCTGTCGAGCTTTTTTCTGCAGTGAAGCACGTAGCCTGTTTCATCTCTATCCCCACAGTTATCCCCAGATCCGCAAAATTGCAGTATGTACCGTTGTAAATAAATGTTCTCATCAGTCCAGTTCGATGTTATTCGACTATCCAATTATCCATGATCCTAAAATGCATATGCATATATGGTTTTGAATACTGTTTCATTTCAGCATTTCCCACCACTTTCACGTGCAATGTAATATTTCCCATGCACGTAATGGGTGTACTTTTGCAGGACCAGTTCCTCGCCACTGATTCGTAGATCCATACAGATCATACATATCGTTCTTCTTTCAAAATCGTATAAATTCCTGAACATCCTTGTCTAAAAAAAGGAAAATCCTTTTTGCAATGTGATCTACCAGCGGGCTCACGTTGCAAACCCGGCCCGCAGGATTGGCCCATTCACGCCAAGGTCCATCTGATGCTAAGCCTCATCAAGCCTGGCCCACGACGGTCTCCACCCAGAACGACACGTCGCTCTCCTCTCTCACCTCACCATCGTACGCTACACTCCACCGTCGTCTTCGTCCAAAGCCAAGCCCGTGCCACTTTCCCCACTCACACCCGTCACCGCCGAACCACTCGTCGCACCCGGCGCGATGCTGCCCTACACCGCCGGAGAACACCGGTGCTCCCCGCCGCCGCGCGGGGCGTTCGCGTCCTCCCTCTCCCCCTCCGCCGCCCCCTTCCCGGCCGCCGATCCAGCGGGCCCCGGCCGCGATCTCCCCACCGCGCCGTCCGTCTACGCCGCGGCGGCTGCTGGGGATTGGGGCAACGCGTCGTGGATAGAGCCTCCCGTGAGCTACATGGCTCCCGTCGCCGCTTCCACTGCCACGGCGCCGGGGTATAGAGGTAAACTCCGTCCCTCCGTGGTTCCGGTAACAAAGGGCCGTCACTAGTCACGTGTGATCGGTGGATGGTAGATAGGCGCGATGTTGGGTTGTGTTTCACGTGATGCGTAGGATTCATATGATTTTTTAGGTGAGAAGTGCCGTGGATCGATCCAAATGTCATATAAAAGTATAAATATGTATATCTAGAATCAAACCCGGCAACTGATGCTTTCTACTCAAGGATTCGGTGTATCAGAGGGGATGTGCTTTTCATTTTTTTACAGTTTGAGATAGATAATTGAAGCCTCCTAGCTAGATTAGCCCTTTCCTTGGTGGGGTGTGGGTGGGTGGCAGGAGGGGATCATGTTAGACTTTGCTAGTAAGATTTTATCGGGAGATCTAGCATATGTGGATACCAAATTATACATAGTCACACCTCCGTCCTTTGGATGGAGTTGGGTTCAAAAAGAAATTCTACATAGTCACTGCTTAGAAGGGAAAAAAGTGGATAGGGCCAACATAAAATTTGTGTTTTGTGATGTCAATTGGTAAATAAGTCAGGAACATCTTTTACACTTTGGTTGCTTTTATATTTATGCAGACGTTCAAACATGTTCACCATATACAAGTTATAGTTTAGTAGAAATAGCAGCTACAGGTTTTTTATTGGTTTTCATGTTTTTTGTTTGGCTATGTTGAACATATTCTAGGTGAGCCCCCTCATAGTACTCCTTATGGAATATACTCAAGGATCCACTTCAGTGACTTTCCGGGTCTACATCCCTCAATATCAGAGAGCTCAAATTTGCCAAGTGAGAAGCATCCTGGAACCTGCCAAGAAAATTCAGAGGCCCTCTCCAATGGTGCTGGACAATCCTTCTTTCACCCGCAACAGGATTCTGTTGTGAGTAAATTTCTTGGTCATTCAGGCGCAGAAGACTCGGGGCCGTATCCCCCAAGACAAGATTTGAATCAGTATCCTTTTGGTTCTTCGTATGACAAATACATGACACAGCTTTCGTCGTGTTCAACTGATACACAACCTCACATTTTGTCTACAAGATATGTCAATCCATCTGAAATGGGCAAAAGAACAGGTCCAGTGCTGAATGCCACAACTGGGGAAAGTTCCTTCTCCTCTTCTTCATATATGAATCCATGTAGAATTAATCTTGATTATTTTGACTGTGTGTGGAATGAGCAAAAGGATGCTGGATACAAAACTACTGATAAGCAGTATGGAAAGTGGAGTAATTCTTTGGATGATATGGCAGCAGTAGGGAACTATCCACTCAATTCTTGTGTAGAGATACGTGCCGAGCGTTTGGGAAATGAGAGGCCTATGGAGGAGTCCTCTGAACTGAAACTTGATTTGGGAAATTTCAGTTCCAAGTTTTCTTCTGAGATGGGATTTTTCCAGCCTCGCGAAATTTCGTCTGAATTGCCGGAGGTTAATAACACCTCTGTTGATTCACCATGTTGGAAGGGCACACCTGCCACCTACCTGTCTTCATTTAGTATCATGGAAAATAAAGATGGACCTCATACAGCAACAGGAACAGTAGGCTACAACAGTTGTTATCAAAGCCAGAAGGTTCCTGATTTGAAATTTGGGTATCCAGCACAATTCCCGGAATGCCAGGAAGCGTCAGGTTCTGAGAATGACCTTTCAAAGATGTTCAAATTACCTATGAGATTTGAAAACTCCAACAATCATGTGCCACCACCTATCAGGGTTCATGATGATGCGAGTCATGCTAGTTATTTGCTCAACATACAACATGCTAGAACACAGGAATCCAATGATCCTGGAAGAGAATCTAAGAATGTGATAACTTCAAGTCAACAGGAAAGTTCTTGTCCTGGCAGCAAAGTCAAACTTTTAGATCAACTTAGTGGCAGTCATACAGGAAGCATAACTGAAGTAATTAGTAAAAAAGCATCGAGTCCGATTGCTACCTCTCCTAGACTTCATGTTGACAATTTAACAAGTGGAAGCGCACATGGAAATAGTTCTGCTGCTGTGGAGAAAGAAGAAGCCACACAGAAAAGAGGTGAAGACCCTTCTCAGTGTTATCCTGGTGCCGGGGGGAATGTGCTGAATATATCTTCTGACTCCAGCTCTAGCACCCGGGCAATATTTCTGAAACTAATGCACAATTTGTCAGTAGTGCTTCTATCTACTTGCAAGGATGGTTCTGTGTTCCAGGAAAATGAAGAGGAGATTCTGCAATCAGTGATTCAAAATCTTGCAGCAGCTAGTTCTAAAAGAAGCAAGGTATGTAGTGGTAATGGTTGTTATGATGCATTTGCATATTGGTTACTTAGTATTCAGAATTGCAGTGTGTTGGACACTATTAATATGGATCGGGAAATGAACATTTTTGCCTCATTTACTAGTCACCTCAATTGGCATGTGAATGCTATTGTGTTTTCTATACATTAAAATTTGGATATGTGATGTTAGTTTCTAGCTCTTCTCATTTCAATTTGTTTGCCACTTGCAAGATTGAACAAAAAACTGATGATGGCTTGAGAAACTCCAGTCAAATGAAATGCAAAGAAATTAATTGTGTGAGCAACAAATTTTGGATGGCAATGCATGAACACTCAGTATCAGAGACTGATTTGGAATTTAAGACAGCTGTTTCACAGGTAGCTTTGGTCATTATTTGGAACACATTACACTGCTGCCTAACCTTAGAACTAATACCATACTTTCCCCCAAATATGTACAATGTACTTACATTACAATTTACTTTTCAGGTTCTTACTGCACTCCCAGATGATAAGATGCTTGATGACACTAAAGTTTCTGAGGCATCAGTCTACAAAAATTTGTGGATTGAAGCAGAAGCATCAGCGTGCAAACTCAAATATGAGCTTCAACTTGCTCGTATGAACCTTGCGACAATGAAAGGGCATAACAACACACTAAAAGGTAGCAAGAGAGATGAATTATGTATTCAAACGCTTCTTGGATTATCTATTTGCTCAAAAAATATTTATACTTGTATATTTTTCTTTTCTTTTTTTCAATGCAGCTCCCTATTCATCGGAAGGCAGTAAAGGCTCTAACTCATCCATGGCCAGTAGTAGCAAACAGCAAAACCTGGGCGAAGTGAGCACTCAACGTCAGGGGGGAGATAGTGGTAACGGGCAATCTCCTATTGTAAATAGGAGCACTGTCTATGGTGTTGATGATGATGTGCTTGCTCGATTGAAAGTTTTGCAGTCCCGTACTGACAATGTTTGCTCCTTTGGAGAGTTAGACTGCGAGGGGCAGCAAGAAGCAAGCAAGAAACCATATGGAGTTGAAGATGCTGTTATGGCCAGAATGCAAGTTTTGAAGTCCCGTCCTGACAATGTAACCTTTTTTAGTCAGCAAAGCAATCCAGATGCAAGCACAAACAAAGCAGAGGATGCTGTTATGGACAGACTGAGAATTTTGGAGTCCCGTCCTAATAATGTGACCTTTTTAGGTCAGGGAAGCAGCAAACACGAGGTTGATGCAGGCACAAATAAAGAAAACGTGGTTGATGATGCTGTTATCGCTAGGCTCAGAATTCTGAAGTCCCGTCCTGACAATGTAACCTCAATGTGTGGTGTCAGCAAGGAGCATGAAGAGGCATGTGATGATCAAATGAAGAGGGATGGAATTGAAGTTATGTCCAGTGGACTCACTGTCAACGTTAAGCAGATTGCAAAGTTTGTGCAGTCATTTGATTTGGCAAACCGTTTGGAAAGAAATGATTCAACTTCTGGCCTAGACTTTGTTGATGGGGCTTGTGCTAGGGAGAACAACAAGGCAAGTGGCTCAGCTGATGTAGCTAGTCCCAAGAGGTGCGAAGCAACACCTGAAGAAACTAGCAACAAAGGCGAAGTCCAGGGTGAGGATAGTCTTGGTGGAAATCAGGCATGGCCTCAAGCTGCAGGTGACTCTAATGTTTGTGCAGAGGTCTCCGCCCCGGTTCAGCAGCATGGAAGTTCGCCATCAGAATGGGAGCATGTGCTGAAGGAGAACTTCTTCCATCCAGGCAAGTGACAACCATGGCAAGATGTATATGGAGAAGCAACAATCTGCAGTCTTGGTGCCAAAAAGTTGATGCTTATTGTATATATGCTATTATATATCCTTCAAACATCCATCAATAAAGTGCATGATCTGTGATGCATGTATAAGTACACAGAGTGCTATCTGTTCGGAACTATCCAAAAGCTAGCTATGCGTGACAGAACCAAATGCTACCTATATGTGACAAAACTTATGTACTGGAATTTGCAATAATTATTGTACATAGTACCTGCTACCAGCAAATGTGGATCTCGAGATGTTGTGGTTGATCTCTCTGTGCGCTGCTTATGTTCCTTTTCCACATGGCCCGTGGACCGTAGACTCTTTGTTTCAGTTTCTTTGCTTGCATTCATCCTTCTTTGAATTATTGTGGAACAGCTTGATGTAGTACTTCAGTCCACTGCACAACTCTGTTATCTGACGCTTGAATCTATCATAGGATATGTCTGATCTGTTTTGACTTGTGAGGTTGCACTGCACCCTCCTCGACTTGCTCTTGAATCTGCATCGATTAGATACTGTGACACGCGGTAATCTTCAGCCACTAATATCAGCAACATATGGAAGATCACAACATGATGAACCTCCTCACAAGTTCACAGAGCATCCCGCCCTTTCCTTTTGCGCGTGAATCGAAAGCTTGGTCAGGCTTAACGGACAACAGAACAAAGCAGAGCCACTTCGTTGCCGCTTCGTATTCGCATATGTGGCTCAGAACCGTCACATGGACTGGACAAAAGCATTCCTAGTTGCATCATGAATTCAGCAGCTAGAAAGGACCCTAACCAGCGGCACTATGAAATGGGCTACTAGTCACTGTACACTTTCAGTTCAGACTTCAGAGGCTCACACTCCCCAACCTGAGGCAAGAGGGCGTTCCGGTCTGGCACAGACGTGCGGTATCCTGCATTCGCATTCAAGAGTTTGGGAACACTGGTGCTTATCAAAAATTGCATTGAATTTGTCTAGGTTGAGTTTCATATTAGCCATGGATCGTGGTTCCAGCTAGGGCGAGTCAGGTCACTTTCATAACGGACTTTATCAGGCGCAGCCGCGCAGAGATATCGGCCCATTTTGGATTTCACACTTTTGCTAAATAAGTAGTACTAGCTCACCGCCGGACTGGTGCCGTCTGCCGAGCCAAATAAACAACGACTGGAACCACTAAAGCTGCAGGCATGCTCATCAGTAGTAGTAGCCCCGCGCTAGCAAAGCACAAAAATCCAGCACGAAAGGATCGATGCCTCTGCGGACTGCGGGTTCAGCAGAACGAAAGTGAGGATCGCGTCGGGGGAGCAGGGCGGCGTGTACGTACGTTGACCTGCCAGAGATCGATCGGCCGAGAGCATGCATGCGCCGTGGCAGCAGGCAGCGAAGCGTTCCGAAGAAAAGAAAAGGAAAAAAGGCGGTAGCGGAGTGGCTGTGTTGGTGGCTTCGTCCGCAGAACCTGCTGCTCCGCGCCGCGCCGTGCAGCCAGCGCGCGCGCCCACCTGCGAATCTGCGATCCGCACAGGAGCATGCATCGTATACGTAACGCACAGCGGCAGCAGGAGAGCGGCATGCCGCGGCGGCAGGACACGAGCCCGGCTTTGTGCTTCGTCGCTGTCGCAACTCGTGAGCGCGCGCGCGGTGATCGATGACGACGCGATGCGGGGGCCTGGCCTAGCTTAATTTGCTGGTGGATGCGCAGGCATCCCCGCCGCGCCCACCACGCGAGTTCGCGTGGAGGCAGACTCGTCGTAGGGGTCGAGAGATCTGGCTCGCACGCGAGTCGATCGGCCGGGGCGGCGACGGTGCAGGGAAGCTGCGCACAATCAGTGCTCCCGGTCCTGGCCGGCACTACGTCCGTTCTTCTTGGGATTTTGCTTCCGCTGAACTTTTGGGCTGGATATATACCAGCGGCAACGGCAAGCAACGCAACTGATGACTGATCGATCAAGAATATAGACGGGATCGACTCATCATCGGCTGGCTCACGACTAGCTAGCTAGCTATTTAGGAATTGCTGACCAGGCGTCCAGTAGTACTAGTAGTCAACTCCCCGTGTGTTCAGACCTTCAGAGCATAGATAGTTTTAGATGACGTCGAGTGCGGGATCAGCTAGGAGTACTACCGAGCGCGAGAGCCGTGCAGGCGATGCAACCCGGAGCTGGACCGGCTAGCTAGTGGTAGCCGCCTATATACTTGCCCTCCTGCTAAGTGGATTCAGCGTTGAGATCAGACGAAAACAACATATATCCGACGAAGCACGCATGCGCGCGAGTATGATAACGCGCGGAAAGTGCCGTCTCATCTGAACGATCTGAATGATCGATGCACGCACATAACTGAAAATCACAGCACGATCATGATCGGTCGAATCAGACTCATTAAACAATCGTTCTTGTAATTTACTCGTTCTCGAACTGCCCACAAGGGAAATGGTGGTCCGGAGAATCTCTGACTTCACTACGGGAAACCGCGCCTTTGCCGTGTGTTCAGGGGTTTGCCGAGTGCAATCCATCGGGCACTCGGCAAACCCCCTGTTTGCCGAGTGCCAGGGGCTCGGCACTCGGCAAACTCCTGGCACACGGTACCAGAGGAGTTTGCCGAGTGCCGAGACCCTAGCCCTCGGCAAACAGGGGGTTTGCCGAGCGCCAGAACCGGAGGCACTCGGCAAACTCCTGGCACACGGTGCCAAGGGAGTTTGCCGAGTGCCTCCGTTAGTGGCACTCGGCAAACTATTTGTGTGCCGAGTGCCTAACGTGGGCCCTCGGCAAAATAATTTTTTTTTTCATTTTTTTCCACATTTTCCATTTATGTGGTAGATGTATGTATCAATGTTGCTTCATGCGAAAGTTTGGTGATTTGTTCAATCCGTTTGGTATATTTAAGGTGTTTATGACATATAAAGTATATATTGAAAATAATTCAAATTTGAACTTTAGGTGATTCAAATAAAAAAAATGTTCATACGAAAGTTGATATTCATGTTCTTGAGTCCAATGTAAGGTGTCAACCATGAAATGAACTGATAATTCGTTCATATTGTACACAAAATATAAGCGAAAAGATATGGTTGAATAGTATTTTAATTTTATAAAATTCAAACAAAGTCCAAAAATTACGAGACTCGCGCTGGTATCATGAAATCATACATGGAGACCATGATAAATCGTAGAAAAAGTTTCGCTAAAGTTGTGACGTACGTTGTTTAGAAACAGGAGCATCCTCGAAGAAGATCCATAAACTTATGAAGTGATCGTTTTGATTTCGAACCAAAACGGCGAACATAATTTGGTTTCACCTTAAACATATTTTTTATAGGTAAAGAATCATATGAAATGTATCATGGCAAAATTTGGCATTTTTTTGAATTTATTTCGAATTTATAATTTTTTTTTCAATTCCTGGTGAAAATGTTTGCCGAGGGCCGGCCCCAGGGCCCTCGGCAAACTAATGTATGCCGAGTGTTAAGCGTTTGCCGAGTGCTTTTGGATCTAGCACTCGGCAAACGTTGTGGATAAGGACTTAGCTGCCCGACGCCTTTCTCCTTTCCTTTCTTCTACCTCACGCCGCCCAGCTGCTCACCGGCCTCTTGCGCCACCCACGCCGCCGCGCCCCGCCCTCCGCGCAGCGCCGCCCTCCGCCACCACCCTGCGCCACCGCGCCCGCCCTCCGCCACCGCGCCCCGCATTCCGCCGCCCAGATCCAACGCTCCCCACCCTCCGCCGCCGCCGCCCGGGGCCCGGCCGCCGCGGCCCGGCCCTCCTCCACCGTCCCCGACCCCGGACCCCGCCCTCCGCCTCCGCCGCCCGGACCCCGCCCCGCCCCGGTCGCGCCCCGCCCTCGACCCCGCGCCCGGCGGCGCCCTCGGCTCCCTCGGCCCTCGGCTCCGGCCGTCGCGCCGCCCCCGGCCCGTCCTGCATCGACCCCGACGGCCCCGCCTCCGTCCACCTCCCTGCGCCCGACGACGCTCCCCCGCCCCTGCCCTTCTCCAAGCCCGGCAGGCCACCCGAGGTGAGTCACGGTGCTTTTTTTTTTTCAGTCCAACTTTGGTCGAATTGCCGAGCATGTTGAATGCAATTGAGAAATTCAAAACTTGTATGTATGCTTGTATGCAAATGAGAAATTCAAAAATGCTATGTATATATGCTTGTATGCAAAGAGAAATTCAAAATTGCTTGTATGCTTGTATGGAAATACGAAATCTGCTTGTAGTCTTGTATGCAAATGAGAAATTAAAAATGCTTGTAGGCTGCTGTGCAATGAGAAATTAAAAAATGCTTGTAGTCTTGTATTCAAAAATGATTGGTTCTATGTCATCGCTAAATGCTTGTATGTTGATGGAAACAAAATTGGTAATGTAAATGGACAAGTGAGGTGGTTGTTTGAATTGGACGAAATGTCGTTGTTTCAATTGGACAAGTGATGTGGTTGTTGGAATTCGATGTGGTATCCGGCCATCGCGCCGTTGATTTGAATTGAATTGTGTTTGCCGGCCATCGCGGATTTCGTCCTGACGAGGCCCCAAAGGAAGGAAGTACTAGAATGGTTCAAAACGTTAATGTTCCCTGATGGGTACGCAGCGAATATGAGTAGGGGAGTGAACTTGGCTACTATGCGAATCAACGGGGTCAAGACTCATGACTACCACATGTGGATTCAGCGGCTTCTTCCCGTGATGGTTCGAGGCTATCTCCCTGATCATGTGTGGCAAGTGCTGGCAGAGTTGAGCTATTTCTTCCGCCAGCTTTGTGCTAAGGAGATATCACCTTCCGTGATTGCAGAAATGGAAAAAATGGCGCATGTGTTGCTCTGTAAGTTGGAGAAGATATTTCCACAAGGAAAGTTTGCCGAGTGCCTGGCCCCGGCACTCGGCAAACAAGGAAAGTTTGCCGAGTGCCTGGCCTCTGGCACTCGGCAAACCCTTTTGACGGCCGTTTCCCTCCGTTTCGTTACTTTATTTTGCCGAGTGCCTTTTTGACGCTCGGCAAAATCTTTGCCGAGTGCCCGACAAAAAGCACTCGGCAAACCCGGCTTTGCCGAGAGCTGTTTGCCGTCTGGTGTTTGCCGAGTGCAACACTCGGCAAACTCTTTGCCGAGTGTAGAGGCACTCGGCAAACGCCAGGTTTCCTGTAGTGCTTGCTTAATTAGCTTCAGTGATCCATGTTTGCAACAGGGTTCAGAGGAGACTAGAGACAGATTTGATACACAGAAATACTTCAGTCAAAAGTGTCTTCGCCCAAAACATGATCACCAAAAGATTTGATCCGTATCTAATGCTCTTACATCATCAGAGGATAGATCCTGCCAAGACTATTGACAACAATTGCAAGTAATAGTGCCTCCATATATATAAACTATACTACTAGAATACTATCAATGCCTTGCGGTTGCATGGTGGCACCATAAAACATGTGCAATTACGCTAGTACCTTCTCCATCTTGCTTTCTTCACTCTCATGCTGTGATGCGTCGCCTTCACCGAAGGGGTCCCCTACTCACCTTTGATCGACGGCCATTACTAAATGCATGCCCTAGCAAGCTAGCTGCATGGCTGGCTGGTTGGCATGGCTACCTAGCTCTTCCCCCACCACGTACGCTCCATCCATGGTGAGGCAGCGGCACGCATCACGGGGACCTCTTGATCCTTCTTCCTCATGGACCTCTCTTTGTGGAGGTGAGGAAGAAATGACAGTTATCAATGTACTAATGTTAAGACGGCCACAGAAGCTACCGATCTATATCTCTCTAGCTAGCTGCTAGATTGGTACAAAATGCTTGCATTGCAAAGCTGGTACTCACTTATACTCGATCAGTAGTCACTACTTTACTACCTTCAATTTTGAATAGAAATGCCCTGGGATCCTATGAATCAGTACTCACAGTACAGAGGTGCGATTGATGGAAGCTAGCATATATTTAGGATATGCATATATCAGGAAAGAGGTTGTAGCAGACAATGAGGGATAGGATCATATATAATTGTAGCATGATGTGCATCTGACGCTGCTAGGTCTAGTTACTACGCTGATAGGATGCATCAGTATATATGCTGAAATTATTAAAATCGGCTTTCTCTTTGCATACAGTCTGAATATCTGATACAAAAAGGGTCTGTGTTGTGTAGCAAGAAGATTCTGATCTTCAGAATTCAAAAAAGCTGCATCTTCCAGTAGCAAACCCCTCACCTTTTCCTTTCCCCTTGCTTTACATTTGCAAACTATGTTTTCATCCTAATCTATCTTTGTTTGGCTGCGACCTACGCTTCCTTTCCCTTCCTTTCACCTTCTTTAACCATGGATTGCGTATGTACGCTATGATCATCGCATGGTTCAATATCTCCGATCATTATGATTGCAGGTATTGGGTGTCCAGAACTGATAACCTAATATATGTTCACTATATATTATATTATTATCCACAAAGGAAAACATGCGCGTCTACATAGTCATCAGTATCGAGAAAGCTAGCTCAAAAGGTCTCCTTGAGATCTTGGAGTGTACTTGCTGCCAATTCATATGCTCATGTCTTATCAACACAACAAATATAGTAAGGACATCTACTTGAAGCCAAGGTTTATCATTTAAAGCTCACTTGGGACTGCAAAAAATAGCATGGATACAGTTAAGCACTGTTTGCTTCATCTGCACATTTTGTCCACATCAAATTAACTTCAGCATCAGAGTTTCAGCTCTCGCAGCTAGCGGCTGGTGTCAATAATATCATATGCTAGTACGACGCACTCCGGCGGGCCGGTCCCCCACGGAATCTGCTGGTCTTGGACTGTGCGAGCTGAGGCCATCAGTTAGGGTTATGAAAATGCCACATGATCTTATCTCAGCGGGCCAGATTATTTATAAAAGAACTGTGTCTGCATCTTTAGTTTTGGGACCTCTATGACCCACTTGTGCAAGTCGATCACGCGCCCATGCTCGATCTGCTAGCTCTGTACCGGTCAAAGCATCTCAAGTGTTCGACCAATCCGAATGAAGCGCGAGCTGTGTATATGAAGAAAGGGATTTCTCAGAGTAGCTCCGTGCATGCATCTAGAGATCCATTTCTTCTTGCAAGTGCCCAAAAGAGCAAGCAACTCACCTGTATTTTGACCACACATGTTCCAATTTATATAGGTGATTATATCGTGCACAAGTTGTAGGGCAATATGTTATTTCCCTTTTTTCCTTTTTTTAAAGGCCAATAAGCATTCATATATGTCTGCCTGCTCTTTGAGTTTTTTTTTCATCTTTGTTGAGAAAAAAATAGCAATACAGTGCACATGCATGCAAGCAAGATATGTATGCGAAAAGCTAATAAAAATTTGGTGGGTACAAATTGGGCGTTTCACTTCCTATAACTGTATTCCAATGTATAAACACTGTTACAGCACATGCAAGGTGCGTCCATAAAATAGAGTGCTTCTTTTATTCTGTAGCTAGGGCCCAATAAGTGGGTTGTAGGTTATTGATGTATTCAGCGCAGATGTACTCGTAGCAACGAAGGGAGAAGAACTAACCAAGGTCAAGATATATATGAGTTTTGTTCAGAAGTGGCGTCAACTAATAATGTTGTGTTTGGCAGCTAATGGCAGAACAACAACATCGTATCATCATTGCTTATCTGTCGGCTCCCGCATCTGCTTCAAATAAATTAATATTATTTGGCAGCCGAAGGAGATATACAACATTATGTGCGCTACTACTGGCTATATATTGATTAGTAGGATTATCAAAGCAACGTGATTATAAAGTTATGCCTTTAATATCAAGCCCAAGCAATGTTTCAAATGAAAACAAACAGAAAACCGATCGAGTAGAGTATATATATCTTAATGAAATATATCCAACGGAACATCTCAACAATAGCAAACTCAACGAAAAAAATACCAGTGTCATGCATGCACCCCAATACCCAATTTAGTGCACACGGCTGGGGGTGTTCGTTTCTTTGGCAAAAAATTTAGCCATGTCACATCAAAGAGAAGCTTACTGTTTAGAAGTATTAAATAAAGTCTAATTACAAAACTGTTTGCAGAACCCTTGGGCTAATTCGCAAAACGAATCTAATGAGGGTAATTAAGCCATGACTAGAAGATGGTTATTGTAGCATCACTGTAGCAAAACATAGATTAATTAGACTCATTAGATTCGTCTCGTAAATTAGCACCCATCTGTCAAAAAAGTTTTATAATTAAACTTTATTTAATACTCCTAAATGACAAGATTCTCTTTGATGTGATAGGGCCAAAAATTTTGCCGCCTGAAACGAACACCACAATATTAGTAACGTGGACTTCAAAAACTGAATATTGGCCTAAATTAAAAGATCTAAGTTATAAAATCAGAGCCTTTTTCTTTTTGTGAATATAAAGTCGAAGCCTTTTTCCTTTTTGCGAATATAAAGTCGTAGCCTGTTGAAGTAATTCTTACTTTCATTCTTTTCACATACATCATTTTCAGCATCGTCACAGCCGCACAGTCTCTAATACAAACGTTTCCTAGTGAACACAAAAGGATTGCAAAACTACTATCGATTGCGCACTCTCATGATATATAAATGAAACAAGTGAGGCATCAGCAAAAAGCTACTAGCAAGAAGTCATCTTCCTGCTGCGGCTGATCCATATATGTATAGATATTTTACCATCGACCTGCATCTCATCATGCTGGCAAGTGTCAACACGCAATTGTTGAATGACTGCAGCCAATCGCGCTAGATCATATTCCCATCCATCCATGGAGGAGGGGGGATCCCAATAGGTTGAGAGTGACGTGCTCACATGCATGAGCGCAAGCCCTATCATTTGCGGCTTGTGGGCCCCACTCCCCTCTTCTGCTGTCGCTCTCTTTTCTCCCCACCGGCCTTAGCAAGCTAGATGCCGCCCCCTTCATCGTCCTCCTTAAGAAACCTAGCTGGCTACTTGTATTGTTCCCAACCTTTCCCCTCCTCTTTATCTCATGTACACTGATGCATGCCTACTCTACAGAAACAGTACCTTTGCTGAAAATCTCACAAACCACAGACGAGACGACACACCACCATGGCAACAACCTCCTCCCAAGGCATCTAGCTAGCTCCCCCATTTCTTTCCTCTCTCTCTGATCACCAATCCTATCCCAAGAACAAATAGCACTTCATATCTAGCAGCCAATCATCTGCAGTCCTCGAACTTCCACTAGCCAGTTCACAAAGCTCTGTCCGATATAATATTGAGCTAACGCAACACCTAAACCCCTTCTTCTAAGAATAGTAGGATAAAGTACTGTTACATACCACCAGATCCCTCCCTGAATTAGCAAAGCATACTAGTCAAAGTCAACAGCTATAGCAGCTGGAGCATCAGCCTGCGAGCCGGGGAGGAGGAAGAAGCCCCATGGAGTTCCGCCCAATTACGGCGGCACACGCCGGCGGGGAGGATGCCGAGAGGGCTCGAGGCGGCGGCGGCGTGGTGTGGGTGGAGAAGGAGCTCATGTTCGAGAAGGTGGTGACCCCAAGCGACGTGGGCAAGCTCAACCGCCTGGTCATCCCCAAGCAGCACGCGGAGCGCTACCTCCCCGCGCTCGGCTCGGTTGCCGCCGCTGCGGCGGCGGCGGCCGCCGGCGAAGGCAAGGGCCTGGTGCTCAGCTTCGAGGACCGGGCCGGGAAGGCGTGGCGGTTCCGGTACTCGTACTGGAACAGCAGCCAGAGCTACGTGATGACCAAGGGCTGGAGCCGCTTCGTCAAGGAGAAGCGCCTCGGCGCCGGGGACACCGTCACGTTCGCGCGCGGCGCCGGCGGCGAGGCCGCGCGCGGGCGCTTCTTCATCGACTTCCGCCGCCGCCGCCAGGACGTCGCGTTCCTGCAGCCGCCGCCGGCGCAGCACCGCATGCCGCTCCCGTCCGTGCCCATCTGCCCGTGGCAGGACTACGGGTACGGCGCATACCACGCCTCCGCCGCTCCGGCGGCACCCAGCAGCCGGCACGTGCTGTTCCTCCGGCCACAGATGCCGGCGGCCGTGGTGCTCGCGTCGGTGCCCGTGCGCGTCGCGGCTTCCGCCGTGGAGGCGACGAGGTCGAAGCGCGTCCGTCTCTTCGGGGTGAACCTGGACATCCCTCCAGTCATGGAGGACGGCAGAGCCAGCCACACGGCGTCGACGCTTCTGCAGCTGCCCTCGCCGTCGTCGTCAACTTCCTCTTCGACGGCAGGCAAGGATATGTGCTCTTTGGATCTTGGACTGTGAAGAACTGAAGACAACGAGCGAACAGCAAAAAGAGAAATCAAGACTAGCACTGAGCCACTGACACGTACGCGAATTGATCAAGAGGCAATGTTGGTATATAGCTCCAGTACTGCATCTGCATGTGTATTTGTTGACGAATTACTATTTCTTGATGATATCTCGCTCATATTAGTTCATTTGCTTTGATCAACTAATGTCTGCTCTTCCTCTTTGTTCTTCGAGGCTACTTGGAAAGAACATGATATCTTGGTCATTGTAATTGTAATTACTACTAGAGATGTCTGACCAAGTTCAGTAAAGAACTGCTTCCTGCATATGATGATAACAATTAGTCTCAATTGTGTATATCTATCTTCGACATGCAAATTTGTTTAGGCTTAATTTCTTGAAGCAGCCTCTTGATCGTGTGAAGGTCATAAGGCTCTCCTCCCAAAGCAGGGTATCAGAGGCAGTTATTGGGTGGCGAGATCAGGTCAGATGTTCAGACTCTAGCCTTTCATGGATATCTACTTCTGTGCCCATGTCTCTCTGCCACTATTATCCTGTTTGGTTCTTGTGCAATTCTTTCTCTGCAAGCTGCTGCATCTGATATTCTGATCCACTTCACTGCTTCTGTTGCTGCATGCTGCACCTCTGTGTATGTAAAAGTTCAAAAGAGTCATACTGAAATCCTGCAGGCTCAGATTGCTCATGGACCAAAAAAAAAAAAAAAAAAAAAATCTTCTTGCTCAGTTCATAAACTAAATTAGTGCTAGCATGCAAACATGTCGCATAAAAAGGCTTTGTACGAACATAACAGCTAATGAGGTTTCTGCAAGCATTCAATCAGGAAAACACTATTTTATATTAACAGAATAAGAACAGAAATGAAATGTACATTGAGTTCAGGACTAGGGTCCTTCAGAAGCATAAATTTTCAAGGTACTATAATTTGCTTGACTCGAAACTTACATACTACTAGGAATACATAAATGCATGTATTTTGCATCATTCGGAATCACATATCGTTCAAACTGTCCGCAAGGCATCTCAGATCACTAGATACCTCACTCAAATAGGTCTGCTCCTTAATTATAGTATTATTTGGATGATTTTCTGATCCTTAAGAGTCCTTTCTTGCTCTTGTGGCTGCTAAAAAATACAGTATTTATTTATTCTTTTGTAAACATTGCAAAAACTGGGCCTTACAACCCATGCCCACACTAAGAACACATAAATACAAGAGAGTAAATTTTATCAGTGGCCTCTCTCTAGCTGGGGGCATGCTATAGTCTTATCACCTTCTATACTTCACACAGAGATGTACATAGTGTATAATAATACTTTATAATAATTAATGGGCTCCAAACTGCTCTCGTTAGGGTTGTGTCTTCTAGGACTGCATGCATTTTAAAGTTGTGTGTCCACATAGCACATTGGGTGCTTTACTTCGTGAACATGCTGAGATTGTTGTGATCAATTGCCGCTTCCAGTAATGTCCACAAGAAGTAATTATGCAAATGCTCTAATAACCATTAGAAAAGGACATCCGCGTGACATTCGCGCTAGCTAGCATGTCGTTATCTTATCAGTATATATGAGGTATGGACCATCCTTTGGTAGTTCTATCAGGAAAAAAAATCTACTAGGTGGAGTGTTCAGAAAGGCGTACAGAACAAAATGTTTCCTTTCTGTCGTGCCTTAGTTATTTGATGGATTGACTGAGATCTGAAATTGTCGTGCATATGTATCACAATATAATGGAGCTGAAAGCACAACTGTTAGAATTAAATGGGGAATAACATTTTTTTCAATTTGCATTTCAGAATTAAATTTTGAGAGGCGTCATGGAATTTTATAGCTTGAGTACTAACTAATAACTTTATTCCATCTTGCATCACAGAAAACTAATAAGCGGATATAATTAAGATTGCGTCTAAAGAAGGGATTCTGACCTTGTTTTATATTATTAAAAACCAAATCCGGTACTCACAAAATCAGCCTAGCTAGCCTATTATACAGAACCTGAGAGAAATTCAACCTGCTTCTTGCCTATGACCACTTTGGCAATGTTTTAGAGGAGTTCTAAATGCATGTTTTATTAACTAGGGTATATAGCTAGGTCGTGTTGGGAATTAGTATTGTCTATTGTGCCATTTGGGTATAATAAACAATCGTTCTATTATAACATATATGAAGGGCCTATTAATAACAGGTATAACTATTTTCAGCGAAGACCCCACAGTTTTTTCGTGTGATTTTAGAGTAAAAGAATTGTGAGACATATCATTACAAATAACTATGTCTCTTTTTCGAATATTACAAATACTGATGTCTGTCTACAAATGGGGGGAATTTCTGAGCGAGTAGGACCAATTTTCATGTTAAAAAAGGCATGCTTTTATGACGTGGATTCAAACAGGGTAGACATGTGACATGGATCCAAGCACAATGTATGATCTGCTTTTGTTATTGTCAGCCGTCTCTCTCACACATCTAGCCTGCTAGGTACCTAGTTGCAAGTTGCAGCCGCAACATTAGAGCAGGTCCAATAAGCACTGTTCACTTGTCTTACCGACTGAACAGCTCAGCAAAATCAAACCTGGAAGAGAGAGAAACGGTGTCTGACAATGAGCTTGGCGACGCTGCCCGCGACGGTCGCATGGACGCTCGTGGGGCCCGTCAGCTCTCCCAGTCCCAGATTCCCATCGCTCCTCTGTGCGCTGCTGCTCCTTGCAAGTTGCAACGGCGCTTTGCCGCACAGCGCGCGCCGAGAAAATCGTGGAGCAACCCCCGGCTCCCTTGCCGCCATGGATGAGCGTCGCGAGTGAGCTGGCGCTTCGCGAACTCGGATGAGGCACAGCAAGCGAGCTCGAGCGACTGTCCGATAGGGAGCACGAGCAAGCGGGTGAACTCCGGCCGCGGCCGCTCGCGGTGCAAGCTCGTCCCCACCGATTCATGGGCGAGCTCGGTCTGTGCACATCAGAAGGCCATGGCCTGGCCTGGCAAGACGGAGAGCCTCGCCCGACGAGGAGCGTCTCGACGGATGAGAGTAGAGCCAGGGCTACAGCCGCGTGCCGTCCAGAGGTTACGAGAGGATGGAGCTTTGCGCGTGAGCTCGAGCCGGCGAGGGTCAGAGTTGAGGGTCGGCTCTGGGCGGCGGCGCTTCCTTCTCCCTCGCGAATTTGTTGCCATGGCGATTGCGATTTGTTCGGTGGTGGAGCTGAGAAGATAAAGTTGTGGGGCCGGTGTAAATAAAAAAATTATTTTTGAGAGCCTGTGAGGAGATCAATTATTGTACGGCTTGTCTCATTCTCTTGTCTGATGTTTAGGTGGCTTGGCGGTGAGACAAGTTTATTGGGTTTGCTCTTAGGGTCCCAACCCCCGATGGATACTTCTCATAGTGAGATATTAATTTGTACGGTGGTATTCAGAGGATCCAAGGATTATTGGCGTCCCTTTTAGCCATATAGGAACATCAATATAGCAGACATTTCACGGATCATTCGAAGGAAACATTTCGATTGCACGTACGCAAACGGAAGAACACTTCCTTGCTGCTGGCATGTAGCTAACATTCTGGAATAACTACGTCCTATTCCTATGAGCACCCTCCCCCCCCCCCCCCCCCCCCCCCCTCCCTCCCAACACCACCCCACCAAAAAAAAAACAAAAAACTATGCATTGATATGTTCAGGACTCACATTCGTAGATATTTCTATTTCTTGCACTCATCTTGAATTTTCCACTATTATTCTTGTTACATGTATATAACATTTTGTATGTTCTTTTGAATGTCGACATCTTTGCAGGTTTCTTGAGGAAATTTCCGATAATGTGAACAAAAACTAAAAAGAAAAAAATCTCACACCATGCAAGTTTTTAATTATGAGTTTGAAATAATGACAAAATCAGCAATTGCAATCTAGAACAAAGTGATAAACCCTAATTTGGAGGCTGATTAAAATCTTTGTTACTTCTGAGAACATCAACCATGCATGGGCACTTGATCCATGCATGTCTCTGGCCCTAGGTATCTAGGCTAGCTACTTTTGGAGTAGGAATCTCGCATGCTTGTCCAATGTCGTAATATGCTGGGATCAACACGCTCTCTTGTAAAGCGACAACTCAAATTGCAGTGCGAGTGTCTTGTATGGACCACACGGTCTTTTGAGATGTTATTTTTTTAGTAAAAAAAAGGAAAGGATGAAGAGGCATATTGCAAATTGACAAAATAACATCTTTGACTATCAAGAATGAAAGAGACATGTCGGTTTATCAGATTTTGTTGCTGGGATTTTCAATACAAAATGAGCCCGCATATAAGCAAATCGATACTCTGTCCAATCTTCACATAGTATGTTTCAGACAAGGTTTCTTTCAATTTCAAATTTGACTATCAATAACGTTAAATACTTAACTTGAAAATCATATGCGTATAATATGTTTTTAAGAGCACTTTAGTAACACCATATATGTTTACAAATTTATTCAATACTAAACAACAGCTAAAGCTATGTTTCGAATACCATGTCACGGACCAAAATGACAACTACTAAAATACTAGAGCGGGTAACAACCTAAATATTACTCATATGTGTTTATAGAATGAGTGTGCGTGCGTGTATGTAAGAAAAAAAATGATTCTTACTATCCACTCATTTAGAGAACTTCGTAGTCAAAAGTAATTAACCAACAGCTCCTAGCTTGATCCCAGTTGTGCTTGATGGGCCCAAGTGCATATGCACGTATAAACCTCCTGGACAAGATTGGGTATATACGGTGGGGGCTCCAAGCGACGTTCTGAGACCCAGACGTGGTCCCATCGGCCAGAAGGAGCACGCACAGTAGCATACTACTAGCATGCATGCCGTGGTTGTGGCAGACGTAGCAGCTCCACCGCAGGCTCTCATTCTCTTTTACACCCACCTGTCACCTGTGACGGCTTAATTCCGCCAGGTCACATTGAGCAACGGGTCTCGCCGCCATGTGGGTCCAGTAAATATTCTGTCCCACGTGTCAGTACACAAGGGGTATGGTGTGGTACTGAGCCGGAGACTTCAGACGAGACAAAACTAGGCGCCGTTGCAGGGAGCAGAGCCGGACGCGGATCCCTGCGATCTTGGCATTACTACTGCACACCACGCGACGTGGTCTCGAATTCACGCGACGTGGTCTCGAATTCCTCCGGGACCGCATGTCAGAGAGCCCCTCCTTCCTGCATCGGCTCGCTCCACGAGAACGGAAAATTCTACATGCATCGCTGCGCGCCTCTGCAACCTGCACGCCTTCTTGTTCCCTGCAGGCAGCAAAGGAGAAGGAAGGAGCCACGGCGACCGACCGACCATGCGTATGCAAGCATGATGGCATAGCTATAACGGTTGTCTCTTAAGGGTTGAGTGCCTGAGGCTGAGATACCACCCGCACTTCATGGCTTCGTCGATCTTTCCTCTTTTAACTATTTTGGCTGAGCTTGCCGATTCAATTATAGCGGTTTAGTTTCATGTTGCAGTCGATTGTCGGTGGTGCCTACAATCGGCGTGCCATGGTGGTTTGTTGTGTAATCCTCGTGACCCGACTAAAGAGTTCACGCGTTATCTGTTCTATGATGATCAGGATATCGCGATCGGTGGTGGTAACATTCCATGGAGGTCAGGGTACTTGCCGCTCGTTATTAGTTTGAACCAGTAGGTATCAGTATATGCCACTTGTACAAATTGAAGATTTCAACTTAGATAGTGCATAAATGACTTTTTGGAATTTGAGCAACCAACATCTGTAGCGGGAATGTTTTCTTTTTGAACTTGAAATTTTCTATCATACATGTTTAAATATGGAGAGCTCCAAGATATAAAATTGGTACTATCATGATTTTACAATGCATATATTACAAATCAGAAATAAAGTTGCGTTACCTAGGATATGTAAAAGTAAAATTTAGCAAATTGAATACAATTTAAATTTTGCTTGCTGATATAGATACCTCATTCTTCAGCCTCTGTTTGAGAAGACCAAGTAGACTTACAAAAGGATGAAAAAATATCTAAAAGAAAAAGGATACAAAGCATTGCATAACAAAACCTAACAAGCCATTAGACTGTCGTTATTTACGGTGGGGTGCCTAGTGACCACTAGATACTGGACCAAGGGAAATTAAATGGGCTCTCATCATGAAACTACTAGCCTGACGTCGGTATGTTGCAAAAATTTGCTGCACGCCAACTAGGAAACATGACATGCATGCATCATGAAAAAGGCTGCAGGATCTTTACAGTTCGTTATGCATGCGCTGCAAAATGTGACCACTGCCATCAGCTGGCATTAGCTGATTGAAAGCGATACGTTGTTTGTCTACATACCTCACCGGCCGCAAGCCTGAACCTGAACTACAGTACAAATCGGACCATACCAAAAAACCTCCTTTATTTTCAACCTGATTAGATTAATGAGTAACCCTGTAGAGAAAATTTAACTTTGTCAAATTATTTATTTCAATTTTCATTGTACATGCTACTTTGATCCATCCTATGTTTCATGTGTTCTGCCTATATTAGGTTGGTTAAATATAAACGACTGCCTGTGGTAGTACCCTTCAGGGCCTTCGCTTTTAGACTACTCCCAATGGAGAGTTTCATTTCATTGTTTCATGTCATATGATGAAACACCCTTCTCCAATGCATAATTTCATTTTATTGTTTCCTAAGCTTGTTATAACATTTAATTATTACTCAAATGAAATGAAACATCTATCCTCAATGCAAGTTTCATGCCATTTCATATTTTGAAAACTGTGGATTGCATTGGAAACAGTGTATATCCAGTTTCATCTAGATGAAACTGGTTTCCTCTCTCTCTTCATCTGTCACACCCGGTTTTAAAGCCAAAACCGAATGCTCATCTATATGTGTGCCCAGGAACAAGTTTCACACATATAGGACAAAGTATAGTAAAACAGAGTAACCAATGTCATAAATACATCGTATAATCTTACAATAATGTCTTGAAAGACTAGAGGAACACAAACACGCTAGCGGAAGACTCCATAATGCCACAGGCAATCGACCGGGGGCTCCACAAGCTTAGTCGTCACCATCGTCTTCAATGTAGTTCTTCTTCACTCTCTGAGCAGCATATGATGATTGTAGAGAAAATAGCAAGCGTGAGTACATGTCGTACTCCGCAAGTATGGGAAAATATGCAATATGCAGGCTTATAACAAGAAAGGCTGACATAAGGTTAATTTGCAGAAATAAGCACCCTAAACCAATGGTAAGGTATTCCTGAATTTCTAGGTGAAATCCCAAACCAACAATTAATTAGACACTACAAGGTACCCTCTTGCAGCGAAACAGGCTACCCGCCCAAAAACCATACTACAAGTTACCCACTTGTAGCATCCAAATGGCTACCCGCCAGAACCATATCCGTCCATCCATCCATTCTCTAATCATGTGAGGATCCAGGCCGCTCCTGACCGTGAGCACGGCTGTCATGACAGTTTTACTTCTCTGCAGAGGTGCACAACTTTACCCACAGGGTGGTGATTTCGTCACTATGCAGTGACTAAAACCTCTATGTTGCCTTCACACTACCAAAGGTGTGAGACCAAGAGATCACCACATGGTCTTTCAAAGCGCTTCCCAGCCTGCCAACATCCCCGCTAAGGTTTCCCTACTGCCAGTACCCCTGAAACAGTAGACCCCTCTCGCGCCTTGGCTAGAGTACCCCTCGATCACCTGAGTTTGGAAGTAACCCTTCCTCCCCCATTCCATGAACGCCGGCAAAACTGGGAAGACATCATAATACTTGACCAAGTCTACCATAATCAACCCTGTGCTTTGCGTTGTTGTCCTGGGTTGCCGCTCCACGAACCGGTCCTTATGATCACAAGAAGGTACTACCCACAAGCAACAGTACCATGACAGGCACATGTGCATACCCGCACCATCATCCACATCCTCCTGCTTGGATCACCTAAGTTCCATGTTGCTAAAAAGATTAACCGGTCCATGAAGATTATGTTGAAGTGAACCATTAGTCAAGGTTATTAGTCAAGTTCCAAACCCAAGATTACAGAAAGCTAAGCATGACCTACCCATCCTCTTTATCATTAACAATTACCACAACCCGGCGACAAGGAATAGGTAAAGGAACAGGGTAAAGACACATGGGATTCAAATTAAACGCAAATGCATAACTAGAGAGGGAAAGCAATAGGTTCAAGATGCGTCAAGGACACTTGCCTCAAAAGAAGTGCTGCTGCTCAGAGTCTTGTTGTCTTGATCTTCCTCTTGGTGGTTCTCGAACACACATTTCTATATAACGGTAACATGCAAAGTATACAAAGCACAAACAATAAGAAACAGTACACCAAACAGTATCAAATTACTACAAAAACAGTACCAAAAGATAGTACTCGTCACTACGATCGCGTGAGTGCAAGAATCGCTTAAAACAGGGCTATGAGTAAAAAGTTATGATGTTTCTAAGTTTCAGGACTAAATTAGGAAAACAGAAATGCTTAAGGAAGGAAACGTGCGCGTTCCCGTTGATTGGATGCATATTTTTGGACATGGTTTGCACACTACTATGCGCAATGATGTGGAACATATTGGAGACATGGTGATTGGGGCACGCATTCACCTGAAAATAAGATCGAAGGGTTGGATCTGGATGACGTCGTTCTGGAACAGCTAAAGGTGGCATTGCGTTCCTGGCCGTTTCGCAAAAGATCTTGGCAAATCCTTTGGGGAACGCGTAGAAGACTTTCTGGAACACAAGAGAGGTCGGAAACATAGAGGGATTGAGTGGAACACATAAAACAATTACCAGATTCAGAACATGGAGCAGCGGTCATTGCGAAGTAGATCCCTGTTGATTGAGGTCAGATCTTGGCGTGACCTTTGGAAATGTTGTAGAGGAATTCATGGCGCACATGCTGGTCAAATTTGAGCACATTTGGATGGCTGGATCGTTGGGAACGCTAATGCCAATCCAGGGCGGCGCTACTGGACGCGAGGGTGCGACGCGTGGCGGCAGTCTGACGGTGTGGGTGGGGTTTGAGGGCAGGGAGGACGTGGGGAGGGCTCCCATACATAGAGAGGGGGCGGTCTAGGGTTTGAGGAAGGTTTTGGGCTTGGCCCGTAGGGGAAAGGGGCGAGGAAAATCGAGCTTCGGTCCAAACGGCAAGGAAATCAATGGGGGGGGTTGAGATATGGTTATGGGCTGCCTTAGTGTTCGGCCCAAGAGGGCTTGGGGGCATGGGGAGGATGTGGGGAGGTGCCCAGGTACTCTTAGGCGATGTCAAGATAGTGTGCTAATGAAAGGAGATGGGGACTAGGAAGGAAAGTGCATTATCGAGCGTTAAATGTTATTTTCTTTAGTTTCGTGCAAAAAGGGTAAGTGGAATGAATGTGGATGGAAGAATAACTTGGGTGTAGAATGTGGAGGACATCATGTCGACATGAATGAATGTATAGATGACGAGAGGTGACGTTATAAAAGGAAATAGCATGACTCATGGGGTCAGAATAAACATGCACAAAGGTGAGGTGAGGTTCGATTGAGTTGGTGATTTAAACCACGAGATTAGTTAAAAGATCTTGACAAGTCAAGTGAAGAGAAAGGAGAAGAAATTGGATATGCCAAGGGATCAAAATTAAATAATACGAAATATTATTGACTAGGTATAAGACATAAGACGTACCAGTGATATATGCATTATTTTAACATCCAACCTTATGTTGTGTACCAATGACATGTGCACCTGCCATTGCATCAACATAAATTTGGTAATTAAAATAATATAATATCATTGCATGGTTATGCCAATACAAAGGCCACGAGGTACCATGACTGATAAAGTGTTTACATAATGGATAAACAGATTTGTTGGTGGTATATAGATATGACTGGAAATAGATAAACAAGAACACATGATGCTTTGATTGAATGGGTGACTATAGTTGAATTTGAATGCTATTATGTTACAGCAATAGAAGTAGCAGGAGAAGTGTAGAAGATTTGTAGGACCCTTTCATAACAGTGTGTTCTCCAAAGCAACGATGCATGGAGAGATGCACACAGGTGAGGCAGAGTCGAATGGCGGTGTTGAGGAGTTTGGAGGGATAGAGACGGATGACCAGGGAGGCCTGATTTCCATGGGGAGGCGAGATAGGAGTTTAGTCGTGCCGTTACATGGGAACAGAGCAAATACGATAGCTGCGGTGAGAGAGTCCTTGTGTTGCATGACAGGCTGGGTGTGGTGGCGTGCTGGGCTGAGTTGAGAAGGGCTAGGTGCACGCCACAAGTGAGCTTTGGGTCGTGGCAAGCAAGTACCAGGTTAACATGCTTTTGCCCCACGCATCGATGAAAAGATAGCTGGACTACCTAGATCAAGACATGGCGGCAGAGGCAATTTCCAATGGGCTAGATTGATAGGGCTGCTAGGAACCGAGAGAGTAGTAGGCAGACGAGAGCAGGGTGACTAGCTTACAGTAGCTTTGCTTGGCTGAAATCCTCCATGCAACCACACGGCTGGATATGTCACGGTGAGAAAAATAATAACAAAGGAATACATTGGTTTAGGTGCAAGCCGATGGGGATAAAAAAGAAAGAAGGAAGGATTGAAAAATGAGATCGGGTAGCTAGCATGCAGGTAGCTCGTTTCTTGAAAATAAATGATAGGATTGAGCAGAGAATAAAGCTGCAAGGTAGCTGCGCGAGAGACATGACTTTGGCGGAAGTTTGATAGCAAGGCCACGACAGGAAGAATGGAAAAGATAAAAGCAACGGCAGATTGGAGTTCACTTGAGAAGACCGAAAAAGGGCATGCGAGGACGAGACACAGCGCCAACTCGTCAAGCGAGGTAGTTAGGGCTGGTCGAGGAAAAATGGAGTATGGATATGGTACGGTGTCGGGATCCCCGATAGCGCATTGGCTTCATCCATGATGGCATTATCATGTGACTGATTAGGCTCAGATCAACGGCAACGGCGGCGGTGGCTCAACAAGGAGTCGAAGCGGGTGCGGTTGGGCTAGGTGGACCACTGGCAGGTGAGCTGGGCCACGAGAAGAGGAAGTCGACCCATGACGAGAAAAGAAGAGAAAAAAAAGGGTGAGAAAAAAGAAGACGGGTCATGGAAAGATTCAGCCTAGTGCGACTACGGGTTCCTTTCCTTCGTTTCTATTTCTAAACTATATATGAGGCAGAAACAATTGCTAGCGAATTTTAAATACCTTTTCCACTCATTAAAAACCTAGTGCAATCTATTCAGCATGAATGCAACAAACAAATTTATATAACCTATATTAATTTAACTTGTTTAGAAAATAATTACTTTGCCTAAATAAAAGTGACAACAGTAAAATATTAAAGCAAAATTTTAAACTATTCTTAAAAGTTTTAAATTTTATTGAAAATTAAGACACATTCCAAAATTTGAAATTTTGGGGTGTGACATCATCAAAATTACTGACATGTCATATCATTTATTGAAAATGAAACTCCCATTGGGAGTAGCCTTATAGTACAGTTCCGTTCACTATGTACTACAGGCACCATGTACCTATGAGCTACTATAGCGGCATGACAAGATTAAATGAATGAACATAGTATTAATTCAGAATTTGTTTTTGCTAAATTTACTATAACAAGATAAGCTAACCACTTTTTTTTAAGGAAAAGCTAACCACTATTTGCAAGTGTGCATTAGTCAGGTTCGCCGAAAATCAAAGAGCCTTGAGATGGAACCATGGCCCATAAGGTGTTCCGGTTTCTTCAGGTGGCCCATCGAAGGTTTCAGGCCTCTGAAAAGGCCATTGCTTCCAGCTTATAATTGTCTAATCGAGGGGCTATGTAGCCCGCAATTTGGAAGCCCGCCCCCATCAACAACCTAGACAATGAGCCCATCGAGGCCGCAATCTGGAGTATTATTCAGAACTTTGGGCCCATGTTTGGAGTTGCATTTGAATACTAGTACCACTGCATCTGGAGCTGAGGGAGGCGGCCTATAGGTTTGGTTTTTTTTTTTTTTTTCCCGACTCGGAAGCCTATAGGTTTGTTAGGCAAAATGTAGAAGAATAAGTGAGTTTGACAAGCCCTGAAGGCCGTGTAATCTCTATTCTACTGAACATGAGATTAAAATTACCTTTTCTCTCTTAAATGAAAGAGCAGTGCTCCTGCTCATCTTTCGAAAAAAAAGTACCACTGCAATTTGCATCAAATTGCAGACGAAATGCCATAACGGCCGAGAACCATTTGGCACTAGTGATGTCCAAACGGGCGGCACGGCACGGCACGGCCCGGGCCCTAAAAGGCACGGCCCATTTAATTTTGTGCCGGCACGGCACGCTATTAATTTCGTGCCGTGCCGTGCCGCCCGTCGTGCTCGACTCTCGGCCCACGGCACGGCACGCAATGGGTTAAATGTGCCGTGCCGGGTCAAAAGGCCCTAAATTCTTTTCGTGCTTATAAATTATTTTCGTGCCTTAGCAGCATAAAAATTATTTTAACACTAGATTTAAGACCAAAATTCACACAAGTTCGCAAATAAAACCACTTGAATTGAAACAAAACTTCAACCATCCAAAAACACCACTAGAATGACCTAAAGGAAACATATTACAAGCAAAAACTTTTGCTAAAGGGCCGTGACAGGCTTCTAACGGGCCGTGCCTTCTCGGACTGCTAACGGGCTACACGGGCTAAAATCGGGCTAGGCGGGCCATCCTAATTTCGTGCCGTGCCCGTGCCGCCCGTCGTGCTAGACCCTCGGCCCATGGCACGGCACGCACGGGCTAACGGGCCGACACGGCCCTAAATTAATCGTGCCGTGCCGTGCTTGGGCCGGGCCAAAAAATTCGTGCTTCGTGCCAGCCCGCTTGGCCCGGCCCCTTTGGACATCACTATTTGGCACACAACCACTTGCTCATAATGAGTTCCTGCCTTTTATTGTGAAACAGTTAGCATTTTTATTATTAAGAACCATTTGGCACACGAGCACTTGCTCTTAGTTACAGGTTTTTTCTCAGAAGAGGCACACCTCACTACCTCAAAGGGGGTAAACAAATAAAAAAAAAAAAAAGAATACAGACCAATCAGCCAAAGAATACATAGCTCTTAGCACAACCATACACGCACAGTACACATTTTCGTACATACAAGTCACAAATAAGCTAATCTACCACGTCCAGCCCAAATTAATCCAACCTACAACCTCCAAGGAAGAATCGATCGATTTAATTAGGCGACTCTGCAGTTGGCCCGGATCTTGCCTTTGCTGCCGGTGAGCACGCCGACGGAGCCCATCTTGACCATGGCGGCGGCGAAGTCGCTCTGGAACGTGGCCGGGTCGGTGGCGTAGGTGACGACCTGCACGGCGGTGTTCTTGTCGCTGAGCAGCGCCTGGTCCGACGCCAGCAGGCCGCGGTTGGCCATGACGCCCTTGTAGAACCCTTCGTCGAAGGCGTTGGGCGAGACGGCGTCCATGGCCACGAGCGGGTCCCCGCCCTGCGGGCACTGCCGCGCCAGCTGCGCCACGTACGCCGGGTCCATGGTCGGGTCTTGCCCCCCGCCCGCCGTCGTGCTCGCACTCGACAGCCGGCTGCTGAACGAGCTGCAGTGCGACGAGCCGATGGTGTGGGCGCCGGAGAGGATGACCATATCCTTCTGGTTCAGGCCCTTGGACGCGAAGATCTGCGTCAGCTGCGGCACGTTGCCCGTCGGCGGCGGCAGGTTCCCGTTCGTGTCCGACGCGCGCGACACGGCGCCGTCCCGGCGGCCCGCCGGCACCTGGTACGCGTTCCCGCCGGCCTGTAACACGATTGAATAATTCGTCAGGGAACGCGACAGTGGCGTACGTGATAAGCGTGATGGGTCCAGATGCTGCAGGCTGCTAGCATCGAGTTCTCATGCTGGCGGCGCCGCATCATGTGGTGCCGAGCACGCTGTGTGCGTCAAAAAGTTGGGGACAGGGGTCAGATAAGCTTTACTAATCCTACGTGCTACCCCAGCCTCAGATTCAAGATTTCATATGATCATGTCTTTTTTTTCATTTTTTTTTAAAGTTCACTGCGAGATTGCTCCTACTTTGATGGTGCCACCACCGTCCACACTCACACTACTAAAGCGAGAGCAATTAGTTAAGAATGCTGCTTTGATGCAGTGTGACTGTCGTGAGTGCAGGCTTAATAAACTAGCAAAGTTAGTTGGATTTACCAGTGCGACGCTGTCCCTGGCCGCGAACGCGAGGATGTCCGCGCAGGAGACGACGCCGAAGCAGGCCTGCTCGACGCGCGCCTTGATGCGGTCGATGACCTCGAACCCTCGCAGGCTTTTGTTGGGCTGGGCGTCCTTCTCCGCCGTGTTGCCCGTCGTCGAGTCGATCAGCACCGACCCGTCGCAACCCTGCGCACCGAGACACAACACACGGTGAGCTCAGCTGACCCAACGCCATGATCGAGCTGCCGCATTTGCAGTGGAATGCTCGAGAGCTCTGTTTGGTTGCGAGTGACTGACCCTGACGAAGCAGTCGTGGAAGTGGAGCCGGAGGAGGCCGGCGGCGAGGCCCGGGTTGGCGGTCACCGCCTTGCTGACCTCCTGCTGCACGATGATCTCCGCGGCGGGACACGAGTTGTCGTAGAACCCCACCTGAAGCTGCGCGCGCAGCCCCGTCGCCATCACGAGCACGGCCACAACCGCAGCTCTCAAGTGCACCGCCATGCCGCAGCTTCTCCTCTGCACCGCCATCGACACTGATCGAGCTGCCACTCACTCTCTTTATGTCACTGGCAGCCAATAGCCACGCTTTTATACCCTTACCGGGACAGACACACTCAGCATCAATCAGTAGCTATATGCTTCTCGGTTAAGGAAGGCGAGGCACTGATGAGCTGAGAGCGAAGCATGTGTGTTTTTAATCTAGAACTAGTATATAACAATGCCGTGGAGGGTTTAGGGGAATCTCTCGATAGGGCCGGACCAGCAAGCGAGTGTGCCATATGCAGGGCATGTGCACAGGGGATAGGTTGGTAGAGAGGAAAGCCGTGGTGACAATTGGGGGCCGGGCTTTTCTGGCTTTCTGCCATGATTGAGGGCGATGGAAGAAAGGCGAGATCTGCGGCGCTCCCATGTTTTACCTGCAGTATATGGAGCGGAGGACAAGTGGACAGTGTAGAGCTAGGAAAACTTCTACCATGGCGGTGCTTGTCAGGGCTGCCATTTGTGATGAAACTGACACGGTTGCGTCTTGCGTTTCTGAACGGGCGTTGTTGTCATGGGTTCATGCTAAAGCATGTGGCGGTATAGGATGACGATGCTGACACGATGGATCGTGATGTCCCTTGCGTCTGCAATACAAAATTAACGGGGTGTTTGGTCTATTTGATGTAAGTATGTAACTGGAGACTGCAGTGTGATCTGTGTTTCATTTGTTTACAGTTGGTTAACTGAAGACTGCAGTGTGACCTGGCTTTCGGAGTTGGTAGTCTTGTTCTTGTTCCTGTGACGAAAATAGGAAATTATTTCCCAGACAGGCAACTTGGAGGCCCCGTTGATGAAGGAATGGTCCGATTAGCACCTTTGCTCTGTTTATAGTTGTAAATGTTATCTGAAATTCTGAATTGAGCAGGGCATCAGATACTCGAGGAATGGCAAAGCCTGATTCCTGACAACCAAGTCTGAATTTGCAAATGCTTCACAGCTTGAAAGAATCAAAGAATCCAGGGTGGATAGAAGTAGAACATGCATGATTGACCCCTTGTTCACTCAGTTCATGAACACTAGCGCTTTGCCACTATAACAAATGGTCTCTCTCATGATGTGCACAGCCAAAGCAAAACGCTGTGGTTCTCATTGCTCAAGATTAAAAGGGCTTTGGCCCTGTTCGTTTCTTTTAGCGCTAAATTTTAAAGGTCTCTAAATAAAGAGAATCTAGTACTAAATAAAGTTTAATGACAAAACCTTTTTACAGATGGGTATATCTTTACGAGACGAATCTAACGAGCCTAAGTAAGCTATGTTTTGCTACAGTCATGCTACAGTAATGCTACAGTACCATCGCCTAACCACGGATTGCTTACCCTCATTAAATTCGTTTCGCGAATTAGACCAGGGGTTCTGCAGTTAATTTTATAATTAAATTTTATTTAATACTCTTAAATGATAAGATTCTTTTTTTTATACCTCTCTAAATTTTAGACCCCCATGAAACGAACACCCCTTGGCTGCCTGGCTGGCTGGAGGACAAGTCAAAGAAGATTCCTCTGCCACATTGTTGCAGAGCTGGAGCAGGCTTGGTGACTAGCCACGGGCATGATCAGTTCAGACTTCAGAGTCATGTGAATGTGTGATCTGAAAACAGGCAAGTTTTAACTGCATACGCAGAAAGATAATGCAGTTGTTTATGCAAGTTGGTGTACAATTTCGTCGGATCCAGTAGGGGACAGTTAAATTAGTCTGCTACGGACCCTGCGAGCTGGAGCGATTGGCGTTTGAACTCTGTCGCTGCACATGGACGTCGTGTTTGGTAGAGCTCAAGTCGTGACAATATTCGTTGGTGCTGCGGACCCTTGTCGTCTGGGTTTGACCTCAGGGTAAGGAATCAATCGCCGCACGAAGCTGAATCAGTCCAATTGAGAAGTCTCTCCTGTGTCACTGTGTGTAATATGTAAACTTATGTATTAAAATGAAACGAAATGGCGGCTACGTTGGTGAGCAGGCACGGAAATGCTGCTCCGACAGCAGTATGAACACGGTTCTTCTCGATTGATTGCCCCTTTGGTTCACAGGTGTCAATGCTTTTCCATGGGGTCCCGTAATCTTCTCGCTGTACAGCTATAGCCGCTTTGATCTATCGCTCTTCTTTTTTATCTTTCGAACTGATGAAGGTATCAGCTTTATTTTCTTCTCCTCCTCTCCGGAAACAGCTTGCAATCTGGCATGAGCTTTGTACCCAAGATGCATCGAGGAGCAGGGAAAAAGGCTTCATGTCGGGCCTGGCTTGATGGACGGACACTCCGCTCTCGCGTTCTCGCCGGCCACTGTCACATGGCAAAAGCGCGAACGCGCGTACAAGTGATCTGGTCCGGTGGCCAAAGCGACTGCCTGGCCAGGAACAGCGCTGGATGTGTCGCTGCCTTTACAGAAACCGCTAGCCTGAGAACGTTCGTTGTTGTTCACACCGCACGGCGAACAAGCTGAGATCCTGAATCTGCCGCCGCCGCAACCGGCCGCCCGCGACAGGGCGTTTTTTTGCCTGATTCGGTCAGTGGTGCGTTAGACTGCTGTTTAGTTTGTGATATTATAAGTGATCACACGCCAAATTTATCTACGTAAAATCAAAAGCAGTACTAAATTCAGAAAAATAAAAAGAGACGACGGTTGGTTAGTGACTTGTCCAAAATTGGAACCCTGGTCATGACACATGGGCCCCATATATCGTGTTATTATCACTGAGAGTATTATGATGCATTCGAATTGTAAATCCCATACATAGTTTAGCATATTTGAAGTTGGATGATCCAAATAACTGTAAATTTATGCCACAACCACTTGTCGGCATACATCCACTCTCACCAATCAGTCCCTGCTAAATTTTTGCCATTGGTGGACCTAGCCTTTTAATTTTAGGTACGGCGACTAACCAAATTTACATATATCATTTGTTCTAATATATTATTTAACTTATAACATTCTACAAACCTCCAATTCATAATACTTGGCAAATTTGATTTTTATTATTAATGTTTTGATTAACAGTATTTCTTCAACTATATTTAGTTAATTAAAACAGTAACATAAGCAATAGATATATTATTAAAAACACTTAAACACGTGAAATATTTCTGTTTGTTTGAACAAATATTTATAGAGAAGACAAGTGATTAGATGATGAATAAAAGTACATATTTGGTATGAAACCGCCTAAAGTTAGATAAGGAGCAATTCACTATTCCTAAGAAATTAAATAGTAGTGGGCAATTACACGATAATTTATACATATAGTTACACTAAAATATATACAAGTATTTTGCATAAAAATAGTATCACTAGCATTGCCAGACCTGGCCTAGAATTCTATGTAAGGCGGGCAACTAAATTTACAAATATCATTTTATTATATAACATTCTACAAATCTCCATTAATTTATTTTATAACATTCTAGAAACAATTATTTTATAATACTTTGATTTTTACTGTTGATGTCTTGACTAACAATATTATATTCATGACAAATGGCCCAATGATGAATAATATTACATATCTGGTTTGAAACTCCATAGAGGCTTAGAGATAATGAGCAGTCCACTATTCATAAGAAATACATGGCAAGCTATACATATAGACTAATAGATATAAAAATCTTTCACATAAATATATTATCTCTAAATATATCTATAGTACTTTAAAGGATTTATAAATTACTCCAAGCTATCATCGTTCTAGAGGAGTAACTTTTATTGATGCTATGTGGCAATTGGCAATGAGCTTTCGGTGGTAAATGTTTACATTAGGTAGAGTTGGCACATATAAATATCAATCACAAATTATTCGCACACAGAGATTTTTTTTTAAAAAAAATAGCAGGTGGCATGGGCAAAGAAACTGGTTTGTAACCAAACAGATAAAAAAAATTAGCAGGCCCTGCCTGCCAAAAGTATGGGCCAGGCCTCGAGGTTGATAGGATTTGATGTGGACCATAATTTAGCCCAGGATTGGGTTTGTTCGTTCAGCGTTCGGTCCATTATCTTTGATGTGCTGCAAACAATCCTCCGCCCATCTCCAACCTAAAAGGTTCCAAAAAGAAAAATCTCCAACCTAAATAGTAAATATCCCTCCTCAAAAACTATAATAATCAAGCTAGGATAGGTAGGCTTTGAAGTCGAATGATCAAAATATGCGACGCGAACTTTAGAGAAAGAACAGATATCCTGGGTAGGGAAAAAAAATAACCTTCATCAAAATAATGTTTATTCGTTTGTCAACCAAACGTTCCTGGACCTGAATAAACATGACAGTTGAGGTGTAAAAGGTACATCCGAAATTGTGAAATTAAAATAAACGACAAATTCCGAAGGACCGAAGAAAGAATTGCAAAATAAACGAATTCAATCGTGCGCCCCATTTGCCGCGCTGCTCCTGCGATTGAGTGGGCATGCCCATCAGGTCCTGACCCTCCTGCAGTTGACGCGGACCTTGCCTGGGTAGGTGCCGCGGATGCTGCCCATCTTGACCATGGCGGCCGCGAAGCTGTTCTTGAACCCTGCCGGGTTGTTCCGCCACTGCCTGACCTTGTCGGCGGTGCGCGGCGAGTTGAGCGCGGCGTCGGACTCGATGGCGGTGCGGTTGGCGAGCACGTTGGCGAAGTAGCTGGTGTCGAACGCGTACTGGCTGCCGGCGTCCAGGGCCACGACGTTGTTGGCGTTGTAGTTGCACTGGGTCCGGAGGCTGCTCCGGTACGCCGCGTCCATGCCTTTGTCCCCGTCGTTCATCAGCCGGTACCCGAACGTGCCGCAGTGCACCACACCCACCGTGTGCGCGCCTGGAACGTGTTCATATTCATGCGCGTCGTCAGTCGATTTCCCAAGCTTAAATTACTTCATGGTTGGTATTACAATCCTGAGAGAGTGAGAGATGGCTTATTACCTGAGAGGATGACCATGTCGTCGAGCGACAGCCCCTTCTTGGCGAAGTACTGCGCGAGCACGTCGACGTTCCGCTGGTTCGAGGGCGGGAGGTCGCCGGTCAGGCTCGCCCGCGACACGGTGCCGTCCGGCCTGCCGGCGGGAACGGCGTACCCGACGCCACCGCTCTGTCCACGTCAACATTTCGCCAATGATGATGATTCGTCGCGGTCGTGTGTCAGGAATTGATGAGAAAAAAAAAGTATTGGGGGTCTGCTTACCAGCTTAACGCTGTCCCTGGCGGCGAAGGCCAGGATGTCCGCGCAGGTGACGGTCTCCTTGCACGTGGCCTCGAGTCTCGCCTTGATCTTGTCGACGACGTCGTACCCGCGCAGGCTCAGGTTCGGCTTCGCGTTCTTCTCCGCTTGATTGTCGGTGGCCTCCAGCAGCACTGACCCGTCGCAGCCCTGAAGAAAACCGCAAGAACCCCGGTCAGGTCATTCAGACAAGCGAGTTGAAACAAAACGTGGCAGCGTGCAACGGAGTGCTGGCTCATTTACGTACATTGACGAAGCAGTCGTGGAAGTGCAGCCGGATGAGGCTGGCCAGGATGGACTTATCGGCGTAGTACGCCTTCTGGACCTCGTCGGCGACGATGGACTCGACGGTGCGGCACGTCTGGTTGTAGTACCCGTCCCGGAGAGTCTGCGCGTCGGCGTGCAGGAACAGGCCTGCGACGACGGCGACTAGCAACACGGCTCCCTTCCCCATTGCCATTGGTCGTGGACGACGACTCACCTACGCCGCCAAGCTCAGCACCACCTTACGATGGCCGGTGCAACCGTTAGCTCTACTTGCTATTGTTGGAAGCTATGGAGGTGCACGATTTGGAACGACGATGGTCCGGTGTATATATACAGGGAGCAGTGGAAATACGGCAATGTAGGATATGCAATTGAGGGGCGCACGTATTATACGATGCGACAAGATACTCGGAATTGAATCGGTCGAGTCGTGGAGAAATGGGAGCGAGACCAGGACATTAGTGGCGCCGTGCTGTCCTGTTCGTTCTGTGTTCATGAAAGCTAGGCGGTGATCGGTCGTGCTGCTTGGTCTGATATGGGTTAGGCACTAGACGTGAGACGGTGTAACTGTGAGCTAGCTAGCATCGGTATCAAAGAATTATGAATTGGCCATTATCAAGACGTGCTTCCGTGTAGATGCCAACTGACAGGATATTCTGAACTTTCTGGCCCATATGGCCATGGGTCGACCAAAGTAAATGCGGATCGGGAGGCAAATAGATAAGTACAGTATACTTGATGATTATTATGGATAGCTGTACCTTAAAAAGGAATATGTACTTGCTTATTGGATATTCACAGCTAAAGTCGACTAAAAACGTACATAAGGTGGCTTGAATGAAAATTGGCTTATGATTACTGTTGCTGATGGACAACTAGGGACTGAAGTAATAATATTCAGCAATATATTATTTTTTTGCTTTCAAAGGCAGAGTGATCTATTGACACTTCTGTGTTTTTAATGGGGTGAGTATTTTGCAAATATTTTCAGTGCACTAGGAGGTATCAATACTTCATATTAGTATTTTTTTAAAAAGTATTTTATTATAAAATACTATATTTCGGTCTGGAGGGATTTTTCTTCGAGATGAAAATCAGACATCCAGTCTTGGCTTCTTCTTTTTTATTTTTATTTTTTACTTTGCGGGCATCTCCTTTTTCTTTTTTTGTAGGCACAGTGTAACAATAGCGTATTCAACGTCTTGTATCCTCCTTGGAGCACTGCTCTTTGGAGGTTGTTCTCCCACTTTGGGTGGCTGCCGGATTGAATTGGGCGTTGGTCAGTTTGGTAGCTACTCCCTCCGGTTTTATATTGTTGACGTCGTTGATTTTTTGAGTTACGTTTGACCATTCGTCTTATTTTAAAAATTATCATAGATTTTTGTTATGATTAGTTTTATCACTAAAGAAAATTTAAATATAACTTATAATTTTACATATTTAAGCTAAAATTTTGAATAAGACGAATGATCAAACATAACTTAAAAAATCAGCGGTGTCAACAATTTAAAACCGGAGGGAGTATGTACGTAGTTAAGCTTGGTTGCTTTTCCCGTAATGCTTGTGATTGTTGTATGTTTTTGTCTTGCTTTGCCTATCTTGTATCTCACAATTTCTTAAATAAAACACGAAATTCTAATCTTCATTCAGTTAAATGGAGATTCTAGGTGGATGTCCAGTGTTGATGCAGGAGCAATACAACCGAGCTTGGACCGCTGATCAGGAGTAGAAAGAGACGGTCAACAGACATTCGTTTTTTACATTCCTTTCACATTAGCCCATTTCCAAGTTTTATGTCTGTTTTTTTAGTTTTTCTTTAAAAAGGTTTAGTTATTTCTGTTGCAAAATTTTAAATTGGGACTCTGCTAAACTAAGGACTCTTTTGGATTGAAGAAATTTCTGAGGAAAACCAAAGGACTACCCTTCACTCCTTCGGATTGTCGGAATGTGTCATATGAAAAAAAAAAACAAAGGAAATTTTCTATCCAACAAATTCAAAATGTACAACAAAGAACAAACCCATTTCGACTTCTATTTCATTCCTTCACTGGGATCAAGGATAATCAAAGTTGTTGGTGCTACTACAAGTGAAACCACTACGGTCCACGGCTAAGGAAGAACACATCCCCAGTTTGGCGGCGGAGCTTGATATGATTCCGGGACAAATATGTCTCGTTGTCGTGTTAAATAAGCTTACAATATGAGGAATAGCTTAGTAACTCAATCAAGAATCAACCCCTTCATAACTTTTTGACAACAAGTTTGTGCGTGCGTATTTGGTCGGTGTGTTGGGGGGGGGGGGGGGGGAGGGGGGGGGCACATAGCCCCTAGTGCTTCTGGTTATGAATTGATAGAAAAGTATCAAATAGCCATTTGAAATAATCAAACGTTTCATCGTACATAAGGCATGCAGCAAAAACAACAGTTTCTCTGAAATGGTTGAACGCAACAAAGACATCAATTGGCCTGTGTTTTGGTTTGTTCCAAAAGTAGTGACAAAAGTCACAACATCACCAAAATATGCATAGTCAATGAACATTTTTGCGTCAGCCCAAAATATATGTGTAATCTCTCCATCACAATCATATTATTCAGCATGCTGAAAAGAAGGGTTCTCTGCAGTTTTGTCTTCAAAATATTTCAACATACTACCTGCTTCACCAAACCTTAGCTCCCTTTGTCGCCTAGTTTGTAAGTAGTTTTTATGATCTGGACGAGTGTAACCAACATTAGATGGTCCACCAACTCAACGACAAGCCAACCCATAAGCAGCTATTTCAATTTCAAATGCTTGCAGTTCAGAAACTTTGTGCTGAGATGGCATAAGGTGGCATGTTTGTTGGAGGTGAAGCGCGTGATTGTGCTCAAGAATGAGATCAAATATTTCATAGTTTCCATCTGCACGATCAATCGTTAGCCCCATACGAACTATGCAATCGGTTCTAGTTTCAGCTTGAGGCTTCTTAGTCAAGTGTTCTCCGTCATCTGCACCCCGAATACCCTTTTTGGAACACACATATCTACATGAAGTGATTTTCCCATCAAATTTACTTGGATTTGAGTATCTCTTTCTGACATTACAACCAATTCTACCTCCATGGTACTTCCAAAATTCCCAAGCCTCATCTAAATTACCAAATTTCATGCCATTCTGAGGTACCCAACTACGAATGACATGGGTCCTGTAAAAATAGCAGACTACATATAAAAGATCTTTTACAAATTACGACATGATGTAGATTACTGTAAACAATACAAATGAGTCCGGCTTTAAAAATCATGAAGGCAATAGTATCTTGCTGTATTTCATAAATTCAGTAGAAAAAAAACTAATGTCTGGTTCATTGTTCTTGGCCTAGTATCACAGAAATAGGAATTCATGGTTTTGTGAAAGAATAATCGAAACTTACTCCTGTTGACTTGCGCTGGTTTGGCTTGCCTCGTGATCTAAACCAATCTGGCTTCCATCCTGATCAAAGTTGACAGGGTTCTCCATTGCAATGATCTGCTTTGGTTCTTCACAGCATGCTCGCCGTCACAACCAAGAAGGGAGACGACGCAGAGGCCGGCAAGGCGGCAGCGATGATCACGGTTCTTTTTTTTTTTTTGCAAATGGATCAGATACTAAGAGATAAGATCGAGATCAGCGGCAAACAGATCGACCATTTTGGCGCTAAAAACCTTTCCAGGAGGGTTATTTCCCCACCAAGCTATTAGATTAATAGAAACACTAATTGAGTTTGAGGGAAAAGAAAACGCCGAGCCCAGCAGAGGCAGTGTAGGCCCAGGCGGGTGCTGGAGGAAGGCACGTTACGTCGTGCCGTTCCTTCAGCACGGCAGCGGAGCCGGATCCCTCCTAGAGATAAACATATGTAGAATGATCTAAATCAAAGTGGGACCACTCATCCAACAATTCCCTTAATAATTATTTAATGAGATTTGTTACATCAATGCTAGGTGTTTTTGTCATAATTAATTAATGAGATTGGTTACATGAGAATCTCCCTATCGAATTAAGCAGGAGTACCCTGAGTCTCCCTATCAAATTAGACAGTGCATTGTACAAGTTGCCTGTTTTGTTGTCTGTGTGCGACAATCAATATACACAGACAACAGCTGTTTGTGGAACTGTAGATGCCCTCAGTCTGGCTGGGAACGTATCCCAAGCCGGCGACGAGATATGCTTCTCTTTTCGTCGTGATAGTTACCCATTTTGATCTAATTAATTTTCAATCCCGAATGTTCTTCCAGTCCCCTTGCATACACCTACTCCCCCACGCTACATCGTACCAGGATCACCTGACTTCAAAGTCACGGTGACATCCTCACTTACATGTAGGCCAGATCAGCTATGGAGCCCACATGCCAGTGACGATGGCACAATGAGATTGAAGGCAGGGGATCTCAATCCCGCTACATCACGTATGGAGGGGATAGCCGATTTCTTCTTTTATTTCTGTTGTAATGTGTCA
Source organism: Eragrostis curvula (assembly GCA_007726485.1). NCBI lineage: Eukaryota > Viridiplantae > Streptophyta > Magnoliopsida > Poales > Poaceae > Eragrostis > Eragrostis curvula. The sequence continues at coordinate 41,272,560 of CM017439.1, forward strand.
TGTGAATGGGTGAACGTGTATCATCACCATCGTCTATCATTTTAAATAAATAGAGGTTATATTTCATCAAGAAAATGAAAGCATCCCGGTCTTTACATCTTGGGATGTATGTGTCTGTCTTAGTTTTATTACAAAGTTCACACTATAGCATCCACTCCGTCTAGCACATAAGAATAAAATGTCATTAGCAACACAATGGCGAAGGTCAAGCAAATAGTTTATCATTATTGCGTGAAGAAGATCTTCATGGTTGTATTTCCTCCTCCTTTTGGAGAAGAGACCAAAACCGTCCAATAGGTGCTTTTGTATATAACTTGCAGAGGAGAAAAGACAAGTGATTTTCAAAAACAATGTTATTTCACATTTACTATATGCCCAATGTATGGCGCCTACTCCTACTAGCAAGGCTTGGACATGGTTCTCACCGAGCCCCCAAATTCTGGACACAATATCTGTTTTCGCCTTCTTGGATAATTTCCAAATTATTAACCATATTGTGGGTATCATCTACCAGGGAAACCCCACGCTGGTGGACCGCTCGATGGCCCAACAGCCGGTTTCGGCCGCCGGCCCACGAAGCGCAAGGGCGAGCTCGCACAGGATCCCGACTTGCCCCAACGTACCGGAGCCTGCAGAGCAATCAGCTAGGTCGTGAAGGTACTCACCAGCAGGTGGTGCCTTGGGAGGCACTCACCAGCCATATGGTATTCTTGTTTATTTATGTAGGTAAGATCACAAGACCCCCGGTGACTGGACGAAAGACCTGACAACGACGACAACCAAGGGTCCCGAGCTCCCTCAGCCATCCAAAGGAGATCGGACAACCCCCGATCAACCATCGACCCCAGGGCGGTGACCCGAAGGACGGCGCAGACGGTGACCACCACAGTCGGTCCCTTCGCCCCGAAGGAACCAAGGCGAGAAACCATCCGGAAGCCAGCCAGAAGCCACCCAGGACACACCCAGGCGATAGCTGTTCGGAGGCTCCTAGGCTACTCCGGAGTCCTCCGAGATACTTCAGAAGACACCCGAGGGGGCCCGCTACCCCGACCACACGCAGCACTCGACCACGTTCAGCCTCTACACCGACTTAGTTTAGGGACCCACATGCCAGATTTGTAACCTCACCCTCAACACTATATAAGGGGATGGGGAGCTCCTTGTAGGGGCTGGCTGCCACTTTGTAATCTCACTAGGTAGCTTCTTCTTCACACACACTTTGTAACACACACATAACCGGCTCACTAGGAGCCTTCCCCTAACTTGCATCCACCCCCCTTGTCAGCTCTAAGAGCATAGGTTTTCATGAGGAACATGAACTCATATCTGGCCACTAGATGTAGCGTTGTTATCTTTCAGGAGGTCCGAACCAATATAACTCTTTGTGTCAACTTGTCCTACCATCAATTTCCTACGGAAGCGTGACGCTGACTAGTATTGTTGGTTCGATACACCGACACATACATTGAGTGAGAAACTGTAAATTAGATGATATACGGAAATATATTACATAGAAAGAACTATTGTAGGGTAGCAGTCGATCTTCAAACTTCAAGTCAACTTCTCATAATTTTGATGAGCTCTTTGTGTCCCATCGGTTAGCCGCTGATTATGTCCTCATAGAACTCCTTGATCTTGGCAAAGAAAGCATCCCTGCAGCACATTACAGTAGTTTAACATCTAGCATCTTAATAATAAACTCAGGAATCAAAGGAATGATATGATACAGGAAAACTATAAATAAGAATTCAATAGGATCGATTCATTGTACAACTAACTTTGAGGCCATATTACTGAATTCCATTCCAGGTATGGTGGATAGTATTTCCCTTTTATCTTTAATTACTGTTTCATATCATGCGATTCGCATAATTCTCTGGGAGTGGGGAATGTTCTGAATTAGCCATGTATACGCATTGCATGCTTTAGCTTGAGTCCTTGATTGACATTCTATTTTTGTACTACTAATTATTTCACCTCGAAATAAAAGATTCTTTTATCTAAAAAAAAGGCTTGAATAGCATGGTAAAATAGTTGTGTTCATTACCTGTCAGGCTTGAAGAGCAGGTTCTTGTATGCAAACCACTACACATCAGAAAAGATGATGAAAATGTCAAACTCGTCAGAGAAATGGCGACAGTAAAAAAAAGGCTAATGATAAAATGTCCACATTTTTCTTAACACGAACCTTCAACATTCATATTAATCTGAATTTTTTTTTACTGAAATGCGGATCTTACCCCACCGTAGCCAAGTCCAACAGTCTCCATCAGAACTGGAACCACAGGGAGCCTATCAATCGCCTGCAAGGTGACACCAAAACTATTAGTTTGGAGTTTTAGCACAGTGAATTAAGTTTCGGACTCTTCTCCACAAAAGGATAATAAACAGAGAGAAATGTAATGTTCCATTACCGATACGACTGCACCGGCGCTCCACATCCCGAGCGTGACAGCGATGGCGACCGTGGTCACCGCGTACTTGTTCTGGATCCCGTCCCACTGAGCACAAGCAACCGACATGTCACGCTACACTACGGAGTGCATAGTGATAACAGAGTGAGAGCGAGAGAGTGTTCGTTGCATGGGGTCTAAAATTTAGAGGGAAAAATCTTGTTATTTAAGAGTATTAAATAAAGTTTAATTACAAAACTAACTGCAGAACCCCTGGTCTAAATCGCGAGACGAATCTAACGAGGGTAGGTTAGCCGTGATTAGACGGGGTTACTGTAGCATTACTGTAGCATCACTGTAATAAAATATAGATTAATTAGGCTCGTTAGATTCGTCTCGTAAAGATGTATCTATCTGTAAAAAAGTTTTATCATTAAATTTTATTTAGTACTCTTAAATAATAAAATTCTCTTTAATGTGACAGATCTAAATGCTAAATGCTAAAGCAACGAACACCCCCCAAGACGTGCCACCGGACAGACGGACGTGCGTACCTCCAGTTTCAAGGCGTTGACGAACTCGCTGAGCTCCTTGTTGTCCGCCAGTGGCGCCGACGACTTGGACACCACTTTCCTCGCCAGCCGCTTGCCTGGAAAATATAATGCACGCACGATCGTCCAAGTCAGACAAACTACCGTGCTGTCTGGCCGTGTTACGTAGTACTAATCCTTGAGCAATAATGCCTCTGCGCATAGTTCCAGGCTATGCAGTATGCACTCACTGAAGGGGGCGGCGCGGGGCTGGCCTTGCGGCGCGAGGCCGAGGCCGGGGAGCGGCGGCAGCGCGGGGACCCCGAGCCCGACGGAGCGCGCGGCGGCCTTGGTGCCCTCGCCGCTCGTGGTGACGGGCCCGGCGACGGCGCGGGCGCCTGAGGCCGTGGCGGGGTTGGTCGGGGCCATGGCTGCACGACGACGCACTGATCAGCTGGTCGGTGTCGCGTCACTCGGTTGACGTCGGTGCGCGCCGATCGGGGCGTGGGGCACGTCGGCGGCCAAGGCTAATTATCGGCTGCGCACGGTGGGGAGGGAGGGGATCGGAGCAGCAAAGGCTGCTGGTGTTCTGACGGCTTCCAGTGGGGATGCGTGGCCCGGGCGCCACACGTTCCGGTAAAATGATAAGGCGGGGAGCGTTGGCCGGAATCCATCTTGATGTATCAGTGTGGAACGAGGAGCTAACTAGAGCGTGTAAGCTTCATACGACCTGAGACGGATCGAATCCTAAAGTGCAAGACTATGGGACTGCTTGTTTGCCAGCCAACGCCTGCCACAACCACGGAAGCCGCTCCATAGCTTGTGGCGAGCAAAATCCACGCCACACTGGCCCCAACAAATTGAATAGAAAAAAAATGTGGCAGCCAAAACTTTTGGCGTCAAGCAAACAACATCAAGCCTTTTGTGGCAGCCATCGTTGTAGAGTGGCGAATGATGGCCGGCAATTAGACAACCCCTATATTGACTGAAAACAGGGATATTTTCGGTCAAGTCGGTATATATAATTGAAAATGCAAGCAGGTTCATTTAAAGACGAGCACAAAAGGGAAAAAAGAAGAATCTTCTAATCAAGCATGTACAACCAAGGAGTTGAAAAGAACATGGACCATCAAAGAAGCTTCCACGATGAAGACAGTACTTTGGAGGTTTGCTCAAAACTGCCTGCCCACAAGACAACAATCCAAGAATAGGAATATTGCAGCTCCAGAGATATGTTATCTTCTTATTGGTTAAGAGGAGGATATGAGCCATCTTTTTACATATACAAATTTCAAAAAAAAGATTGATAATATACAAATTTCAATTTGTTACAATGGTTTGGAGAGAATTGAAGATTAAGTGTGTTTTGAAGATTAGCCAACACATCTATATATACTATATAGATGCAACCCACTAAAGGTCCTAATTGCTATAAAGCTGCCCTCACATTGCGCCACATCATCACTATCATTTCAGCCGTCCATTCCTACCATCTAATTTCTGCTCACCGTTAGATCCTTCCAAAGCCATCCACGCCAATGAAGCTCTTCAGCAGCTAGCTATTATGAAGCCTCGTGGACAAATTTTCCACTTCTTTCATCCCATTTTATCTACTTAATGGCTTTCTTTTGAGCTTCTGCAACTGACGGGAGTTGACAAGCCTACAGCGGTTTCTCAATAAGCAACCCATTAGTGGCCATTATCCTCCAAATATATGGCGCCTTTGCCTGCACTCGCCACAGCCATGAGGTTCAGGCCTTTTTTTATTGTAGGTTCTTTTACAGGAACCTGCCACACCTATAGCGACTAGCCATCATTCTCCTGCTTCCAAAATTTCGTCAATTGTTCAGGGCAGGCTTTTGCTCACTTTGATCCTCACTCTTTAGCTTACACAAATATGTATTCATGTCAGGTTCAAGAAAACTTCCTACAATTCTGTTGCTGCAGGCTTTTGCTCACTTCGATCGTCACTCTTTAGCTTACACAAATATGTATTCATGTCAGGTTCAAGAAAACTTCCTACAATTCTGTTGCTTGATTGGAGATCGGAGGCGTATATGCAAAAAAGGCATGCTGTTTATGTGGGGACAGTGGAGATCAGGAGGCGAATATGCTCATCCGTGTAAGGCACTGGAATGAGCAGTTAGTAAGAAGCAGGTAGTCCGAACCAATAATTTCTTTGCAGATTCATGTCCATCATCTTTCAGGCAGGGTTTCCATTTCCATCTTTGCACTGTCAGTTTGACAAATTCTCTCTACACCTTGATAGACATGCATTCTTTATGAATCTAAGGAAACTACTTGCCACTGCTTGGCGAAAAGAGTGTAGTTCAAGATCTTCAAGGTAATCTCTATTCACTTTATGTACTTACAACATGTTTTAATCAGATGGCATACTAAACTTTTTGGGTCAGCTAAAAGGAACTGACAATATTTAATCTCTGTGAATTCGACCAGTGGTATTCTTGGAGGTTGAAGAGACAAATCAAAGCATCGGTTAATTGTTGCATATGTGAAGATTAGAGGCACTAATAAACATAATGGTACATTGTTGTTCCCTACGCGTTTTAATGAATGACGTGAATGTTGGTCGCATGAAGTCCATCGGTTCTTTCACTCTTAAAAAACAGTGCGTAATCATCCAAAGAAAAATCTTAAATGATATGATTACAAATATTATATTTCAATTATATATAGTACCAAAGTACAATTAATATTTATGTTTTTTTAATCTTTCTAAGATATTCCCGCAGCAACGCGGGGTATCACCTAGTTCTCTACTGTTTAATAGTCTTGGTTTCAAAGGTGGAGGCCACAATCTTGACAATACAACATTATTAAGCCGGCTCAGTGGGCTCCACCGGCGTTCTGTAAATATGGTTCTACAACATTCAACCTGTTCGTTTCGCTGCAGCTGCGGCTGCAGCTGCAGAAAAATAACTGCGAACACTGTAGCTGCTGCTGAAACACTGTAGCTGCTGCTGAAGAAATAACTGCGAACACTGTAGCTGCTGCAAAGCAGCCGCTGCAAAGCAGCGAGACGAACACGCTGATTATTATCAATCTCATCTTTCCAACATGTGTGACCTTGTTAAGCCGGCTCAGTGGGCTCCACCGACGGAAGGTTGGGTAATGCTCAATGTTGATGCTGCCGTATTTGAGAGAGAAAACTGAATGGGAGTTGGTTGTGTTGTCATAAGTTGCGAAAAGGAGATTTTGTGGCTGCTTACAAGTAAAAAGGGGTGGACAAGATTGCAGACCTGGAGCTGAGAGCCTGAGAGCATCTCCAGCAGTATTGCTAAAACAGGATTGCTAAATTTGTGTTTAGATATAGGAGAGAGAAGATTTAGGAATCTATTTTGTTTTTGTCTCCAGCAGCATACCTAAAACTGAAGACCTATAAAGCTTTTTATATATACCCTTAACTTCTAGGGGTTCTTTGTAAAAACACCAAGACACAGGAAATTTAGGAAAAATTACATAGTTCCACAAGGACATTTTTGCAAAAGCTCATGGCCATGGCAGAAATTACCACTCCCGTCGTCAATCTCCCTCCGCCGCCCCAAATCCCGCCATTGCTTCATCCCCAGCCACCACGTGAAGCACGAGCCCCTTCTTCTCCTCCGCCCTCCTCCTAGAATCGATGAGCCAGCGCCCCCGCGAGCTCCTTTCGCCCCTTGATGCGGCACAACGGCACGACGGAGGCTTTGTCGACGCAGTCAAGGCGGCGCGGCCATGGGGCGTTGTGCGGGGGTGGGCTCGTCCACTGCCGCAGTGGGGCGCGGCGACGCGACACGGGCTTGGAAGTGCGGGGTTGCAGGCGGCCTTGTAGGCGGTGATCCATGAGGTGAAGGGGGCCTTGCAGGCGGCCGGGCTTGTCCATGGCGAGGGGTTGGAAGAAGGAAGGGTGGAATTGAGGCTGTGGCGCATGGATCTGGTGGGCACCGGCGAGATCCCGGCGGCGGCGCTGCTTGATTTTGTGCTGACGGCGGCGGAGGGAGACGCAATGGCGAACGGGGTCGGAAGGGAAAAGTCATGCGCGCGGCGGTTGGCCTTTCGCGCGAGTGCATAGCAAGTTTTAGCAATCCAGTGTTGGATTGTCATATTTAAGTTTAGGAGAGAGAAATTTATGCTATAGTTTAAAAATTTTAGGTATAGCAATCGATATAGGTATGCTGTTGGAGCAGTTTTTAAACAGTTTTTAGGCTTTCTGATAGTTTTTAAGTATAGCAATTTGACAGCCCATTGTGTTCAGGTGGGCAATTCCTTAGCAATGGAGCTCCCATTCAACAAAGTGGCGGTGCTGTTCGACTAGCTATCACTCGTCAACAAGCTTAGTTCAGATGATGTGGATCATTCTCATACAAGATCCATAATCAGAGATATTTTGGAGACCATAAGATCCTCTCTTTTATTCATGTCAAAATAACTTGTATTAAATGAGGTAGCTCATGTACGTAGCTAGAACTACAATTAATCTTGCTAGAACTACAATTAATCTTGATGCAAGATATGGTTTGATGTCTCACCGGAGTTTCTCTGGTCGAGTCAATGTAATGATCGGTCTTTATTATAAAGACCGATCCTTTATACTTAAAAAAAAAAAGGTGAGGTTGGCCGGTTAGGTTTCACCAGGGATGTTTCTGTTTGCGGCAGATGGATTTCTTGCGGACGGATTACTGAATTTTGTTGGCCTGTCCGGCACATGTGGCCATCTGCGTGCCCGCTGGTGGCCTTCGCTCAGTCGAGTGTAGTGGGGTTAATGCGGTGAAATACTGTCGTTCAGATAGTGAGTTTAGTTCAATTTTGACCTGAGCTCCTTGTCTGAACGTCTATTAGAAAAAACTGAGGGAGAACGTCTTTGTCCGGTTGCCGCACCGCAGATCGACTTCTCACTTCTCTCTCAGGCTCAGCTGGGCTATTTAGATTCATAGCACTTCTAAAGTGCTATATCTAACCAATACCCTTAGTAAACAGCACATCCAATCAAAGCCACTACTTCCTTCTTTTGTCTCTAATGTGTAGCATTATCTTATTTTTATTTTATTTTCTCCCCTAAATCAAACATTCCTGGACCCTTTTGCCCCTCATCGTTCACGAACTGAACTATCGAATCGACTGGAACAGGCGCAGCTTCTCTCTCAACTCGCCAGGCTCCCGTTCTTCTCTCTCGACTCGCCAAAATCCCAAGCTCTCGACGAACCCTAACCCTAGATTCGTCGGGACGGCGAGCGGGCGGCGGCTGGCGGGCACGCGAGCGGGTGGTGGCTGGTGGGCGCAGCAGCGGCTGGCGGGCACGGGGGGTGGTGGCTGGTGGGCGCGGCAGCGGCTGGTGGGCACGGGAGTGCGGCGGCGGCTGGCGATCACGGGAGCGGGTGGCGGCTTGCAGGCTCGGGGGCGGGGCAGGCGCGGCGAGCTCGCCTCCTCGCTGGCGCGCGGGATGGCGACCACGGAGGAGCTCACCTGAGCGGGGAGTGCTGAGCACGCGCGGTGAGCACGCGTCGCGAGCGGCTGGTGAGCCTCGTATAGTGGCAAGAAGCGAGCGGCTGGTGAGCCTCGTATAACAGCGGAGCTCAAATTTTCATGCAGGAAGCGAGTGTCTAAACCAAAGAGGAAGCCACAAAGGCCAAAAATAGTGGCAGCTGGAACCATTTCGTCGGGTTCCATTACAAGAAGGCTTTCGGATTTGGTTGAAGATGGGCAGGTCCATGAAGTTGGTACATCCTCCATCTCTACCAATTCAGCTAGGCGCTCTCTCAACATCTCTCAAGAAGATGGCAGCATAAGCAACAACTAAATTTATCCATTTGCATGTCTTTTATTTGATTGTCATGAATTGTAATGTTGTTGAGCCATGTATCAACCCATGAACCTTTAGACTCTATTTGTGTTGCTGGACAAATTTCTATTCATGTGAGATAATTGTGATGCTGCAGTTATAAATATGTGAAGAGAGGTCATGTCGAATTTTCTTATAAATCATGGCTGATTTAGTTTGGCTCAATTTTCTGATTTTTGTTTGATTTATTTTGTAATTTTCGAACCAAAAGTATTGTCCTAAAATATTAATATGATCATTTATATAATTTAAACAATTAAATAAATATTTATGAATTTTTCCAACCGAAATTACTTCTTTTATGCTGATGTACATGTCTGATAATTCTCAGGGACAAAATCGTTCAGGAAAGTCTGTTTTAGGGGCTAGTGCTACAGTAGTGACTTTGCTTGGATGTGCTGTTTACTAAAAGCATTGGTTAGATGTAGCACTTCAAAAGTGCTATGAATCTAAATAGCCCGGCTCAGCTGGTGCAGGGGCGGGGCACTGATGCTACTCTGCTCGTTTTGCCCTCTCTTTTTTGGGAGCACACTCTGCCCGTTTTGCCGGGCTTGAGACCCTAGCACAGAACGCCGCTTTTTTTTTTTTTTTGAAACTTTTTTTTTTTTAGGACTACAGAGCGCCGCTTATGAGTTACTATGACAACACACAACAACTCTGACTGTGGATGACCTATTGTTAGGTCGGTCTGCAGGCCCGGCCCAGAATGAATGGTTCGACGAGGAAAACAGCTGGGTCGGACAGACGGGCCTCCACTTGGGTTGGATTATTCCTGCCAAGTAATATTAGCCCACCGGATAATTAGACGCCCGTAAAGTATAATACATCAAGAGGGGAGTTTCGTACAAAATCGTTCTTATTTGCTACTACCAAAATTCATCAAATTAAATGTTCCAATAATACACTGAATAATTTTCATGGTTCCTGTGATAATATCTATCAAAAACTGCTGTTTGATACTTCAGTGAATCCATGCCTTTTTATTTTCCTTTGATTTGCGAGATCTTCTCTAAGGAGAATGTTCTTTGAGAAAATCACCAGGCGAACTTCTAGTGTGCCGTAGACTATTGCAAAAGCCCACAAGAAACAAATGATCCCACCAGTGGCGGCGAACACTAGCATAGTTGTCGTCAAGTTCTGAACAGCTCGAGACAGTGCTCTTGGTCCAAGTTCCTGCTCCAGAACTTCTTGTAGTACTCGTCGTAGGTGTAGTTCCTGTACACGGCGGGCGTCTCCTCGGTGACGAGCTTCCGCGCGGGGCCGAGCTCGACGTCGCTGCACGGGCACAGGAACGACGCGACGGACACGCGCTCCCGGTCCGAGTTCACCACCGCGCGGTGCCACACGCTCCGGTACTCCCCGTTGCTCAGCGCCTGCAGCTGGTCGCCGATGTTCACCACCAGCGCGCCGGGCTGCGGGTTCACGGCCACCCACTTGCCGCCGTTGAGCACCTGCAGGCCGGCGACCTCCTCGTCCATGAGCAGGATGGTGAGCGCGTTCGGGTCCGTGTGCGCCGGGAGCCCGTAGGTGAGCTCCGGCGACGGGCACGGCGGGTAGAAGTTGACGGCCATGTGCTGCTCCTGCTCGCCCATCGTGTTCCCCATGTACCCCGCCTCCAGGCCCAGGCTCTCCGAGATCGCCTCGTACAGCCTGAACCCGAGCGCCCGGACCTCCTTGCAGTACGTGCTCATCGTCTCCCTGAAATGAGATGCCAGTGTTATTAGCTACTACGATCAATATTAATTTCACAATTAACGTGTGAATTAAACAAGAACGACTGGCAAGTACTAATTACTGTGACTGACAAGCAAGATCGAGCAGCAGCATGCATGATCTGTCGCTGACTATAGAACGTGGTGCATGCAAGAGGGATCAAATCGACAAAAAGACATGGCTGGATGTCCTGGATCCCACTGCGCGAACATGTTGTTTTCACAGGGATGTGCACGCACGTGGCTACGTTTTCTGCTCGGGACCGTTCTTCCGCCGTGTTCCCCGTTCACACGCGATTCTACATGTGCTTCTTTTACGAGGTGTGGCTGCGGCTGTTACACTTGCTCGCCAAACTATGGTGGTGCCGCAGTTAAGGGACCACCGAAAACGAGATTGTCGCTTGCCGATCGATCGAGCGCATCAGGTACCGAATGCACATGGCGTGCGCGGTCAAATTGATGTGCATCCGCAGGCGGCATGGATCACGTGGTTTTGTTCGATTGTCCACTGTCGCGATTGCCAATCTTTCGCTATATATGAGGTGAAAAAGAACTAGTGGAGCATATCTCATACAGTACTGTTTAGCTAGCGAGCACTTGCAAGCGTGAGTCAGCGATATCATCGAAAGTTGATTGTTCTGAGATGCGTTCAGGAATTAAACTTTCAAAGAATATATGGACGGTTCACTCTGAATTAAACTTGCAATGCCTGATCTGTCGACTGTCACGTGCATGCATTCACACCTTGAACAAGACAAACTCGCACACACTAGGAGTTGCTTTACGGTTTAGGACTCTGCTTTTGCCAAAACAAATGGGAGATCCGTTGACTGATGTCTACTATATACAGTATGATTGTCTGCAGTTAAGCTTTGACCTCTAAGTTAATTTATTGAAACATGGCCTTTAAGTTAATCTTAATCATCCAAGTGTTAAGATTTTAGCCGGATCTTGTCCAAAAGGCCATGTTTCCGCCCATAAGGAGTGTCTAGAGCCTAGACGAAAACCGGGTGAACTAAGGATGGCAACCTGTGCCATGAACAAAAAATGACACCATACACTGGCCTACCATATTTTTAGACCTGTTTGGAACTAGAGATATTTTTTAAGCAATGTACAAAATATAAAAAACCTGAAGTGATGCATTCCTTAATCAATTGTTTTCGAGTCACTACATTCTTGAAGTGTTCCAGAAGTGACTTTCCCAGCTGGCAGCTGGAATGTTGTCATTATCAGCCTAGCTAAATTTTGCATTAAAGTAATCAAGCAAGCGCACAATGGAAGAAAAGCATGTAATAGGGCGTACTTGAAGTCTGGCGGGTTGGATGGCCAGTCCGGGACGAACTGGTCCAGGGGATGGCAGTGCAGGCGGAGGTAATCACGCCAGTTGTGCACCGTCTCCTTGCGCACGTTGAAGCTCGTGGACAGCCGAATCTTCCTCGCCGGGTCGTCGGAGTAGAGCTTCGCCTTCTCCTCCGGTGGCAGCCGAAAGAACTCGCGCGCGACGGCCATCACCGCCGCTATGAGCCCGGCGTCAATCCCGTGGTTCAGCACCTGCACACACATGCACGTCGTCGCGTCAAACTGCGTTCCTGATCAATCGGCACGCGTGTGTTCGCCGGCAACGTCGTAAGTAACCGATCCCCTATCTATCCGGCCGGCCGGTCGGTTCACCTCACCTGGAAGAAGCCGTGCGAGCGGCAGGCGCCGCCGACCGCGGAGACGAGCGCGGCCCGGTCGGGGCACGCGAGGTCCACGACGGGGATGCGCGCGCCGGCCACGACCTCGCCGAGGCGCGGCCGCTGCGACTCCGGCCGCACGTACTGCCCCGGCACCGTGTCGTGCACGGACGTCGAGAGGAGCTGCGCCGCCATGCTTACGTGCGCGCCGCCGGCCCCCCGCACAGGAAGATTTTCAACGATGATTCCTCTCGGGGCTAGCCGTCCGGGCGGTTCGACATAGATGGCCCTTCCCGGGAGCTCATCTCGCCACGTTCTTATAGCCGTCGAGGCGGACGACCGCGTGGTGAGCGAGTCTTCGTCCCGTGCGTGGCGCGCGGGCCCCGGGCGTCAGCTGCAGGAGCTGACTCCGCTGCGCGCGGTCGTTGCTCACCAGCGCGTTCGTCATCGCCGTCGCGGTACGTGATGTCACCAATCCACCGCGCCGCGTCAAGCCGGCCGCCTTGGCCGTGTCCTGCCTGCGTCGCACGCACGCCCACACGCCGAAGGCCACGCGGTGGCCGAGGGACACGCAACGGCGGCAGCTTGCCGGATCCCTGCGGCTTGTTCGTTTCCGCAGCTCGTCGCTGCGATCCAGCACCACCATGTGGAGAGCAGGACATCTCGTTGTCGCCGTGCTCCTGTGACAGGCAGATCGCAGAATCCAAAGCTGAAATGCGTGACAGAGTAGCCGTGGGGTTCCATGTAGGGATGTCTGGCTGTCAGAAGATCACTATAGTGGTCTTCAGTCTTCCTCTTCCAGGAGGAGCTCCCTTAGTTTAAAGTTTAGATCCACTTAACACAGGGCAGGCAATGCGAAATGCATTCTTTCTTTCTCAAAGTCAGATCTATACCTAATGGGATGCCGATCGATCTTGCTGAACCGCTGTATGCGGTGGTCCAACGGAAAAGATCTCAACTGCACATTGTCGCATGCATGCCCGTGGAATTTTGGGTTGAGAGGGACCAGAGGAACAACGGGAATGGAGCCTACCTAGCCAATGTCTGGCTCAGGTTTCCTTGCCAATATTTTTTGTAAGAGTCAATAGTGCTAATCGATTCGATACTTTGAAAGGCGAACCGACTATATGTTTTCCACTCAAATTGTACTAGTGCCTTGAACTAGTGGCGGGAAATAACCTGCCTCGGCGGGCAAAAATGGAAAGCCAAGGGCTGGTTGGCAAATGGCAAGTGGAAGGTTTAGACCTATAAAACACTGACAGGCGAGTTCGAGGCCTATTTCTACTTAACCAAAAAGTGAAGCTCCTATAATTTAATGAGGAAGCAAAACAAGGCTTTAACAAATCTTTGAGCTAGTATGACGTGATTTTGCGATGCTGCCATGCATCTAAAGATGACGTGTTCTGCAACCGCAAGATTCGCACGGCCGGAAGAACAGAGTATCAAGCAGTACTTATATTCTGAACTGCTCGCACTGAACTGCTGCAGAACACTAAAGATTTCTGATCGCAGCCTGGCGTTTTCTGGAGGCGGTTGAGGGCAGGTGACAAGCAGTTCGTTGTACTACAGTTAGCAAATTATAGCATATCAAACTCCATTTGTTTTCTATATCTCAGACTCGGACTTTCGTCGTCACCGGGGCCACAGTTTTCAAGTGTAAGTCACTGCATAGTCCATAGCAAAGACTGTTATAATAGGAATTTAAACAGTGACCATCTTGGTCCAGCCCAATAAAAAGACCATCTCGGTCCAGAATTAGTCCAATTCGTCCCAAGACTGTATTCACAAATCAGAGTTCCACGTACATGCATCAACCTGCCATGTGTCGTGTCGGAATTATTAGGCCAAGCCTATACAAATTCAGCAATAATTCAAAGAACATGTCATGTGAGACAGTAGTAAGAAACACAAACACGCACGCTAGCCTATGTCATTGGGAATTTTTTTTTAAAATAATAGTATTTTAATGAAAAATTGTGAAATTGGGGTACGATTTGAAAAAATTGCAGAAATAGGTGTCTGTCGGTCACTGGATAACCGACAGACACCTATCGGTTATCCGATGACCGACAGGCTGTCGGCCACCGTCACCGTCATCCCCTAAAAGACGGACAGGTACCTATCGGTCGCCGGATGACCGATAGGTACCTGTCGGTCACCCAGTGAACGATAGGTGGCGCAGGCACTGTAGCATGTACTATTTATAGTACTGTAGCGATGCATCTATAAAATATGAATCAAAAAATTACAACAAAAATATGAATGGATAGATCTTGTTATTCTCTACGATCATGCAAATTTTGAGTTGTAACGGAAACTTGTGTAAGGTGCAGTAAAAAAGTGAAATCAGTTACAGTACTATGAAATCAGTTACAGTACCGATTTCATTTTTTTACTGCACCTTACACAAGTTTCCGTTGCAACTTAAAATTTGCATGATCGTAGAGAATGACAAGATCTATCCATTCATATTTTTGTTGCAATTTTTAGATGCATATTTAAAAATGCATCGCTACAGTATCATGTGCTACAGTGTTCGCGGGACCTGTCGGTCACTGGGTGACCGATAATTCAGCAATAATCAAAGACATGTCATGTGCGGACAGTAGTAGAAACACAACCACGCACGCAAGCCTATGTCATTGGTCTGCCACAATCCAGTCTGGTGCCTGGGGCTTCATTTTATAGTTTTGATCCTTTTGCTACATGTCCATCATATTTGATACAAAAAATGAATCATTATGAAACGGTTGAACTCTCACGGCTCTTTACAAATGCATACATGATGCTTGATCAGGGTTTTGCCTCTCTCTCTCTCTCTCTCGATGATATCGATTTGTGGTATAGACATTTGTCTATATAGATTTTTCTATAGTATAATCTATTACTTCGTTATCTTGTTCATGATTTAATTTATTTCTCAGTCATATTAAACCAAAACTGTCGTTATTTCGTACATCACGTCGCTGTCACTGATCGGGCTGAACTTGCTCATGCAGCGTGCGCCGACTGTCACTTGCCTCACGCCGCCGTTCCACGGACGTCCCCCCGTCGACTCGGTCCTCCGCCGCGCACGTCGCCGTCGATCAGTCGACAAGGCGAAGTTAGCTATCTGTTGCAGCCGTTTACTCGTTCCACATACGCGCATCGGTCACCGGACCGAAACGGGTGGCCCCTAGCCAGGACAACCGTTCGCACTGTCACGCGGTCGCTCCGAATCCCGAAGTACGTAATAAGTCGCGCCGTCGGTGGAGTTGAACGCGTCGCCGACCGGGGCCGGCAAGTGGCCGGCCAGCACGCGGTCACGGACCGGCACGAGTCACAGGTCTCCGCGTTCGGCATGGCGGCCCTCCACTACCCGTCGCCACGCTCATCACTTGACCGGCACACAGTTCCGGCCAAGTTGGTGACGTTTACTGAACTCAACTTGGGTGACACAACCGGGCTACCGGAGCGAGGTGGGTTCTGTTTGCACGTGCGAGCTGACGTGGGACGGATGGACGGGGATGGCGTAGTACGAGCTTGTCACCACTGGCGAAAAATCACCGCGGAAATCGCGCTGGCTGATGAGCAGAGACTGCCCCGAGAACGCACATGAAAGCGTGCATTTCGTCAATGCAGAGGGAAAAAAATAGGAATTTTTGTGTGTGACATTAAAAAAATATCGTTTTGTCTTTGGGACATCGTTACTTTTTATTTTGTCTCTTGAATATTGAGAATTTATGGTTTTTGTCTGCATGACACTATAGCAGGTTAAGTGACTATTTTAAAAACTTTTATCTCAATGCACAAAATATATTTTAATTTGAAATTCGACACATAGATACACTGTTGCATTTTCTGTCCATGTGATTTTTTCTTGGTTTTTCTCCAATTATTTGCATAGTTTTATTATGAAAATAAATATTTTATTAGTTAAAAATTAATGCAAAAAATAAAAAATCAATATGAAAAAAAATGTAAAGGGAATATAGTAATTTATGTTTGTGCTAAATTTGAAGTTACAATATATTTTGTGCGTTGAGATAAAAAATTTAAAAATTGTCACTTCTCTTGCGATAGTGTCCTGCAGACAAATGCCACAATTTCTCAGTGGAGGCAAATTTGAAAGTAACAGTGTCCCGCGGACAAACTCATGTTTTTTTAGTGTCCTACAGACAAAATTCCCAAAAAAATATGTACCAAGGACATTAATTTCTTACTACCGAATTTTGACTGCTTATCCGGTCCTCCTCCTCATGCAGATGCGCGGGTGAGAGCGGTTGTGAGAGTGGCGAGCCCCATCACGGCAGGACGCGACCGTCGCTCCCGTGAGCGACAACAGCTGTGTCAGAAGTTGTTTCTCTTTCATCCACGTCAAAAATTCCTTGCCTAACCGATCGAATCGACAACGCGATGAACCTGCTTTTAGGGTTCAAGTTGGAATCGCTCTCTAAAATAATTTTACATTGGCAGCGCAGTTCTTGCCTCGCGATCAGAGACTACGACTACCAACTGACACCGAGGTATCAATGATTCATAGTACCCAGTAAAGTAGTCCAGTGGCCAGTATTTTAGCATCTAGGTGACGCTCGGCGACAGCTCGAACTCCTAAGATAGTTCATTTTGGTGAAAATGAGAAAAAAGAAGAAGAAACATTAATTCCACTTATAGGCATGGTATGGGGAACTTAGAATGGCGAAAAAAAAAAGAGAGAAACATACATGATTAAATAAAACTTGAAGCAATTCTACCAATAAGCTATTGATTAAGTTCCAAAATTAAAATTATAACGATGTCCAATTATTCATTGTTTTCAGCAGGGTTGTTTGTTAAGCACCACGAGAAATATTGTGTTACAAGGTTATAATAGTTAGATTAGATTCACTTTAGGCCCACTTTGGAATACCAAAACACGTAAAATAACTACTCGCTTGGTTCTTAAACACAATATGTTTCGGATGCTCATTTATCAAAATTGAATTGTAACCAGTTCAGTTTGAAATAAATTTAATGTGCTTAATGTCATACATTTACGAATGGAGGTAGCAGATGATTAATGAAATGAAAAATGACATATGTACCAGTACCAAGCACATGAAAGCGTGCATTTCGTCAATGCAGAGGAGGAAAAAATATGTACCACGGACATCAAGTTCTTAATTACCGAATTTTGGCTGCTTAGGGTTCAAGTTGGAATCGCTCTCTAAAATAATTTTACATTGGCAGCGCAGTTCTTGCCTCGCGATCAGAGAGACTGGACTACCACTGACACCGAGGTATCAATGATTCATAATAGTACCCTGTAAATGTCCCAGTGGCCAGTATTTTAGCGTCGAGGTGACGCTTGGCGACAGCTAGAGCTCCTAGGATTCGCTTTTCAGGACTTGCAATCAAAGTCAAACGAAACTTGAGTTGCATGATTGCATAGACAAACACATCCTTGAATTATTGCTATTTTTTAAAAGAAAATCAGACTGCTTTCGCTTGTTCATGGGCGTCACCATTGTTACCTCAGGTTACATCACCGTTCACAAGTCTCGGTCGACCGCAGAGAGCACCAGACAAAAGTTCTTGGGAGTGGGCCTCCAATTGAACAAGAACATGGTCGGCAAATGATTATTTGAGCCCAAAATTACATTGTGTTGGGCCATTATACGTGTGCTGCGTAAAGACTAATAAAAGGCCTAGTATGGCCCACATTCCCATCTGCCACCCACAAGCCACACAACACGTAACCACCGCCGTTTCTCGAAAGACAAACACGCGGCATTTGCGCAGCCCATGTTGTACACAGAAACTAGAAACTTCCTCATCACTAACTAGCCCATCATGCAAGGCTTATAAGAGCACCACAAACGCCGCACACATGGATGAATGTCCAGGGCTCCAGGCAGCTAAGCTACGCATCCTCTATCCGCAAAGCCAGATGCAGCAGATATGAAGAGAACATATTAGGCGAACAAAATATCAGGTCTCAAAGGAGTACAGGTTTGCTTCCTGCCACAGCTGGTAACTTGTAGCTGTTTGTTTGATACAACTTTGCATGGCATATACTACAGATCTTTCAGACACAACTTGTACAAGCTGGAAGTAAAACCACTGAGATATGGTGGATCCATTGAGAGAGTTTATTCCTGTGAGCTGACATGGAAACCAGCCCGGAGATGTTGCCGGCGGCTTCAACCCGAGTCCCGATTGGAGGAGCGCTCACTGCCGGGTAATCCTATGTACAGATCCGTCACCACGTCCGTGTCGTCATTGCTCGGCCCAGGAATGTCTCGCGGCTGTGGCGGGATGCAGTTCAGTGCTGGAGCCGCCAGCGGCTGTTGAAGGCTGAGCTGCTGCAGCGACAGAAGATACCAAACAACAGTATGAACTTAGGTACACATGACTTTTTTTGGCTCGCACATAAGATATCAGGCTCGCAGTTTGCAACATTTTGCTGATAGCGAGTGAGGTCAGTTCTGTTTACCTTTTCACGTAATTCTTTGTTTTCTTTGAGCAGGGTCCTCTCCTGATAGGTATGAAGGAAAGAAATAGCACACACAATTAGGAATGGGTAGCTCTGAAGTTTCAGGATACTCACTGATAAGGATTATAAATTACCTTCTCCTTCAGCTTAGCTATTTGTTGCTCAAACAGTTGAGTCTGTCAAAAGAGGGATGCATGTCAACTTGGGTAAACAACATCATCATTGTTCCAACAAAGTGATTTTTCCCCTTAAGAACGGTAAAGCGAGTCGACTTAGATAAACAGCAGTTTCATCATTCTATAAGCAGCGCGCGTTTCCTTTTCATTTTGCAACAGTAATGCCGGAATTTTGAAGTTAGGATGAGGTAGTAACTAGATAACCTTCTTTCCTCGGATGATATGGAGACTCTTCTCCAGTTTCACCTGCAAACTGTGCAATTCTTCAACAGAGCATTGCTCTAAATTTTCACCCAAAAATTTCCTGCAACTCGTGCAAATAAAAAGGAGTTGTTCATATTTTGCTTTATGGGGAATAATGATAATATTCGTAAAAAAGGGCATGATCTTACCTTTTGGAATTTTCAAGGGCTTCAAGCTTATTTGCCAAGCTCAAGGCATCTGCTTTGACTTGCTGCAGTTCAGATGGTTGAATGTTGTAAGTATACCATCAGACAAATACTTTAATAAGAGTATCCCACTAACTATTTATGAAGGTCCCTCGTTTCTATACTAAATCTGAAAAGCATTGGGGTGGCCTTTGTTCTATATGTTGCTGTATCTCCATATTTCAATTATTTCTGCAAGTTCTCCAATATAATCAATTCAATGGTTTTTGACATAACTTCAGCAGGGAAAAAATACACATGGTTCCTAATTTTAATAAGCATATCACCATACTTTATTAGCTGTCCACGTCCTGGGTGTCAGTTGACCTTGTGGTCATAAAAACCAAGCTCCATATTAAAGCATTTTTTTGTAAGCAATGTGTATAAAAAAACTCTTGTAGTGTAATTTCATGACTTTCATCGGTTAGCTTTACTAACCAGGAATTCAGAAGATATGCATAAGAGGCAGGCATAATTAATTTTTCTTACATCAAACCAGGAAGGTCATATATATTATAGTGGCGATCTTTACCTGCATATCTTGTTGCACAGCCTTGTTACTGCCATTTTCCCTTGTATATGTCTTATAACGGTCAATTGTTTTCTGAAGGCTGCAGACATAAGAAGCAAACTGTAAGTCAGAAGAATGGCAACATCATACACATTTTGATTGAGCACTGACATTATTCAGTGCCCTTATATATACAAAGTTTCATAAACATGCACACTAATGAATCTTGCAAATGAGACAAATCACTTCATCACATACACCATAAATCCTGGACATATAAAGTCAATCTTGCAATAATCAGATATTGCATCAAGTGATCTACTGTGAGTAGTCCGCACCAGTGTACTCAAAGACGGCAATGTACACGTAAAGTAGAACAAGCCAGACATAAAATTTAGAATCTGTTTTGACAGAGCGGCTGTTATTTAGAGAACTAATTACAATGTCAACAAGAGCGATATTTTGTGTTCCTACAGTGTTCTTTAAGCAAATTATTGAATGTTAGAGTAGAAGATATGTCTAGCCATGTTTAGATGGTACCAATAAAGTAATTGTGGGCTCTATAGTCCTGATTAGTAATATCATTTAAAGAAGATAGTTCATTTTGGTGAAAATTAGAAAAAGAAGACGAAGAAGAAGAAACATTAATCCATTAATAGATATGGGGAACCTAGAATGGCCAAATAAAAGAAAAAGAAACATACATTATTAAATAAAACTTGAAGCAATTCTACCAATCAGCTACTAATTAAGTTCCAAAATCAAAATTAAAATGCTGCCCAATTATTCATTTTTTTTCAATAGGGTTGTTTGTTAAGCACCATGAGAAATATTGTGTTAGAAGATTATAATAATTAGATTAGATTCACTTTAGGTCCAGTTTGGAATACCAAAACATCTAAAACAACTACTCCCTTCGTTCTTAAATACAAGATGTTTAGGATGCTAATTTACAAAAACTGAATTGTAACTAGTGCAGTTTGAAATACATTTAATGTGGTTAACATGATACATTTAAGAATGGAGGTAGCAGATTATTAATGAAACGAAAAATAACAATTTTACATTCAAAGCCACCCAACCTATGCTTATTTTCAGTACAATAATTGTAAAACCATTATGCTAATACGCTTCCTTGCTGCAAGGGACAGATACCGCCAAAGTGACCTTCACATGGGATCGTAATGGTGATCAAGCAAGCCTTACATTCAAGAATGTGCACTACATAATTAATTAAATGTTAGAAAGGGTAATAATCCAGGTTATTCCTGCAACATATTTATCCGAAGGAAAACGTACTGGGGTAAAAGCTACAAACTGGAAATAAAAATTAGAAATACACAGGAGAGTTGCGCATCTTTGTATTATGAGAGAGAAAAAGAGTCCCTTACAAACTTCGCCACCCCTCGCAGGAAATTGGAAAAAAAAAGGATAACCACTGTGAATAAAGTACAGTATTTGTTGTTGTTCTTAATTTTGCCACGGTACAGTAGTTTGAGGGTGGGTACTGTAATTCAAATTTCTCAGCGGTGGAATTCCAAACCACATGCTCTAAACTTACCCACTGAAACTGTATGTTGCAAAAAATGGTATATGTGATTAATGCTTATCAGTGAACCTCACTCAGATTATCTCTTGACAACTGTTTCTGCATGGATCATCCATATCCACCTAGATCAATACTGCTAGGATATCAGAGACCCACTCCTATGGGACCATTGCTATCCTGATCTACATGGGAACTGTTTGAGCAAAAGCTGTGTTGTAGTTTTTGGCATCAACGTATGGTTTAAAAAAGAACAAAGTGGGTTGTTTTCTAGACAAGGACCTTTCATTGGTATACTACTTTTTTTTAAGCAGACATTGGTCTTTGATTCGGTGATGGTGTTGTTCCATACTTGGACAATCAGTATCTTCTATAAAGATACATTTGATGGAATATCAATTAGCAATGCTATGAAATACTAATATTGTAACATGAGAAAGGCTTTCTGTGCTAAATAGAAGTATTATAGGTACCTTGCTCCTTTTGTTTTATTCTGATTATATGCACATGCACATGCAGTGGCGCATTTGATGCCTGATAGTAAAGTTGCTTCAAAAATATCCACAAGGTACTCTGTGGACAACATATCATCATTCGGTCACTTCTCCACCAACATTGAAGATGGTTGCGATGAAATGCGGCATGATTAATGACAATGGTGCGTTGGCGTCGGCATGATCCGAGATATGCGTGATCTACATGTCGATGTGGCGGTGGCGGGTCGTCCTCTCCTTGCTAATTGTGTGAGGGAGTGCTGGTCCCTTTCGACGAGGTGGTGGCCGGTGTTGGCCGGATCTACCGTAGTGCAGATCAATGCGGTGGCAGCGGTTGGCTGCCAATCCGCTACTTAAGACCGCTAGGACGCTAAGTTGGACTGCGGTCTTTATGCTCTCGTTCCGCTTCGCTCCATCCACCTAGAAGACGATGCTATCACTTTCTTCATAGTTGGTGGGATTCATGTCGCCCTATTCTACTTCCTGTGGGTTTCGCCCGCGCTCATCTTGTTGCTCTGATCGGGACTAAAGGTCGACGAGGCGCTGGCTGGTGTTGGCCGGATTTGCTTGGTGCCATGACCATGCAGAGATTGGTGCCACTGTATTACGGTGGTGGCTATCTTGAAGTTACATGGGCACTAACTCATGAAGGTGACGAGAAAACTCAATAGACACTGGAGGCATACATAAACCTTGTTGTGTGTGTGTCGGCTGTACGCGGGCACACAAAGGCGGCTGGAATGTAATTCATTTTTCTAAAAACTCTATCTCAAAATTCTGTGTGACCCATGTAAGCAACTACAGAAAAAGGTTCCGTACTTTCTTTTACAGCTGTCCACTATTACATCATTTTGTTTAGAATTTTACAAGGAAAAAGGAAGAGATACAGCATTGATAGTATGTTCTCACATGTGTCAAAGAGGGGATTTACACATTGTGGCTAATCTTTGAAAAAAGTTAATCAATTGAAGGTTCCATGGAAGTGCACCAAGTGACATTTGAAGCTATAAGGAAAACGGAAGAGATAACATTGATAGTATATTCTCACATGTGTCAAAGAGGGGATTTACACATTGTGGCTAATCTTTGAAAAACGTTAATCAATTGAAGGTTCCATGGAAGTGCACCAAGTGACGTTGAAGCTATAAGCCCTTCTCTTACATCATATATATTATTGTCGCGTATATTTCTAGAGGTAATTTTTTAACCTCAAATGCACACGAGACTTTCATATCATTATATTAGATAAACTTGATCGGCGGTATGGACCATAAGGAGACTTGCTAACATAACAAATTAAACCATACTTTCCATGCCAAGACACGATTGTCTCATTGTACTCATTACACAAAGGACATTGTGAGGGACGGGGGAGGCTGCTCTTGGCAAGATGACCTGCCGTCCAAAAGAGTATGTGCAGAGCCAGCCATAGAAAGAACTTCAAATGTAATGATGCCCAAAACATCCAAAGGAGGCATGACGGTTCAAACTCAATGTGCTCATTGAAGAATGAGCAAAGATTTGGTGGTGAAAACCCCCCCAATCCTAATGCCATCAAAAGTTCTAGTTTGGCATGTCCTGCAGGTTGATCTTGGTCAACAGATCTCACACATAAAGTTACTCCACCATTGCTTGAATTATGAGTCACTCACTTGTGACTAGTCCTAGAGGGCCTTATGAATATGATGCTGTTTGATAGCCCTCTTTGACACCATGCTGAACATGGTTCGGGCCATAGTCACCACATATTCGGTCTGGTGGAGTCGAGGATTGGGGTCAAGGTACGGGTCGACACTTGAAAAGAATGGTGTACGAAGGTGCATACCTCTTCGGAATGATAATTTGAAACTCGGTACACAACTATGTAGAATGCTTTGTCCAAACACGCTCCTCCTCCATGCACAACGCACTATGGACCCCTCTCGTGCTTGCCGCCTGCGCTCGTTCCCTCTCACAGACTTCTTTATTGCCTGTTGTGCTCCCTCCCTTGCCCTACCGCTTCCGTCGACGACTGCCTGCCGTCGTCCGCGCTAAAGCGGAGGGCCACAATTGAACCGGACCAAGACATCGACCCCAACTCGAATGGAACACTTCCCCAGGTCAAGGAATGCACCATAGACCCCATTCCCAGTGACTACGGTTAGGACCATTTTGACACCGAGTGACAATGAATCCATTGATTTGGTCACAACGGGATATTTTCTCGGTTTCCCACTTTCGTGATCTTTATATAGAGAAGAGAGCCTTGGCATTGATTTGAAGAACAAAAGAGGCCTAGAGGCTATTTGCCTGGGTCTTTATGGCATGAATGTCGAGGCCCTCGATGAGCGATGAGACTAGGTACAACTCTAACATGCAAGGGGTCTAATCATGAGTGATGGGCCAGATGAAGAGACCTAGGAGGGCTTTGACATTCTAGGGGCCTGAGGGTGTGATGAAAATGGATGCCCTTCATGAAAGGGATCCTAGTCATGAGTGTGATTTTTTTACATTTGCTATTGGGCCTTGACTTTCTTCTGCGATTTGGGCTTTTCTCACTAGTGATGGCCAGGATACTCGTCATAGATCATGTACCACCAGAACTGGCTGAAGGACGACCACCATAGAGCATGTATATAGCAAAATTGGATTTCGCAACTTGTTTTCTCTATGTTCAATGTGGTTGGTGCTTAGCCAATTGTCGTAGATAACGAGCGAGTCGAATGCCGTTACACATCGCCCAGGCAACCGCACTCCCAACAAACCACAACACGGCCTCAACTGATAGTCATGAGCACCTTCGCAGATGTCGCCACTACCACATGTCGAATGCAACACACTAGTACGCGCCCCGTAATTATTGGCATGATCGAACTTCCCTAGATGAGGAAGTCGTATCTGGCCAAGCAATCACAGGATCCAACCACCGAATGCTGGAACCCACTACAAATGTCACCCGTCGTGGAACGCACATCAATGCAATGTGGGAGGGGAGGGGGGCCACTAGATCCGGTCATCAGGGCGCCACCGTTGCTTCGATAGGGCCGGTTAACCAACGACTTGCATCCATGGTGGAGAAAGGAGGGAACGAGGAAGGTTGGTTAGAACTTAGAAGGCAGTGGCGATGGCTCATGAACAAACACCATCGGGTGTTTTGCTGTTGGCTTTGGCACCCTTGCCGAGCTTGGCCAATCACATCCCTTTTCTCATACCGTGTTGAGCTGCCCATCCCCCATAAATCATAGCCTAACACAGTCACACGACCCACAATTCAAGTTGTGTAATTTTACCGTTATGATTTACCTTGTTGCAGGGCCGTGCTTGGGCCATCCCGTGCCTATCCGGTCGTGGGATGTCCTAGAAAGCAGAGTCCATAATTCATACATACCACCGGATCTAGAGTTTTGGAGTAATTGAGTGACTTTGGTTGAGAGATTCTATTCTTATTTTGGATAATCAAAATTCTGAAACACATATTTTTTGTCATAAACATAAAATCCAACACGCATGTGGTACGTAGAGTTATGCTAAACAGAACCCTAAGCTTCCTAAATTGACTTTAACATGGAATCTGATTAGGATACGACCAATCCATCCTTGATTCCGATTAACCCAACCATCAATGGTCAATGCATGCCTTTGTATTGACAAGGCATTGAAACAATGGGATCATAAATAAAGATTTGGCTACATATTGTTCTTGTGTAAATTTAAATACTAAGCAGAATTAGATTGGGAGCACCATATTGCAAATTTGATATACGAGTTTTCCAGCAAGACTGTCATAATTTGCTAACATGGTGATGGGTCACTAGTAGAAGAAATAATTATAAAATTTGAGATTGTTACTACCCTCAGAGTGGCACCAAGTGTTACCATAACTATAACTTGAGAGGCACTAAAAAAGTTACGACATGTACCAAAATGTGGTGCTATCGAGGCTGAAGACTAATTTATCATGATCAGTCACTCACATCAGGTGACTCAAAACCTAAAGGCATAGCAGCCTTCCTTGCTTGCATTATTCAATTTCTCTTGCCTTTTCATCATGTATTCATTCTTATATGTTAATCATAAGCCAAAAACTAAACCATAGGGCTCGTGGCAAGTTGATATGTAGATTCAAGTAGTTGGGTCATGCTTAGGCCTTGTTTGTATCCTCTAGCCAGCTAAAATTAGCCAACTAAACATTTAGCCAGGTTATGTTTAGGATGTATATGTTTAGATCCCTAACTAATGTCCCTATTTTTTTTTTTTACTTTTCTTGCCTTTTTTTAATGTATTTTTTTTGTCTTTTTTTTAATATGTTTAGTCACATTTAGGAAGGTTGGGGTGGATATGAGCTAAAAGTTTGGGAGATGGGCTGGCTAAAAGTTTAGTCACTTTTATGAGGTTATTTTTGGATCCAAATTAACTAAAATTAGCCGGTTAAAAGCTTAAGAGCTTTAGGCTATCCAATACAAACGACAGCGTGCAATTGGATCGTGCATGTGTCGCCTTGAGGTAAGTTTGGGCTGATATGACACAACCCATTATTTTGCACGGGTCTAACAATCACAATCCAAAGGGCCAAAAGCACGAATGAGCCGTGCCGAGCCCGCCACGCCCCAACTCCCGACGTAAACAGCTAAATAGAGCCTAGGTACAAAACTAAATCAGGTTCATTATTTATGTCCTGGTACCTGTTAGAACTTTAATTATTTTCAAAGGAACGAAGTATTACTTTTGTGTTGAAGTTGTTCATCAACAAGACTATGTAGGAATGCAGACATATCGAGCCTCCTTATATTAATCCCTTTTCTCTATCGGATTTGGAGATAGGGTGATAATACACGGACTCATATTTATACAGATGTGTTTGGAGATGGAAGTGGACTTAATACTCGGATAATATGCGCATCTATTGATAATTACATGTTTACTAAAAATTTACTTCCTGCTTCCAACAATGTTAGGAAGTGAGGGAGTTCCAATGCCAAACAAGGAGGAGAAAAGACTTTGCACCGAATTAAAGTGGTCTCCCACTCTCATCCGCTCTGCTCCACATCGTCGCTTGCTCTCCTCGCCGTGCACTGGCAGTTGTCGAGGCAGTCTAGTCTAGCCCCCCTTGCGAGCTTGCCCTTGAGACCTCAACCTCCACGATGGCCACCTTCTTCCAGCCACGCGCAGGCCTCATCACAATCCGCGACCACATTCAGCCACAACATGCGTGTAGAGGAGAGGCGAGGACAACTTCTCCACAATCCCTGGCTGGCGCACCTCACTACAGTGTGGATCTCGGCAAAGAAGATAGAGGAGCAGGAGCAGCTCCGGCGGTGGAAGTTCGACAGGTGAGGGGCGCCGTAGTAAGAGGTTATCACTCCCACAGGGTGCTTGGGAGGTGTCTTGCCTTCTTGGTCTCAAGCTCGTGCAGATCCATGTGTAGATCTACGC
Source organism: Eragrostis curvula (assembly GCA_007726485.1). NCBI lineage: Eukaryota > Viridiplantae > Streptophyta > Magnoliopsida > Poales > Poaceae > Eragrostis > Eragrostis curvula. The sequence goes on from CM017439.1 coordinate 41,299,734, forward strand.
AAACACGGCCACGTCCCTCATCACTGGCAAGTGACTGACCCGAAACGAGGGCCAGGTTGCGCTTGTCTAATTTGTTGGATTTGGGGTGGTGCCCGCCGCCACCCTTCTGGCCACCACGCACCTCGTCATCTCCCTCACCACAAGCAAGCGCCTTGCCGTCCCTACCCTGCCATCGCGGACTTCATCGTTCGGGCAGTGCGGGTCGTGTCGTCATTGTCACATGAGGCCATGCAGGGGACTTTTGCATGCGGGGATGTAGCGAGAATAGGAAGGGGAGGGGGGGGGGGGGGGGGGGGGACTTTTGCATGCGGGGACGGAGCCATAACATGAGTGATGCGTTGTTGGGCTGACAAAAATAACACGTTTGTAATTGTCGGATAACCGTATCCATCAGATTTTGTATATAATAGAAATTGTTAGAATAGGAGTCTTCATGTGAATAATTATGAAGTTCTATTTGTTCCATCGATTATGCTTTCTCTAGCATCCAAATCAACAACCAGATTTTTTTTTCATTTTGGGGGAATTTTTAGGTGTTTCCTGATATTAATGTGGAGACTCTAAAAGAAATCTCAAACTATAAATATATATTACTTTATTGCCTAGCTCTTAAGCACTAACAATAGACCTAGGTTACTTTTTAAAAATATTGTACTCCTTCATGACAACAGATTCATCCAGCAGACTTATGTGGTTCTAGCTTCCTACTCGGTGTGCTTTCCCAAGCGCAGCACAGCAAGGCTTGCTAGCCGTAACTTCTCGCCAGTCATACCTACGATCTAAAATCCCATCAATGTACCCAATCCATGCAACCCACAACATTGTCTCCCCATATGTAATTATCCATAATTCCGGTCTTTGTTGAAAAAACATAGTGGTACTAATATTTGCTGACCCGACATAGAGTTATGACCATTTAGACAACCGTGATAAATCCTATTATTCTTCAATGCATAGATCACGGACTGCCATCTCAGCTAATATACACTTATCTCTTACATGCCTTAAAAAATCCTGGGAAATATTTAACAAAAAAAGAATTACCTACCACCTATCTAAAAATGATACGTTAGCAAAATACCACATAATGTGTACGTGTGTGCCAACACCTACTACTATGTGCAAAGACTTCACCGTTATAAAGTTATAAGGGCAAATGACTTCCAGTGGGGGGCAGGTCAAATACAATATGTGGAAGCTATAATTGTGGAGAATTTACTTTTTTTTCCTATCTCACAGAGTGTTTTTTTTAAAAAAATTATATACAAATTTCAAATATCTCAACCACCTTCAGCTTACTTCGAAATGTTTGGAATTAGAACTAATGTATTATTAGTATCTTATAGTCTCTAAATCATTTTTTCTATTGTAGTATTGCAAAAGAACTAACAATAACATTGAAAAGTGGCTAAGTGTCCACCTTAATTTAGATGTCGTGTACTCCCTCCGTCCCTAAATATAGTACCCTTTTGACTTTCAGACATCACGTTTGACCGCTCGTCTTATTTAATTTTTTTACACAAATTTTATTTATTTTTTTATAATTCGTTTTATCATTGAAGATATTTTAATCAAAATATATTTTTTAAAATATTTATGCAAAAAATTTGAATAAGACGAGCGGTCAAACGTGATGTCTGAAAGTCAAAAGGGTACTATATTTAGGGACGGAGGGAGTAGCTATTTTCCCTAAGAATGATTAACTATCGCCACCAGTAGCAGATGCAAAATTCCATGTAATTACTTTATTCCAACAGAATTCAGATGCATTAGCAAGAGCATTTCTACCTTGCAAATAATTGGCTTGCTCTTAATTATCATAATGCATGCATACTTTGCTAAAATAAGTAATTTTATTTTATCGTGTACTAATTGATCTGAGAACACAGTTTCAATATGGAGCGAGGAAGTTATATATTCCATTATAACATACCTAACTAAGGAGACCAAAATATTTGGTTTACAAGACGCACAATTTTATAGCACTACTTGTGTATCTGCTATTTTCTCGCTGAGTTTTGGCAGTTAATTATAGTGCCAATATATAGATTATTCCATAAGGAACTCTAGTACAGACATATTCAACTTTGTCACACATATATAGGTGTATTTTAGATCTGGAAATACTAACATTAGAAAAGATTCACACGGAATATTACCACCAGCTATCTTACGATTTTTGAATGGCTACAATCCAATATTGCCTTATACCTTTATTGCTTGACGATCGTATTAATTGGAAATATCAATATGTATTTTGATGAGCTACATTAAAAAATATTATAGCTCAGCTACTTGTCAGTAAATCTGCAGTTTGAAAAAAAAATACTATTATCACATGCTAGAATCAAATAAGTTTGCCGATCCCTGATTAAAATATCATACATTTGACGTACTGCCACAGCTTATAGCTATAGACGTATGTGCTTTGGAACGGGAACGCAATGGAACAACTTACAAGACAGGAATTTGTTTTCGAATGTAGACATTATCTGAATGAAATTCAAAGCTAGTTCATAAACAGCTCTACCAATACACGAATTGCAGGACTGTAATATGCTTAATGAATACCAATGGAACAACTTACAACTACAAGACAGGAATTTATTTTGAATGTGGACATTATTTGAACGAAATTCAAAGCTACTTCATAAACAGCTCTACCAATACACGAATTGCAGGACTGTAACGCTTAATGAATTTATCCCACCCGGCAATTGAGTAATGGCATGTTTAAGAAGAATATTAATGTGCTGGTGAATCGTAGGAGATGCGAACTGAACATCCCATAATTTATTGGCATTACAAAATTCCCACGCGTAATGCTTGTTGATATATATGTAACCTCTCTAACCAAGCACTACAACAAAGAAAAGGATAACCTTTACTTGTCATCTGAAACACTGATGATCTATATACTGCAAGTCCTACGGTAGTGGCATGCTCAGAATGTGTAGAATATTCTTAATTGATGAATTTATCTTGTATTACGGTTTCATTTTGGAATAAGGAAAGGAAGTACCACCATGTGCGGCTTATAATTCCCAACAAATAGAGGTAAATACACACAACATTAAGTTATCGCATCAAGGAATGTGCTGTCAACCACATGAAGCATGGCTCGGCTGTCCTATGCACAATGTGGAGAAGCTTTTGAATGTCCAGCAAACCTTTCATAAAATCTTTTATCTGGCCAACCAGACATTCAGTTTGTGCTCAAATAGACGCCAACTGTATGCTCATAGGAATCGAAACAGACTCATATACAATGATTTCATATGAATATTAGGAGGCTGTTAATTTACCAATTGACGCACAAAAATTATATTATGCCTAATCAGAATCTTATTATGATTAATCTCCAGGTGAAAACAACGAATCAGATTAAAAACTCATCAATCCTTAAAGGATTTCAGATCAGGCATAATTGTCGTGCAACCAAAAGTGGAAATCTTGCTAAAGCTACAATATCGCATGTATTTATTCACCTTCAGATGAAACAAATCAACCGAACAAACAAGAATCAAACTCAGGTACTGCAAACTGTAACCATCGTCACAGCAAAATGACCGAAAACTACCACGAAGGGAGCTGACGCGATTGGATAGTCAAGAATCGTCAATCGGCTGCACCACTGGGTACTATAGCAAGAAAAGCAGCTTTGGCTGGCTGGAAGCCTGAAACCCGGCGTCCCTGGAGGAGATGCACAAGGGCTACACAGCCAAGCGACAGGAAAAGTCCATTTGCAGGTCGCAGCCATGGGCGTCCGTCCACGCGATTGCTGGGGACGCCTGCCTCTTTTTCCACTCACTCTCCATCCTATTGGCCGCGCATTTAATCCGACCCGGTGCATCGGACTGACTACATGTACCACGTGTCCTGCCTGGGTTTCTCAGACTTTAATCGCCTGCTCCTCCTGCCCGCCCTGCTGCTCGTCGTCCTACTGTTATCGAATGGGAGGAAAGATAGAGCAGCGAGAAAGAAGAAAGCCGTGAAAGAGCAGATAGGGGAACAGTTGCAAGGGAAACTGTGAAAGAGCGAAGGAAAGGAGAGAGAGGAGGCTCGCTCACTTGCCGGCGCGTGGAATCCGTACAGATATTTTGGGGAGGATGGAGCAGGTACTACAGGAGTTCGTGGCTTCCAATAATAGCAACCCGGCACTCACAAGACGGGAGAAAGGCGTTGCCTGAAATGCCCGAGCATTCGACGGACATGAAGCGGCCGAAGAAAAACCCAATTCGAACACAGCCGAAAAAAAAGGAGCACTCAAATTACAGAACTCAACCGAATCAAGCCAAACTTTCTGACAGAACGTTCAAACCGGAGCAACAGCAGCAGCAGTAAACAGCAGCCAAACTTCGTTCGCTGCAGCTGCGGCTACGGTTAAAAAAAATAACTACAAAAGCTGTAGCTGCAGCTGAAAACACTGTAACGACGGTTGAACAAGTAACTGCGAATACTGTAGCGGCGAGACGACTCCAAACACTGTAGCTGCTGCTGAAAACACTGTGACGGCTGCTGACAAGTAACTGCGAATACTGTAGCGGCGAGACGAACACGCTGTAAATAGCAACGGCGAGCGGCGCGAGACGAGGAGGAAACGGAACGGAGTTTGATTTCAATCAGATTCGTTCGCGAGAAAAAAAAAAAGGCGGGAGAGCGGGGAGGGGAGGGGATGGGACGCACCTGGGGGCGCTGGCGAACTCGTAGAGCTTGCCGCGCGGGGAGAAGACGATGAGCGCGACCTCGGCGTCGCAGAGCACGGAGAGCTCGAACGCCTTCTTGAGCAGCCCGTTGCGGCGCTTAGAGAAGGTGACCTGCCGGCTGGTCGCGTTCTCAATCCGCTTCATCTCCGTCTTCCCTCGCACCATCCTGGCGACCTGGGCGATCCCTCGCGCCTCCGCACCCGAAAACGGAAATCCAGCCGAATCCTGGAGCAGTACTCCCTAAACACACGGCGCAGGGCGACCGACCAAACAACCACACACGAACCAACCAACCAAAAGGAGGAGCAGTGTGAGCTTGGAACGAATTTAAAACCCGAGCGGATCAGAGGCGACGGGGACAAAAACAAAACTAGGCAGATCTGAGAAGGGAGGGCGCTCACCAAAAATGGCAAAGCTAGGAGGAGGCAAGCAGGCAAGGCGGTGGTGGGCTATAGCCGCCTCGCCTCGGGTTTCCTTTCTAGTACTCCCGCGGCCGCTTGCGTGCGCGGGACTGTGGACGGACGCGGTGGATTTATAGAGGCGGCCAGGCGAGGGCGCGGTAAATGCTTGACCCGATCGATGACCCGGAGGCGGAGCTGAGGCGCGGAGGCCACCGCTTCGTGGACGCGGGGGCAGCAGCGTGTGGTGGTCCGGCCGCGTGGAGCCGAGCCGAGGCGAGGCGGGTGGAAAGCGAGGGGGGCGGCATCATCGCGTCGCGTGGAGGCAGCCAAATAAAGAAGGCGATCGCGGGAGGGGTTTACCCTCCTGGGGAAAAATCAGGCAGGGCCCCGGCCGCGGTAGTGCGGTCGCGGTCGCCATTCGCCGTCGCCGTCGGTGCGCGGAAACTGACGTGCCGGCCCGCGAGTGGCGCGCCGCGCGCTGACTTTTCCGCGGCCGTGCGCGACGGACGGGGGCGGCTGCCTGCGATCGAGTTCGCGCGCGTTTCGTGCTTTCCGGGGACGAATTGGTAGAGGTGAGGTGGGTGTGCCGGATTGGGGATCGGATCGAGGGGATGATGGGGCCGGCCGTAGGGCGAGCTGCCGAAACTAGCAGGTGTGCTGTTTCGGATATGCGACCGCGGGCAGGCGCGTGGAGCCGGATCGCTGGATTGGGAGCGCGCTGATCGATCCGGTCTCCGGTCATGTGCAGCAACAGTTCGCTGGACGCGTAGTATGATCCTCCTAACCGTCAAAAGTTTTGTTGAAACTGTGCGGCTTGGGCAATAATTGGATTGGCACGGGCTATTTAGATTGGAAAAGACTGAAACGTGATTACACAGTACACTGTGATTACACTGTAAGTTCTGTGCATCATAAAACAATTAGATGGTGATAGCGGCTGTCACGGCACGGTCGTGCGCCCAGACAGATTGAACCATCCTTGGACCCATCCTCTTGCACATGCCAGAGCAAGCTCCTTTTCCTATATTTTGCACCTTTTATTATCGAATATTTCCACCGTCAAATTTTTGTATTCCTCACCAGCTAGTATTAAGACCCAAAGTTAGGCCCTCTTCGTTTCTTTTAGCGCTAAATTTTAGAGACCTCTAAATAAAAAGAATCTAGTATTAAATAAAGTCTAATGATAAAACCTTTTTATAGATGGGTATATCTTTACGAGACGAATCTAACGAGCCTAAGTAAGCTATGTTTTGCTACAGTAATGCTACAGTACCATCGTCTAACCACGGATTGCTTACCCTCATTAGATTCGTCTCGCAAATTAGACCAGGGGTTCTGCAGTTAGTTTTGTAATTAAACTTTATTTAATACTCTTAAATGATAAGATTCTTTTTTTTAGACCCCTCTAAATTTTAGACCCCTATAAAACGAACACTAGTCAAAACTAGGGCACTTAATTTAGCAGTACACAATTTTAATAAATGCACATTTGTATATTTTGTTTTCAGGTCCCTTGAATCAGTTAAAATAGTGAGAGCTTTCAGTCTTCACAGATTTCTATCCCAATGGATTCAGAGATAGAGATGTGTTGGGAAAGATGGTAACTGCCGTTTGGTTTGGGCTCGGACCAGAGAGCTCATGGTGCCTTTGACAGGATTTCTGAGTGCTCTGGTTCCTCAAATTTTTATGCACTGTGGGAGCCGATGGAGAAAGAAGTGGCTTCTCCATCTCCCAGTTCATTTTGAGATGAGGGAAAAACAATACATGCTATAGTATATGAAGAGTGACATGAATAGTAGAGCGCAAGGGGACGCCAGAGCTTGTTGAAGGCTTGGCAAACATGCCTAAACATGGTGGGTGCCAATGGCCCGAGGATGGTGTCAATTGGATGCATGTCTTAGGGTTGACGGACTTGATCATTAGTTTCAGGTAAAAAATATATATCAACACTTTTTTAGCACAAAACAAGCATATTATTTTACCTACACAGCTACACCGGAATTAATGTGGTCAACTGTAATATATACGCCTTGAATTGCATCATTCAACAAAAAGTTGCGCGAATGAACCAAGCCGGGCTTTATTCTTCAAAAGAGGGAACATTGTACTTGTAAAAGTATCACGAACGTCAGAAACGCACGGCACAACGCACGATCAAACGTTTGAAATTGGACGAGGTTATATCTGCGAAAAATGAACCAAAGTTGTACAAGCGGCTGGTAACCGGGAAATGAACCAAACGGTACACCGCTCACCTGACGTAACGCCGTCTGCCGGGCCTGATTCCTGCCAAGTTTCCATCTCCGTCGCCGTCAGCCTCTGTGCATCATCTTAACAGTCCATCGACCCGAAAATCTTGGAGCCGCAAAACATGTCATGCCTGACAACTGGCCCGAACCTTGTTGGGACCACATGTCAATGAAACATCGTACAAGAAGTTGTGTCCGGCTAGTATGAAAGTGGTAGTACAGGGCCCACAGCAAGTTGGAGGCGTTGGCCCGTGGACCACGGTGATAATCCCGGTGAACGCGGGGCCCGCGGGCGCGTACGAGGGTGGCGAACCTGTCGGTCTCCCAGGCCCCGCGCCCGTACGGACGGGGGTCGCCTTGATGGCGACACGTAGGCGGGAGAGCCGCGCCTCGCCGCCTGTGCGCCACTCGCTGGGTGATTGGGGACCGCGAGACTTTTCACGTGCCAGGACGGTACGAGGGAGTGACACCTCCCCAATAAAAATTGCCATAATTGGTACGCTCGGGCCAATCGGGCTGAAGATTTTCCTTGCCGGGTGTGGTTTTTCGATAGCGAGCCAATGGGAAGTCAATTTTCGAAATAGTGTGTGAACCTATGGGTGTCTCTTCCCAAGCATGTATGGAGAGAGAGAGAGGTCATGGCCTACTTATTGGTACGGCACCAATAGTTGTGGCACTGTTGGCTGTAGTGTGAATGCAGATTAGTGGGGAATGTGGTCCACACAAGTTGCGTGTTGGATTTGTGTGCTTTTTATTAGACACAAAATTGAGGTGTTCGTTTCTAAGGGTCTAAATTTTAGAGGGATCACATCAAAGAGAATTTTGTTATTTAAAAGTATTAAATAAAGTTTAATTACAAAACTAACTGCAGAACTCCGGGTCTAATTCTCGAGACGAATCTAATGAGGGTAATTAAGTCATGATTAAATGATGATTACTGTAGCATCACTGTAACAAAAGATAGATTAATTAGGCTCATTAGATTCGTCTTGAAATGAGCATTCATCTGTCAAAAAGACTTTGTTATTAAATTTTATTTAATGCTCCTAAATGACAAAATTCTCTTTCATTTTAGAGGTTTAAAATTTAGAGGGTTGGAAACGAACGCCCACGATATTTTTCTGTCGTAAATCTTACTCCTTCCGTCCCAGAATACTTGGCATTCTAGCTTCATCCAATTTTCTCAAAATACTTGACATTCTCACTTCCCGAGACACCTTTCTCTCTTCCCAACACACCTCTATCTCTATCTCTCCCCTTCTCGTTTTCTGCGCACCTACTTTATTCCTCTTCTTCTTAATCTCCGTGTCCATGGCTAGAATGCCAATTATATTAGGACGGAGGGAGTAGTATTCTAGAAACTCGTAATATGCAGACGGAGCTTAAGCATCAATTTAGGAGGGGCCAATGAAGAATTAACTGCCTTTTTAATGCTTTATCAGTGCAAATGAAGAAATTAATTAGTTTTTTTTATTAATTTGAATAACTAATTTAGTGGTGTTTGTGAAGCTGTTATATAAAAGTTGAAGGGGCCAAAGCCCACTTTAGTCTCACTTAAGCTCCGTTAATGGTAATATGTGTCATGTGATTGATATAAGTGTCACTGATGAACATCGTATTATATGCTATATTTTTCGAGGATATATCAAATTTGGTACGTGTAATCCAGATTCATCAGTATTTTTGGTTAGCAATCTAGTCCTTGTTTTAGGTATCTCATGATAATGGGGAAGATGAGTTTGTTGGATTGCTCGCTTAGGTCCCTCTATGAGAACCTGCTATATGGTCGATTTTGCCACTCAGATGGAGCATCAGAACAAAAGTTGAGCTAGAGAGGCACTCGGAGATTGATCTTGTGCCCCGAGCTTGGTTTGGTAGAGTGAGCACTCATTCTTTTCTGGACTTTGTTGCACCTGCGTTTAGTATTGACAATAAACGATCGTCACGCAATAGGGTTCAATCTTGCTCTTAATTGTGAGGGCCATAAATACTTTTCTTAAGGGAAACAATTGAATTCTCTGGAAAAAATGAACACAACTCGGCAAGGTGAGGTGAGGCCAGACAATAAATGGAAGCAGTTCGTTGACATTCTTTTTTCAAGAAAAGCATGAAAGACTGTATAACGGCATGTATTTCTCTCTCTCTCTCTCTCTCTCTCTCTCTCTCTCTCTCTCAATAAAATAAGATGAATTATGGCGGTCAAAATTCGCTATCCTGAACAGAAGACAAATATGCGTACAAAATTATACAATGAGAAAATACGGTTCATATCAATGGCTAACAAGTCCAGAAGATTTTGTGGCTAGCTAGATGCATGTGCAACGTACAAAACACATCTTGCCCGTTGGCAGTGACACAATATGCTTTTCCATCCAGGAAAGCCGCACGGCCGCTGGCATCGCTCTAACTTTCAGCGTGAAATCATGTGTACCCGTATCTGAGCTCCTTTTTTGGTTACAAGCAAGTTGCAACCAAAAGCACGCCATACTTCAACTCTCTGAAAAAGACACCATAATCATGACTTGTCGTCATTATATTTCGTGACAAAGTAACCTTGAAAATTCTCTTTGACGTCCCTACTTGTTGGTTTGGGAAAGCTGTCTAATTGTGGAATGGGCTGCTTTTGGCTCCTAGAGCAATAATTTCCGAGCAAAGAAAGCCCTAGAATTACATGACGTAACGGGTTGTCACGAAAGCATATGTGATAGATATGGCACACACTGATAGTACAAAGTTTGATGCTAATCGTTCATAAAGGTAGCCAAATCAACTCCTCTCCCAGGCCCCCCTGCCGGCAATACTCTCCGGATTTGCCCGTCCAGTGGTGTGTGATGTTATGGCATTTCGCTATTGTTTTGCAAGTCATATGCCTTTTTTCTTCATTGTCTTATTCAAAATTTTCTCTTTCTTGGTACCTACAGAGGAGCAACTCTGCTAGCATCAAAATGTTGCCAACGACATTGAAAAACACGGTAAAACCATACCATATCACCACTAGCTATACCTAGCTTGAAAAAATAATGTACTAGGTTTGTTGACCTTTTTCGCCGCCGTTTGATATGGCGTGATCTTGAGATCTACATGCATGAAAATGTGCAGACGCGTCACTTGTAAGTTTATCTGGAGTTATAATAATATTATTTAATTAATATTATACAGTCACAAATGTGTTATCCTAGAGTCGCAGATAGATTGACAGTTGCCAAATGATGTACCCCGCAACCCACCGTAGTACAAAAAGGCAACCATTCGCCAGATTGCGCATCGGTCATCACAACTTGGCGATTTCTTTGGTGATTTCTTTATAATGGACTATAGTCACCGCATGTTGGTTGCAAGATAAATGAGTCACTGACACGTGAGTCCGGTCTCGTTGTAGTCCTACTTGTCAGTGGTAGAACATTTAGATATCGATTCATGACCAAAAGTCTGTCAAATTCACGTGTATCCTCCTAAACATGCCTTGGGATTTTTCTTCGTTGGTTGGGTTCTTGAGCTTTTGCGTGGGAGCGTGTAAAAACCTCTGCGGGTAACTACTTTTGAGATTTGTACTAGGCAGCTTAGAATAGCTGTGAGTGGATTTGTGGTCCATACAATTATGGTAAGTCTCGTTCTTTACCCTACTACTAATTAAAGGTTTCCCCTGGTACCTGACGGGTCAGCTCGTGCCTTTTGAAGGCCTGCACCGCTTGCGAAATCGCACGGTAGCAACAGATTGGTCTTCCCACTGTACTGTGTGGCGACCTCCCACTTCGGTTTGAACAAACTGCTGCATTTTGAGGCGGCTGGCCGACCGGCATAGTGAAGAGGTAAAGCTAGCCAATCTCGGGCGAATCAGTCAAAATGGCATCCGTATTCCTATCCGTAAGCAAGATGTTAATCAGAGCTAGAACAATATCGAGGGGGGTGCGGCCATGCATGCTATGCTACCCTTGAGATTTGATAGCAATTACTTTCTCCGGTCAGAAAATGTTGATGCTTCCAACCGTGGCCGCAGTTCATTTTGGCCTGTGATTTTGTGTCCAAACAACATCAATATCCGAACAGGGGCACTATGTATGATGTTCGCGCAAATGTGTGTACTAATAGCTACAGACACCATGGACGACGACTAAGGTGGTGTTTGGATACCCTGACTAAAACTAGTCAGGTGACTAGAGACTAAAACCTTTTAGCCTCCCCCTCCCCTACTAGAACTAGCCTAACTAATTTTAGTCCCTTTTAATTCCTTCTGTTTGGACATAGCAATAATTATACAGGCAAGACTTATAGTTATCATCAATAATTGAACATAGCAATAATTATGTAAATCAACAATAGAAGTACATACCCTTTACCAAAATATTGTGGGCATTGGCAAAATATAATGCTCTACCAAAAGGTCCTCACTGTCCTAAAAAAAGAACAATTCAATTCAAGCAAATAATCTATATACGGAAAATCTTTGATGTCCTTACAGGGAACAAAATGAAGCCAGAACACCAAGCCATGACAGCCCCAACTGCGGCAAGTAAGAGTGAAGCCACCTGCCGTACTCCAGAGCTTCCACCTGAGCACAAGCCATGACAGCCCCAACTGTGGCAACCACGAAAGTATGCTCTAAAAATACTCCAAAGCCTCCTTCGCCACAGCCATCAATCATCGAGCTCCAGCACACCAAATCCCTGCCAGGCATTTGACCAAACAACTCGCGTGCACAACTAAAAGAACATACTTCTATTTCACTAATAGCTTGCAGCTTGCCTTGCTCGTCTCGTTGCTGGTCACGGCGGAGGGCGGACCCAATGCAGGCCGCCAGGGCGCAGGCAGGTGCACGGTCGTAGAGCTCACCGGATCGCCGCAACCTCACCACCGCTCGCTGCCAGCGGAGCCCACAACCGCAGTCGCACGCCGCACGAGTGCAGCTTCGCAGGCAACTGGGTCACTCGCCTGGTCTGTTTGCGCCTGCCGTTTGGGCTGTCTGCCTCACTTGGTCATGTGGGGCAAGGGTGGGGGGTGGGTTGCTGGCCCAATAACAGCGACTTGCGATGCGCGCGTAGCAGCAGCTTAGGGGCGCAAATTGCTGAGGAAGGACGTGGTTGATGGCCTTCTAGTCGGAGTCGTGGGCTGCAGTGTGCCTGTGTACTTTCTCGAGCCAGGCTGTGGGTGCAGACATTTGGGAGGGGGTGCGAATACGGTGAGAGGCTGGGTACTATACGGTATTTTGCATTTGGGCCTGGGTGCGGCCGCACCCACGCGGGCCAACATGGATCCGCCCAGATGGGACATGCAATAGTGGCAGTACGAGCTGCTGTGGCAGTGGCAATTAAGGTCGACCATGGATCGCACTATGAGCATTTCTGTGTTTAGCATAATACTGTATGTCAAGTTGCCAAAGCCAAACTGTGTGTGCCTGTAAGGTTTCAGAGGTTGGCCTATCGATGAGCTGTTTGCCACAGCCCACAAGGTGAGTGATTCGTTTTTCACATGTCGCAGCAGTTGCATTGTGTTAGTAGTACATGTTAATTAATGTATACTTGTTTCTGTAGCAGAACAGTTTGTCAATCGGTAGTCAAGTAATTCTATGAACTGTCATCAGGGAAATCTGTATTTGAGTGGGTAAACATCTTCAGGGTTCTATCATCACCATTTCAGCGATCGATTTTTCAGAAAAAACTGCAGACTTCTATGTTCAGGTTCACGTCGTTCGTTGGTCTGGATACGACGAGGGAACGAATTTGCCAGACAAATTAGAGCATATATACTAGTCCTATACCTTTGGCTGTTGTTATCTTCAACAATCTTTTGAAATCCTTGCTGGTCTTTGTCAAATTGGATCGAAGCAGAATAAAGTTCCCATAGCGACAGACGCGGACACAGGGTAAGAAGAACAACAAAGACTCAGAATCAACCTAGTACCGTACCTAACAGCGACCGTAGAGCTACGGCATGCCACAGGTTCACGCCGCGTCCCCGGGTCCGTTAGCCGCCGTTCACGCCGACTTCTCCAGCCCGTCTTGCGCGGCGCCGGCACATGTTGAGATGTTCAGTAACCGGATCGGAAGCGTCGTGTCCGGTGACGGCGCGCGGTTGCCGTGACAAGGGAAAGGTGGGCCGCCATGGAAGCAAAAGCTCATGCGGATCGGCAAACCATCGTGCGCGAACTGCAGATGCCATCGGATTGAGATGATCTGATCTCCACTGCCGCGACAGCTCTTGTCGGCAGAAGTGCGCGCTCCTCTTACTTTTCGCCTCGCCCTGGGGTCCTGGTCCAGTTGGTGGTTAGGAGTACTGATCGACCTCAAGGGGAAAAGGAAAGCCTGATCTATAGTTAGGTAGTACTCCGAGTGCCTGTCCCTCTTCAGTCTTCAGCCTCTCCGCACTCACGTTCCTCTATTTGTTTTCTCTAAAAGGAATATTTCGTCCTGGTCATCAAGATTCTTTCCTCTATATCAATTTCTCCCGCACTCATCATTCCTCTATATTCTTTCTCTATCCTAACTATCATATATTTTATTCAACCATCTCCACCTACCATCTCCTCTTTCCTTACTTTTTTTCCTTTTCTTTTTTCTATCTCCACCTACGCAGTTGGAGGCACGCGGGCCCGCGCCCGATAGCGGACGTCCTGGGAGAGCGCTGCAAATAGCGGAACCGAGGCCTTCCGCTGGTTTGAGGTAAAGCTTCTCGTAGACTGTGCAGCTCTTTAGTACGCTAAATGCTAAAGAAAGCTGTAACGGGTACAAGTACGGAGAGCCTCAGTTGCTCTCTCTACAATCACCTGATCACTGATCTGAAGCTAACGCGTAGAGATGGCATCAATGCAAAAGCTGCGAGTCTACGGTCATGCGTGCCCCAAGGCTCCTCTGCGCAAGATGTTAATTACTAGTTGCAGCGTATTCGTCTCGCTGTTTTGCAGCGGCTGCTTTGCAGCGGTTATAATGTTTACAGTTATTTCTTCTGCAGCAGTTACAGTGTTTTCAGCAGCAGCTATAATATTCGTAATTATTTTTCTGCAACCGCAGTCGCAGCTACAGTGACACAAACAGGCATGTCAGCTGACAAGACGCGACTGGTCCTTGGCCCTATGCATGCGCGATACGCGAACGAAACAAATCATATACTTGGATGAACCCATGCATACCATGCTGGATTCTCGCCCGTTTTCTTACGGGTCTTGGCTAAGCAGGCACACATATGCTCCTCAACATAGGCACTGCTGAACCAATTCAGATAGCCATATGCTCCTCAACATAGGCACTGCTGAACCAATAGTGTGTGGATTTTCAAAGGGAATTGCAGTGGTCCCCACAAGAGACATAAGGAGTACTATTATTGTCCTTAAAATGATAAATCAGCATATCAATAAATAGTACGGAGTACTACATCAATACTTACTCCAAGTTGACAAATAATGAATGTCCTAGGTTGATTTATTAACCTATATACGGAAAAACATCATTTTCTTCAGAAAACGTTGTACTAATTTGACTGTTGAACCCATTTCATATAATGGGAGTTGCAACCTCAATCCTGAAGGGACGTACAATATAAATTAAAGCCGCTGTCAGATCAATTAACTTATATACAAATAAAATTTGATTTATAAAATAATGCGGGTTGTGGTACAACTTGAATTTCCTGGCTGGCCTTTATTCCAAAACTGAAACTACCAATTGATTACCTTGTTACATCTAACACTCTGTTTGTAAACAACAACCTAGTTTTGGTTAATTAATGTAAAAAAACTAAGGTTTTCCTTTATAATGCAAAGATACGCATCTCTCTTGCATGTCCAAGAAAAAAAAGGAAAAAAATTAAGGATCAAATATTTATGTTGAAATATGGATATGTTTACTGAATTTCATAAAAGTCAAAAGAATGAATGGTGACCCCTATAAATGAAATGAAGCAGCATGCGGTAAAATGACAAACTATCAAAGGAGATGAAAATTGTTGTCTAGCAGGTGTCATGATGCTCAAAGGGGATGAAAATTGTTGTCTAGCAGGTGTCATGATGCTCAAATTAATAAAACCTAGGAAATCCTTGCGATGCTCAATGCGACAGGTTGGAAATCACTGTTCAAGCTCCACTAGAAAGTGGGCCTCTGTTCGAAAAATAATTGGGCCTCCAATTGCACAAGAACGTGGACGGCAAACTATTTATTGAGGCCCCCCATTACGGTTACGATGGGCCAAACTTGTGCCGCTTAAAGCCGATTTAAGATCGTAGTACGTCCGGTTTGGCCCACCTTTCCTCCAGGCGGAAGCCACGTATTTGTGAGTTTTGCTTAAAAAAAACCCGTAAATTTGTGCGTATCCGAGACGAACTCGGACGCGAGGCAGACTTTACTACAAATTGCTCGGATTGGGAAATTGGACCGCGCAACAACACAACACGCCATAGGATGTCCGCCGCCATCTACCGACCGCTCGTGGTCGTGCACGACGCGCGTGGAAGAGGGGCATCTCGTCTACGACCTCCGCCCCCTCGACAACGAGCACGCGCTCGAGCCGCGCCCGTTCCCCCGCCCCGTCGTGCAGCCGCTGCCCTACCGCCCCCTCGCCATCTGCGGTGGCACCATCCTAGGCACCACCCGGCGGCCGTGTGGCACCCGAGAAGAAAAGGCGAGGCCACTCATAGTCATGCTCCTTGTACGAGATGACGTGGTGATCAAGGTGGACACACGCGCGCGAATTCTCATTCGAGCCTCTCCGGCTTCTGCCTGGCGGTACTTGGCACACCTCCCCGCTCCCAGGGCCGCCGATTGGGATTATGCCTCCTCCTTCAATCAGAGCGAGTGCGTCGATTCCTACATTGTTATCGGCACGCTTGTATATGGATCAGCGTGCCCTACAAGGGTACATTCTCCTTAGACATGCAAAATGGCATGTGGCGGGTGGAATTGGCGGTGGTGCTTCCATTTGAGGGGCACGCCTTCTTCGTGCCCGAGTTCGGTTCAATCATCGAACTAACCAATGCAAGTGGCAGAGAACGGGTTTCAACCTTCGGGACTGAGAGAGAAGAGTTTTGCCTGCATATGTGTTTCCTTCCTATTCACAATCGTTGTTGGCTTCTGAACTCACTAGGAAAAACGTCGTCATCACCGCCACGGGGATGGATTCCATAAGTCGCCCTGGGGACAACAAAGCCGTACTACTCAGGAAGCAGCTAGCTTCATGTTGGCATCCGGCTCAGCTTCATCGCCCTCCTTGCTACAAAGGGTGGCTTGGTTGGGATCTGCTTCAAGGTTGCATCAGCTTCCTCACCCTCCTTGCTACAAAGGGTGGCTGGCCGGGATTGGCTTCAAGGCCGCATTCCTCGTGCACACGTCACCTAAGAATCACCGATACTTGCAGAGGGTGTCGTACTCGTAGGGACATGATAGTGCGATACTCTCTCTTAGGCCTGAAACCGGAGCGGATCGGAGTGACCCTTTTCCTGCCCCTGCAAACCTAATGCTCGAAAATAAGGATCAGGGTCAACCCGCCCCTGAATTTTCGTGCGAACCGGCGATCCGCGAGTCTTGACAGGATCGGCTTCCCTCGCCGCCGGAGCAGCTGACGCGTATCTCCGAGAACTGCACGACTGCGCCATGGCCGCCTCCTGCTAACGCTTTGTCCCCTCCGGCGCGCCCCTTCTCCAAGGACCAATCGCCATGGCAGACTACGAGAGCTCTAGACGGCGGCGGAATGGCGATGCGGCGGATCGAGTCGCTCCTAGGGTCGACCCTAGCGAAACCGTTTCGATTTGGGGTCGAACAGAGCCGATCCTATGGCATATTTCAGGTGCGGTTCGTGAGGTTCAACGGTTCGACCCGCTCCGTTTTCAGGCCTACTCTCTCTATATCACCATTGTGATGTTTCAAAATTCGCAATACTCCTGTATCGCCGTAACACGGTAACAGTGATTCTTAGCCTGTCACTTTTGGAAAGGTGAACGCATGTATCTTATGGACCGAGGCTTGAACCGCTACAACAAAAGGAGCTTGTAGCGACAGATCCAAAATATGCATAGCAACGGTTTTAGTCTTTCCCCGCTCCTACAATACGTGGAGGATCGATTCAGATAAAATCCGCCGCTAAAAACCCGTTTGTACCGACGGTTCATGGTATGAGCCGCGGTTAAAAATACCAAGCGATTTTTAGCGGGGTTCCTGCTACGGGCTGCAGCTAAAAAATTTCCCAGCGGCCCATTTATTTTTACAGCTCGACTCCCTTCTGGAGTATATAACAAACACTCCGTCGCCAAACCCTAACCGTTCCCCACTCACAGACCGCCTCTCTCTCTCTCTCTCTCTCTCTCTCTCTCTCTCTCTCTCTCTCTCCCCTGCCTCCTCACCTCACCTCTCCTCTGAATCCCTTCTCTCACCCCGGCGCGTGAGGACCCTTCTCTCTACTCATGCGCCATCAAGGTTCCTGCACAGCGGCGCGGCGCATGGCCCCCGCGTGGCAGCGCGGCTCAAGGCCCCCTCACGGCGGCGCGGCTCGAGGTCCCCACACGGGGGATCGAGGCGGTGCGGCCCCCGCACGGCATGGCTCGAGTCCCCTGACCGGCGGATCGAGGCAGCTCGGCCCGGGCCCCCCGCGCGGCGGCGAGGTCCTGGTGGCGATGCGGCTCGAGGCCCCCACACAGCAGATCGAGGCGGTGCGGCCCCCGCGCAGTGCGGCTCGAGGCCCCCTACCGGCGGATCGAGGCGGCATGGCTCGGGGCCCCCGCGCGGCGGCGAGGTCCTGGTGGCGATGCAGCTCGAGGTCCCGACGACGGCGGTCGACAGCTGCTCCTCGCCGACCTTCAGTCTTCCTCAACCTCGACGGATCTGGTGATGGCGGCTGTCAGTGCGCGGGATGTGGAGGCGTTGGCGGCTGCATGGGACCTCGCCGGCGACGGGTGATGGGGTCAACGTGGGCCCAACCTTTTTTTTTGTTTGTTTTGTTGATTTGTAGCGGCGGGTGATGGCAGCACCGCCGTTACAGTTCTCTCCCCAGCGGCGGTTTTAGTCAACCGCCGCTAAAAACAATTATTTGTAGCGGCAGTAAGGTAGCGGCGGTTGGCCTCATCCGCCGCTATAGTTGTTTTTCACCCGTCGCTACATGACGTTATTGTTGTTGTGATTTGTGAACGACCGAAGCATCCAAGGCATGCTGCCGGGGTTGTTCGTCTAGATGTGCGTGCTCGTTGGCTGCACACGACCACCTAAGCGCACTTTTCAGCCCATACAATGAACTGGCTCCTGCTAGGATGCTCGATAATGAACAGTAAATGAGACTCATGCTATACAAGAAGCAGTGAGGAGCGAAACAACATGTAACCTAGTGATAATAAGAGTCTTAGCTTAGTAGCACCTCAAGTTCTAGGTCTGACACCTCGGAGGAGCAAATTTTTTAAGATTAAACAACATTGTGCTTCAATGCTAGGCGACGTTCTCGTCGACCGCGAGGCACCAGTGGTGACTTCGTCAATGTCAATGATTCGTCGGCTCAATCTTCAAAGATGCTCATAGGGTAGAGTTTGTTTACGTGCATCCATAGAGGTGAGAAAAAATATTCAAAGTTACGTATGTGCTCATAGAGGGAGGGTCTGCGTACTGTACGTGCATTCAAAGTTGCACCTGTGGGAGAAAATATATTCGTGATATGGTGCGTCCCAGTTGTGTCGTGCATTGTATGGCCGCATAGGAATCAAAGGCATGGTATTCTCTATAAAAAAATAATCAAGGGCACGACCTCACTAATGAAAATGTTGAAATTTGGTAACCAGGCAGTCCACACTCCATACAGTGGATATACAGCTGGCCAAATTTATAAGAAAAACCATGATGGTGTGAGAGATAAAATGACCAGGCATTTTGTTGGCTTCTAGCGTTCATATTTTATTTCCAACTATTTCTTCTTAAGTTGCATGTTTGAAAGGGTAAAAGAAATAAAATGACCAGGCATTATGGTATTTTTAAAGTCTGACATGGCCTTATTTTTTCTGACCTCGAGTTACAGTCAATATATGTCAAATTTTCACCTATTTTATACTAGAGTTGTAGTGATTATTTTGATGTAATTCTTGAGTATAGATTTTTTTAAATAAAAATCAAGCATCATGGTCCTCTAAAATGCCCGGATTTTTATTTTTCTACCATGTGAGACTAAATCTCATCCTCAAATGAAATTATAATGGTTGAAAATTCAGGTATTATTATCTCCAAGAATTTCAAGATTCTTGTGCATTTGAATCAAATTTCCCAAACCAAATACAACCTTGTACTGCATCTACAATCTATCCACAATGATACTCAAACTCCAACAACATTTGGAAGGAAATTGCAATATGAGCAGAAGGGCTAGGTCGTGCGCGCCTAGGAGGTGGAGGGGGAGCCGAGAAGAGGCCGTGTCGTCGTTGCTTGCTGTGCTTGACGGGGAAGGAGAGTCGAGAGAGAGAGAGAGGGAGCTCTGGCACGGGCGCGCTCCTTGATGGAGAGGGGGGAACAGAAAGCCATTGATGCTTGTTGTTCTCCACGCCGGCGTGCTTCTTGAACTCATCAGGGGGGGGGGGGGGTCGCAATGGGGAGCTCGTCTGAGTGGGGAGCGACGACATGAAAGAGAGGAAAGAAAGAACATGCCAGAAGTAGAAGACGAGGGTAGTTTAGGCAATATTAAAAATATGACAAAAAAACTAACAACGCCGTTAATGGTGTATCAAATATGTGTAGAGATTGTAAATGGATGACATATTTTGTATTAGCATTTTTGCCATGACACATCTTGGAGAAATTACAAATAATTAATTATTCCCATCTTAAAACGGAACGAGATCTTCTACTTTTGTTAACAAAGTCACCGGTGTACCTTTGTTTCTAAATTCACCGTCCAGCGCATCGTGTGGCTCCGCTCGGAGGCCGCTTAGCTGCTGCCGTTGTTGTCCGACGGCCCGCTAAAGCCCCGATGCGCCTTTGATGAGATGCATCTCTGCCTTCTTCCATATCTTCACAAAGACAATCACGATCGAGAGTTTTCACTTCATGTCTCCAATTTCATACCTTTTTTTTAACCAACCATTCAATGCCTTGTTCTCTCTGTTCACGAATGAGATCAGGAGAGGGATCGATCGCTTTCTTTTGGAGGGCAAGACGAGATGGGGCAAGTATGTTATTCTGGCGTCAAAACTAATCACGGAACCTAATTTTTCGGGGCCGCTTCCCCTCCGGCCTCCGCCCTATTCAACCAGTATTCTCCCTCCGCCCACCCCCCACCACCTACAGCCAGCGTGCCTGCGCATCCGGCCAGCCCAGAAACGGCCCAACCAGCGAGCAAGCCGGCCCAGGCAGCAACACACCTTCTTCTTCCTCCATACCTCTACACTTCTTCAGCACGCGATGCTCACCCGACCCAATGGCAGGGCCATGGCTGTTCATCCTTCACCAATCAAAGCTTCAAAACAAAAACAGAATGTTTCAGCACAAAACAACAATTGTTGTATCTATGAAATTCAAATGTTCTAACAATGCAATTCAAATGTTCTATCATTGCAAATTGAATGTTCCAACATTGCAAATCAAATGTTCCAGCGTTACAAATCGAATGTTCCAGCATTGCAAGTCAAATGTTCCAGCGTTACAAATCGAATGTTCCAGCATTGCAAGTCGAATGTTCCAACGTTGCAAATCGAATGTTCTAACGTTGCAAATTGAATGTTCGGTGGAGCAATTGCAATTGTTCCGTGGAGCATGATGATTTGGCGGCGCGGCGTCGACCATGGCGAGCGGAGCAGGCACGGCCATGACGGCGCACGCTCGCGCGGACAGCACCGGGGGCGCGTTGGCGCGGCAGAGCGAGGGACGTGAGCCTGTGCCTAGGGCAGAACGAGGGACGTGAGGCGCAACAGAGCGGAGCAGGCACGGGGCTAGGGCGGAGGTCGCATGTCATCGTTGGAACAGGAAGAACAACAGGCAGCGGTGGGCCGCTTGGGCCGAATTGAAGCCACGCGCAGGGGGGTGGGCGGAGAGCGGATTCTTGTTGCGGTGGGCGGAGGCGACGGTTTCCGTAATTTTTCCCTCCCTGCTTCTATCTGTCACTCGACGCATTTTTAACAAGCAGGCAACGCTTTGGTGGGCCGAATAGCAATGGAAGCAGCTAATTAACCGGCCCGCGGAGCCACACGATGCGTAGATTTAGCAACAAAGGTTCCCTCAAAAAAAAAATACACCGATGACTTAACCGGCCGTGATTTTTTTTTTTTTTTTGCAGAACAGGGGCATGCCCTGGAATTTCATTACTTTGTGGGTAACGAAATTACATCAAGTCTCGCAAAAAGCGTTCAGTCAAAAACTAAAAGAGAGTTCAACAGGAATTAAAAAAAGACTACTTTCTATTACAAGCCATGGGCCACAAGGAAACTCGAACACCCAACAGAAGACTCTAGCGAGATAATCTGATAACTGCCGCTCGAAAATTCCGCTTCTCAGCCGGCATCACGAGTCTTTTGTCCCTCAACCCGTCGACATTGCAATGCCCCTGGTGTTGCTGATGTTTCCAGTGTTGTCCATCGCCCTCGCGTGCATTTGAACAGCAACCTCCTTGAGTGCATTTGCTCCTTCGGATAGCGCCTTCCCTTCCTCGTCTTTCTGGAGACCTGCCCAATACAATAAGAAAGAGCATGCGTAGCATACAATCTCAGTAGGAGATCACACATGTTTTTTATCAAAGCATATCTTGTTTCTTAGTTTCCAGGTCGCCCAGCATATAGCTGCGAGGCCAACCATATGAATTTTCTTGCCCATTGGCATAAAATGCTGGATCCAAGTCCAGTATTGTGTCATGTCTACTGGCCTACAACTAGCCCCAATGACATTCCCCACAATGCTCCATACATACTTGCTGACTGTGCATCCGAAGAAAAGATGATTGATCGATTCTTGTTCTAGACAAAATGCACATTTCTTATCTCCTTTCCACTTTCTTTTGGTCAGGTTATCCTTTGTTAAGATAGCATTTTGACAGATAAGCCACATCCATATCTTGATTTTCAACGGCATTTTCGCTGTCCAGATGACATTGAAGTCTACATCCTCCACATTGCTATGCATTTTATTGTACATAGATTTGACAGAAAAGATTCCAGATTTTTCCAACCCCCATTTTGGCTTATCAGGCTCATTACTGGTGATACATAAAAGCAGAATGTCCCTCGTTAATTTCCACTGATTCTGTAGATTTTCCTCTAACCATCTATTAAAGGTGAAGTGCCAATTCCTTTCTTTCATTTTCTTCACTGTCACCTGTTTCTCATTGCATACTTCATAAAGCTCTGAGAACTTTTCTTTCAGTGGCCGTTTCTCGCACTAGCAGTCATCCCAGAAGCTAATTCTTTCACCATTTCCCAGTACCAAAGTTCTATTTGATATATAGTGGTCTCTAATAGAAAGTAATAAGTCACCCCACACAGGGGAGTCACTTGCTTTCTTTTTTAACTGAGAGATACATTTTCCTTTGATGCACTTTTTGTTAACTATTTCTTGCCATAACCCTTGAGAAGTTTCCACCTTCCACCACCACTTGCATAGTAAGCTAATATTTTGCTTTCTCAGATTTTTTATTCCCAGTCCTCCCTTCTTCCCGGCCGTGGTCTCCTCCTCCCCGTCCCTCTGCTCCGGTTTCCATCCCAAAAAAAAAAGGAAAAAAAAGGGTCTCCCGTTCCCTCTCCCTGCTCGTTCTTTATCTCTCCCTTCCCGTTCCTCTTGCTCGAGGCGTCGAGCGAGACCAGCCCTCTGGCGGCGCGCGCCCCCTCCGTCCCCAGGTGATCTCCTTCCCCATCCTAGGTAGGGTGGCTGCCCTACCTCGCCCTATTGGTCGGTCTGCCTCTGATGAGGTTTGCAGTGATCAAAGTGTGCGGCGGCGGGAGCAAGGCGCGGGCGGGCGCGCTCCATGTAGGTGGCACCTGCATTGAGACGCCAGCGCTGCTTCTGTCCACGCGCAAGGGGCTACCGGCGTTCGTGTCCTGCGACCTCCTTGCCTCGCTGCCCATCCCAGACTCCCTTCTCCTTCATGTCTGCCCAACCCACTTGTAAGTCGAGTTTCGTGACTTTCGTCCTCCTCTAGTTCTTCTCCAATCTGGTCACTCCTTTCAGCATGATGATGTCAAACAAGTATTGCAGCTTGGCGGGGGGCAGAATAGCCCTTTTCATCCGAGTGTTTGACTAAATGATTATGAATTTGAGCACACATGCTTTCTTTTTGTAGTATGGAGGGCCCTCCTTCGAAAACAATATCAAATATTGGTGGCTTGCATGGCATGGTGGGTCTGCCCAACCACATCCTTGTAGCTGCAGCAGGTGATTCTATTGAGAGTTTACCATCAAGTGATGCCACCAACAAATTCGGTGCCTCCTTTGAAACACCATCAGGTCGTAGACTGGTAATAACTCTAAACTTTACATTGTTTACCTTTCAACTATGCATAATTCGGTTCACATCTCAATTCAGTTTTGTTTTATGTTTCAGGTCAAACCGACAGACTATATGGAATTGATTTCATGCATGAAGCCTAATTTGTGGGCAAGCTTGGCAGATGAGATTCCAGCTTGGTCAACCGAGAAACGGAATAAAATTTCTGTTGATAGAACATTGCGGTGGCTTGACGCGTGTCTTGCTTTGGATACGGTAGGATGTTAAGCTAATTCCTCTTGAAAAGTTATCTTCCTGACCTTACTGTATCTTCTAAGTGGTGCTAGAATATTTTTTATCAAGTTATGGGACTAAGTGACACTTCGCAATCGCAAATTGTTTGATGTCTTGTGTGTATGCTTCTCAAGTGAGTATAAAAATAACTTTGAACCTTTTGTAATGCCGAAGGTCACCTTTGTATTTTATCAATCCATTTCGGTGCCCTGTCCTTCCCTCTCTGCACATGTGTATGGAACTTTTTTTATTAATAAAGTGTTCTCTATATCGCCAGAGGTAGTTGTCTTATATTATTGAAAATGTTTCAGGCTTCTGGAACAAATACACTAGGTGTAGTTGTGGGCGGATCCAGCATAAAGCAACGAAGGCTATGTGCCACTGAAGTGTCAAAGCGCAATGTGACAGGTTACTTATTTATCTCGTTTAATATTTTTTTTCTCAATAGTTATACTTCCTATTTACCATCTGTAGTAAGCATAGTCACTGGGTTTGGGTCGATGTCATTCTCCATGAGCTGGAATGTTGTCCCAGTTCGCGGGTCGAAATGAAACATGGTTATTTCCCATGTTGTCTGGATTGCTGTCCTGTTGCCACAGAGACAACATGGAACTGAGGAACAGGATGCGAGAGGAGGGAGAAATGGAGGAGGTCGCTCCACCAGCATATAACAGGATGACTTGACACCACAACGGAAGGGACTGCGGCGGGCATTGGGGCAGCCAAAGGCCCAGAACTAAATAGTCTATCTCAGTGAAGTTGATAGTAATGGAGAGAAGAGGAGGGCATGGGCAGCCAATTTTGTTGGTTGCTACTGGTAGATGCTGGCTGGCCACGATCGATTTGTGGCTAGCGGTGATTCATTCCACTGGAAAAGAGAAAAAAGATAAGAGGAAAAAAAGACAGTGGCTGTGTGTGTTAGCTGTCGGAGGCACGTAAATTAGATGGGTGGATGGGCCAGAAGATAGCAGGCCATGTTATCTTTCCTTCAACCTTTTATTTCTTTTTATCTTTATATGGCACATTATAAACTTGTATGTCTCATCGACACATATTTGTTTGGCCGCGTTCTGTGTTTTGAACTAGCGTCCCAAAGAAACTACCCACTTCGACTCACGTTTTTAGTCACCCGCTTCCCACGTCCCTCGATCCTATGGACCCAGTTTCTGGTTACTATGCTGGTAACGGTGAAGCTAAACATTCGGTCAAATTTGTAGTTACCCTGATTCAGGAGCTGGCTTTATAATGGATGTTTTTGCTACTTAAAAAAAAGCATGATATGTTCCTCATACTGATCCTTTTGTCGCCATATAGGCTTTTGGATTGGAGGATTTGGCCTTGGAGAGAGTACTGAAGAACGTTGTGGTTTACTCAATGCAGTGACGGTGAGAAACTTATCCTTTATCTATGAATTATTGAAGTATGTGCTGATATAATACCCTTATTATAGAGTTCAATTTTTTAATCTTTGTGCAAAGTTGTTAGCTTGCCCCTGCTAATCTTCCTCACTTCTTAAATGTGCAAGTATAAAAGAATATTACCTCTATTAAGGCTGTGTTTGCATGAAAAATCATAAGCTAAATGTAATCTATAAAATTGAAGCGTGCCAACATTAATAAACTAATAATCCCTCCGGTTTTAAATATATGACACTGTTGATTGTTTTCGTTACTGTGACCATTTGTCTTATTTATAAAAATTCATGCAAATAGCTAAATGTATAAGCTAACATTAAAGCGCTTTTGATGATAGATCTAGTGATAATCATTTCACGTTAGTTAACGAATTACTTAACTATATATTGTTGGTCAAAGTCCAATGAAAAAGTCAACGGTGTAGTGTCATATATTTAAAATCGGAGGGAGTAATATTTCTTATCTTCCCTGTATAAATAAGCTCCAGCTCATACTAGACATTTAATTGATTGACCATGCTGAAAAAAGAAAAATTCATCTTTAATAAAATGATTTATGTGTGTTCCTGTTGTGCATCACATGCTTGTTTATGTTGCATGACAAAGAATCACACTCAAGCTGTGTTGTGGACATTGATGTCTGAAGTAGCGATTTTTGTATTCTTGAAGGGTTATATTTTGCATTGCCATTACAGAGCCATGATGGCTTGAAGGGGAAACTTGTCTGGTCTTTGATTACTACATAGCCTCCCTAGACTTTGATTTCATGATTTAGATGTAGTATTTTGATATTTTGAGAAGTATTATGCGACTCGAGTCATTTATTTTCTTTCCTTTCAGGATTGTTTGCCATCAGATAAACCTCGGCTTGTCTCTAGGCTTGGTCTTCCAGGTTGCTGTCACAGGATGACTGGTCTTTCAGTATCTTTGAATTTTGTTACAGCTTCCACAGGATGACTGGATGTTTCACCTTTAATGTTGGCATGTTGCATCTGTTCCATGAAGTTTTATGTTTATGTCTCATTGTGATAACATTGGGTCTGGGCAGTCCTGATTAAGAGTACTGCTGGAAAGGATTAAACCATTGCACCACTCTACAAACTTATCCAAATATTAGCCTATACGATTTGTCTGTGTAGATTGCGCTGGTAAATAATAGTGGTTTATAAATAGATTGAGTATCCTTTGCCCTGTCTCTTCTTTGTGTTATTAAACTATTGTAACAGTTGTAACTGTGACAAGTCTAACAGTTTCCGTATTTTCTGCCTTCTAGAGGAGGTCCTGGAGGGTGTAGCGGCTGGTGTCGACCTCTTCGACTCCACGTATGTTATCCTCTAGCATTGACATTCATCAGTGTGCTCAGCATTTTTTTTTTTTGACGTTTTGGAAATGACAGGTACATTTACCAACTTACTATGGGTGGTTTTGCGCTGGTATTCCCTGTCGACACGATTGAAAGAGAGATGCAGAATGGTGTATTCAAAGATAGCAGTGGAGATTCAACAAAGATAAATCTGCGTGCAACAATATACCGGTAGGTGGTCTGATCATAAAAATAACATCTCCGTTCCAAATCCAATGCAATATATTTTTGAAGACTTGAGAATATGGTTGTATGCATGTGCACTTTAATGAACCGTAAATTTACCATTAAATCTCAGTTTTATGTTAGGCGTAATAACTTTCACTGCAATTTTTTAAGTGCTATTGCTTTGGAATGTACACAAATGTCTCTCGCTGTACTGTTTTAACAGTTATGTTTGCTGGCAGCTCTTCTCATTTTGAATAAAAATGGGAATATAGATTGCATATCTTCTTGATCATTTTAATTTTGAATGCGATAAATTGTCAGTTGAGAAAGCTAAGCATCAAATTGTGACAAGATGAACTGTGACAGCTAAAAGGTGGATATGGAAGAATTCATAGATCTATATATTGAATATGTTGACTATTGATGATAATGCAAAAGATAGGGGCGCATCCCAATTAGAATTTCCGTTTCTTACAGATACTCCAAGTTGAAGAATGTTTACATCTAGATTATCAGAGATGTTGATTCTTTGCTATGCAGTTCATATTTTTGTGGTTTTCTTATCCTTTCAGGAAAGACACATCACGGCTTGTTGATAGCTGTAGCTGTTTCACGTGTCAGAATCACACTCGGGCTTACCTCAATCATTTGCTCAATGTCCATGAGATGCTGGCTCAGATCCTACTGGAGATGTAAGATATGTCAGATTTCCAGTTACTGATTTTAGTAAGGTGATTTCTTTGAGTGAATGATATACATTATCTATTTCTGCAGACATAATCAAGGTTTACAAAACCGCCAGAAACCGGGCGATTTTCACGAAAACCGGACTTACCGGTCCGGTCCGGTAAGTCCGGTTCACCGGTTTTTTAATTTCAAATTTGAAATTTTTTGAAAATTTGAAAAAAATTGAAAAAAAAAATATGTAAAAAAACTAGAAGGAATTTGGAGAATATTGGTGAAAACCAATCTCAAAGAATCGTTCATTTGGTTGGGCAAAAAAATCGCCGAAGTGTTATGGGCGAGAAAAATGAAAATAAAAATAAAAACTCACCTTATCCTTCCCTCACCCGCATTATTCTTCCCCCACTGCCTCATCTTGCCTCACCCGCACAGCCCCCGACGCGGACGCACGCCGGCGCGCTCGATCCGCCGGTCGCCGCCGTCGAAACGTCGCCGGCGAGCCGTAACCGCTCGAGTTTCCTGGAAACCGAAGACATAGCGTCGGTTACCGACCGGTTCGGCTCGGTAACCGACCGCTGCGGCGGCTCTGAAGCCGCGGGCCGAGGAGGCGCGGCGGCGGCGGCGTCGGTAACCGGTCGAACCGTTCGACCGGTTACCGACGATTAGGCGTCGGTAACCGACGCGACCGGCGCGGTTTCGTCGGCGGCCGCGCGGCCCAGAGGTGAGCTGGTTCCAATTTTTTTTTTTTTTTTTCTGATTTTTCATTTTTCAATGATTGTATCTGTTGTCAATGAAGCTCGTACTTTGTGTGAATTGTGGTATGTTGTAGATTGGTGCAATCTTTTATCAATTCTATGTTCTCAATGTGTGGCTAATCATTTTTATAATATGTCACCAAAAATCATGCAAAAAAATCCAACATTTTAAGCCATTTTTTGTTGATTTTCAATTCTGCGTACAAAATCGAGCAAACCGACCGGTTACCGACACAAACCGGTCGGTAACCGGTCAAAACCGACCGGTTTCTTCGGTTTCCAATTCGGAAATTCAAATTTGAATTTTCCGTCGATTTTCGGTCGGTTACCGCGAAAATCGACCAAACCGGGGTTCTCGGCGTCCGGCGGTTTCCTCGGTTCCAACGATATTGCTAACCTTGGACATAATACCCACCATTACCTTCGCTTTTTCCGTTCTATACGGGAGGCTATCAAGGATGGAGAATTCGATATCTTCCGACAGCAGTTTATTGAAAGCAGACGTGCCCATATTGCCACTGCTGTGCTCTAAGATATGATTAAGCTTTCATCTGTCTGTCTTCACAAAATGGACCAATAACTAAATAGTTTTGTGTAAGCTCAATCATTACTAGTAACTGACATTCAAGGTGGACAAAACCTGAACCATTACTACTCTGACATCCACGGTGGACGAAACTTGAGTTATTATCAGGATCCGTTGCAATTTTTCCAAAAAAATATATATCCTGGCAAATGAACTCCTAAACATACACTTCCCTGAAAACTCAGAAGCACCTGATAAATGTTGATTGTTGGTGGTTCATTATCTTTTACTTTTGCATAGTTGTTATGGAATTTTAATTGGATTCAATTGGTTTGCGCTGGAAGGATTTCCATTTTATGCCAATATTTGTTCTAAACATCAGTGCTGCAGCATTGGACTGTCTTTTTCATGTCTAATGCCCTGCCCAAAGTTAGTACTTTAAGGGATATGGAGCACTTGATGATTCATTCATCTCTTGGGCCAAAATTCACAGATGATTTGAATGTGAGTGGTTTTTGTGGCGAGTCTTTGTAGTTTATGGCTATGTGTGAACTTCGCTTGTGAAATTTAAGTGATGCTGAAATTTACTGTATTTCCATTTCTATATATAGTGCTGTTTACGATGCTAAAGTTAACACCTTAAACAAGACTTCTAATCCTGGGTAAGACGCGCCCTTAATAAACACTCTCTCAGTTTTAATTATATGACACCGTTGACTTTTTCATTGAACTTTGACCAACAATATAGGAATGAATATCATTAGATTCATCATCAAAAGTACTTTAAGATTAACTTATATACTTAGCTATTTACACAAATATTTATAGATAAAACGAATGGTCAAAGTAATGAAAAAAGTCAACGGCGTCATATATTAAAAAACGGAGGGAGTAGAAAAAACGCCCACATAACATTGACTTTTTAATGCACATGCAGCACTTTTAAGGAACCCTTCAGGCGTGAAACTTGTCACATATATAATTGATAATGCCCGTTTTGCCCCTCCAGTAGCCCCGCTGTTAGTGTTTTACAGTTGACAAATGCCCATGGGCTGACCAGCATCATCCTCACATCTGATTCCGATTCATTCCCAAATTGATTGATTCTTCTCAACCAATTGTCCTCTGATCGAAATAGATTGTTCATGTGACGGATGATGAGGCATAGCGCCTGGTTTGCGAGCAAGGCAGTGTTGTGTGATGATTTATGACATTATTTGTATATGCATAACAAGTTATATGACTTGATTGAGTAATTTTAAAATTATATGACTAAATCACTCACTTAGTAACATTTTTTTGCGAGTCAACAAGTTGGGTACAACCAACGTAATTCACTCTAAACTTTTTATACAAACTTAGTTAAACTTAAAACACGAACCGATCCTTAGAAATACCTGCTGTAGCCTGCGAGCGAACAGATATTTTATTCGAAAAAAAAAACCGTGAGCATTAGGCCCTGTTTGTTTCCCTCTCAGATTATATAATTCAGCTTATATAATCTATAAGTTGGGAGAGAGTAGCTTATGAGATTATGATAATCTGACCTGTGAATTGCTATAATCTGACTATAATCTGAGATCTGTTTGTTTCAGCTTATAGATTATACGAGCCAGATTATATAATCTACATGGGAAACAAACAGGGCCTTAATTAATAACAAGATAATATGAAATGAAAATTTTATATATAAGAAAAAAGGAAACAAAAGAGGCAGTTCGTCTTCGAAGACTCCCAAGTCCCAAGCCCAAACCCTTCCAAAGGAGCGAGGAGACGAGGGAGGAGAGCAGCCAGCCGCCACCACCGCAGCTGCCATGTCGGGTGGGATCGCGCGCGGCCGTCTCGCGGAGGAGCGCAAGTCCTGGCGAAAGAACCACCCCCACGTCCGTGCCTGCCTCCTGACCCCCATCTCGCTTTTCTTCTTAGTTCGCGCCGGCGCCGCCCAATTCGAGTCTCGATCTGATTTTCTTCCCGTCCTGCAGGGATTCGTGGCGAGGCCAGAGACGCTGGCCGACGGGTCGGCGAACCTTATGGTCTGGAACTGCACCATCCCCGGCAAGCAGGGGGTAAGCGCCCGTTCTGTCCGATCCGATCCCGTTCGATTAGTGGGGCAAAGATGGGACTTATTGGGTATCCTTCTAGGTTGGATCATGCTTGTAGGGAATTTCAGGTTTTTGGGTCTGCTGTGTGCTTAATTACTGCGTAGGCTGGAGTAGTGTTGCGATGCGTGCACCCTTTTCTAGTTTCGTTGTATATGAGATAAATATTGGTTTAGTTTAGACTATATCACAAAGACATGGTCATTGGTATTTTTATTGTTGATGGATTGAGCTTCTTATCAATTTTCTTATGTTGCGTATTATGAACCTTGTATTCCACTTTTTTTATTGACTGCAATCTAGGAGAGTTAATAAGACTTGAGGTAAGCTTTTACCTCACATAAGAATAGGTGTGTTTCTTCACATGGAGTTGCTCTTTACGAGTTCTAATGCCAACCTTCGAACAGCTTTGATGCTTCACACATGTTGAAAGGTTAGAAACCATCGGATTGATAAAGGGTTGCATAAATGATGTTTTTCTTTTGTGTTTATTCATGTTTTAGGAGTTCAAATTATATTCAACATCGCCACCACCATCAGTATAAGTCCTCATATTAATCATGCTGTTTTGTACAATTGTGTTCCTGGTGAATCAATGTTGTTTGTTTCTTTATTTTGTAGCATGTATTTCTCCATGTAGTTTGTTGGAAAACCCTGAAACTTCGAGGTACAGTAATTATACCTGGTTAGGCATCTAGTTTTTTTTTTTTTGTGATACTTCCCAACATTCTTGATTTTATTCAGGTCTGATGCTCCAAATGACATGTGATTGTGTTTTTTAACCTTGCATATTTTGTTTCCTTTTTCTATTATTTCTTCATTTTGTTCCTTCCGGCCAAGATCATTTTATGAGTATTTTCGTCCAGTATTGTTATAGGTGGTTAATTATTACTGTGCTTATATGCAGACTGATTGGGAGGGTGGATACTACCCTCTTACCCTCAATTTCAGTGAGGACTACCCAAGCAAACCTCCCAAGTGCAAGTTCCCACCGGGTTTTTTCCACCCAAATGTATACCCCTCAGGAACAGTCTGCCTCTCGATTCTCAACGAGGATAGCGTAAGCGTCCCAGCTATTTCATAGGTATTGTTTCGCTTAAAGATCGATTCATAATTTACTGGGGTCTCTTTGTACAATATTAGGGTTGGAGGCCCGCTATCACAGTCAAGCAGATCCTAGTTGGAATACAGGACTTGCTTGATCAGCCCAATCCAGCTGATCCTGCTCAGACTGATGGTTACCATCTTTTCATCCAGGTAGAAAGAAAAACTGAACAAGATTCCGCTGTCACTTATTTTGTCATGTTTATTCATCAGTTTTTATTTGTTTTTGAAAATATTGTAGGACCCAGCAGAATATAAGAGACGTGTTCGGCTCCAGGCCAAACAGTATCCTGCTCTGGTTTAAGGATGATTACGTACACGAGAGTGGAATGACTCTTTTGAGACATCCGCATAGTAATTGCGACCTCTTAATATGCATCTGCATATGGATTTGACTAGATATAAGATTTCTGGAAACTGCCCAGTGTAAACTTTGACCTTTTGTGATGTTGGATCTGGCATTGGCTTAACAAAAATCGGTTTCTTAACCGTTGTAAGTGCTGGGAGTAACTGATATTTTGATAACATTGAGCTGAATGTTTGGTGTGTCAGTAATCTGTCTTCTAGGGATGTAAACTGGAGAGCTGAATGTTGGTTTGTCAGTAATCTGTCTTCTAGGGATGTAAACTGGAGACCGTAAGGGTACCACCCAATCCTTTTTAGTTCAATCAAATGAACTAACTTTTCAAAACAGATCCACTTTTTAGAAAACAAGTTCATTTAATTGAACTAAATAGGGTTGGAAGGTACCTATAGGGTCACCCCTTTGCACATATACTCTTCAAGATGCTTTGCTTTCGGTGTGGTATTTATGATCTGTTTCGAGGTTATGTAGGGGCCCTCCATTTCCTCCTTTGCTTAATGTGCTCATTTGCAAATACACTTGTCACTGAAATTTCTGAGATTTCATGTGTTGCATGCGTCTGCTTCTGTTCTCTTTGATTGCATTGAACGTCAAATTGCTGATATTACTGTTAGGACTGCTAGACTCTGAAGACCCATATGATCATATCCATCCATTGTAAGTATTGATTGCATCACTGCAATTTTGTAAATTGAGTTTGCATATCAAACTAGGCACAATTTACATCAGGAATGCAAGCGTCAAACCCACTGCTCACCATGGTCAGGGGCAACGCCTGATATGCCTTAGCTCAATGGCCAAAAATGAAAGTACAACAGCAGAAAACAATAACCATGACTCCAGCAGCAAAGCAGAGCCTTCTCGTTACTAATACTTGTCTATTACTCCTCCTGCAACTTCTGCCATGTAACGGCGTGCTCCATTCACCTGAAGTTCACCAAGGCCTCGTACGTGAGCCCGAGGCACCAGTTCGCCGGCGTGACGTTGGCGGCGATAATGGTCTGCTTCGTGGTGTAGGAGGTGAGCTTGAAGCTGAGCGCCTGGCCGCCGAGCTGCGCGAACGCCTGGTACGAGGCGCCCCAGTTGTGGCTCATGTGTATCCACCCGGTGCTGTTGCCGCTCTTCACCCACATCTCGCCGACGTCGCCGGCGCCGGCCACGTTCGTCACGTACGCCAGCAGCCAGTACGAGTTCCCCTGCAGCGCGAACCGGACCCCACCTTTCCTCACGCACGGCACCCTTTGGTTTTCAAAAGAACGGCGTCGTGGTCAGCAGCGAAAATGGCAGGTCTCAGCGGGGTGAACGGCCGGGAGCAGGCGAGCGCGGCGTATACCTGCGGTACATGACGGGGACGATGCCGGCGTGCCAGTCGGCCATCTTCATGAAGGCAGGTTTGGAAAGGTCGAAGTGGGTGCGCGGCGGGTTGCACCACCCGCCGTTGTTGCTGTCCTGCGCCCAGTTGGGCGGGCACAGGTTGGTCGCGGTCACCGTGATCACCGGCGATCCCCGGCCGCACCACGCCGAGCCCGTGCACCGGATCTGGTAGCACGTGCCGCACCCGTACCCGTCCTGGAACAGCGGCGTGCTCAGCGCCGCCGTGTCGGTCCCGTACCCGGTGGCGTACAGGTTGCCGTACCCGCAGGCACCGCCTGCACAAAAACCAGACCAAAACATGTACTTAAGCGAATGCCAAATGCCAGCGGTAAACGAGCGCGCGGTGGGAGAAAAAGTCACGTACCCATGGTCTCCGCGGCGGTCTCGTCGCCGTAGAACGTCGCGTGCGCCGGAGTCCACTGCAGCGCCCTGAACATGGCGTCCGCGGAGGTGGCCATGCAGGCCAGACAGACGAAAAGAGACACGACGACGACAAAGGAGGGCGACGCCATTATTGCTGTTGGTTTGTCTTTGCTCGTGTTGTTCTTGCTTAAGCTGTGCAGAGCAATGCACGAAGCAAGTGTCTTTATAGCGTGTATTTGATCAATCAGAGATGTGGTTGGTGATGATTGGAGAAGAACACATACTGTTCACAACTTGGCGCGGATTAGAAACGTGCCCGCACATTGGCCGACCGTGGACCTTTGTACGGTGCACTTGGCATACGTGCGGGCAAGAAACGGAGCTGTACTCTGTTGTTCTAATCGTTATTTCAGGCACAGCTGAATAGCTATTGCAAATGTCTCTTCTGAGCATAATGTTCTGCGACTCGTTGTCTTTTCAGATTGGGGAGCGCTGAAAATATGGAATAATTTAGTTGCAGGGTTATGCAATATGGTGAGCACGCCAGCCGACAAGTTCTTGAAAATATTGTTATTTCTTGGTAAAATACTAGTTAAAGATTCTGGCGCTCGATGTCTGAAGAAAAATAGCCAACTTTTGTCGTGTTATCTCATCTCAGGGATGGTGCGACAGCACCTTTTTCTCATCCATTACGTGGTGCACTGACTCTGATGAACATTCCTGAATCCTGATTATCTGACCTCAGAAATTGCAGAGCTTCTTTTTCAATTTGTTCCAGTTCAATCGATCGCAACGTTCCAGCAACTGACTAACTGAGTAAATAATTGTAAGCCCAATACTGTGCATTTACTTGAAGTACGGGTTCAGGGACACCTATTGTACATGTGCAACATAAACAAAATGAAGACAAATACATTCTATGAGTAATAATGCACTCATTCCCCATTTATCCTCATGACGAAAGCCTCAAGAACAGAGGGTTCAGAATCGCTGTTCCACAGAGGAATCATTTCTTTTCTTCTGGGTGAAATGATTGAAGTCATCTTTAATGAGGGCCTGCTTGGTTCCACGCCACAACACGCCACGCCACAGTTGTGGCGACCACAGAATATCTGGCGCTGCTTGGTTGATGTCGGGAGTTGTGGCTGCCACAGTTTTATCAGTACAGAATAGTGTGGCGCGGTGTGGCGAGTTAGGCGGAGAAAATGAGCGCCACAAATTGTGGCGGCGGCGGGTGTGGCGTGGCCAGCTGAGGCTGGCATCCAAGCAGGCCCTGAATCAAAATTTCCAGTCCTAGTTCTAGAATGTCTATATAGTAATAGCCGAGGTGCTGGGACCTGCTACCGGATAGAATTACTTTGTTCTGTTCTTCAATGTGGGGACTTTGTCGAGGCGTGGTGCTATCTCTCAAGTCCGAA
Source organism: Eragrostis curvula (assembly GCA_007726485.1). Taxonomy (NCBI): domain Eukaryota; kingdom Viridiplantae; phylum Streptophyta; class Magnoliopsida; order Poales; family Poaceae; genus Eragrostis; species Eragrostis curvula. The sequence continues at coordinate 41,335,369 of CM017439.1, forward strand.
GCAGATCAACTCCACATGTATATCAACTGGAAGCAAGTCCACACTTGTTTTGTTGCATTACATGCCAATAAAAGATTTGCTGCTTGTGGTTAACTAATTTGATCGCTTGGAAATTCATGCAGCCTTCTTTCGTTTCCATCTATGGCAAGGGTTTAGATGCTTTAGGAAGAAAAAAACTAGAAAAACAGTAGAAGACGACAACCAGCCGAGCGGGCAGCACAGCAGAGCAGAGCGTCCTGTGTACCACAGCTCCTGCAATTCCTGCTGCAAAAATTGTGTGTTCCATCTGGCTGTCAAGAGAAGTTCACCCGGGCCTGATACGTGAGCCCGAGGCACCAGTTCGCCGGCGTGACGTCGGTGGCGATGATGGTCTGCTTCGTGGTGTAGGATGTGAGCTTGAAGCTGAGCGGCTTCCCGCCGAGCTGCGCGAACGCCTGGAACGCGGCGCCCCAGTTGTGGCTCATGCGTATCCACCCGGAGCCGGAGCTGCTGCATCCGCCGCGCTTCACCCACATCTCCCCAACGTCCCCGGCGCCGGCGACGTTGGTCACGTACGCCAGCAGCCAGTACGCGTTCCCCTGCAGCGCGAACCGGACGCCGCCCTTCCTGACGCACGGCACGCGGCGGTACATGACGGGCACGATCCCCGCGCGCCACACGGCCATCTTCATGAACGCCGGCTTGGAGAGGTCGAAGTGGGACCGCGGCGGGTTGCACCACCCGCCGGCGTTGGAGTCCTGCGCCCAGTTGGGCGGGCACAGGTTCGTCGCCGTCACCGTGATGATAGGCGAGCCACGGTAGCACCACGGCGAGCCCACGCACCGCATCTGGTAGCACGTCCCGCACCCGTACCCGTCCTTGAACAGCACCGTGCTCAGCGCCGCCGTGTCCGTCCCGTACCCGGTCGCGTACAGGTTGCCGTACCCGCACGCGCCACCTGATAAAAAAAAAAAGGCCCGAAACTTGTTAGCAAATGGCAAGTGCGTGGAGGAAATTAAACGAGCGTGGCAGCTAGTTCGGCAGTGCCAAACACCAAACTGCCAATGCAACTTACCCATGGTCTCCGCCGCGGTCTCGTCGCCGTAGAACGTGGCGTGCGCCGGAGTCCACGGCATCGCCGTGAACCTCGCGTTCGCCGCAGTGACCATGATGGCCAGAGATACGACGAGGGCCAAGAAGGCTGTGGATGTTGAAGCCATTGCTCTGATTTTTGCTCAGCTTTTGGTGTTCTTGCCTGAGCTCTGCAGAACAATGGGTGAGGCGAGTGTATTTATAGTGACTTAGCGAGCGTTGGATGGATCATCCAGAGTGGTAGTTGCTGATGATTGGGCGATGAACAACATTGTCCACGACGTGCGCGCACACACAAGAATCGTGGAGATTTGTACGGTGCGCTCGGCATACGTGCGGGCAAGAAACCGAGCTGTACGCTGTTATTCTATCCGTTATTGTAGGTACGGCTGATTGTATATTGAAATTGTGTCTTCTGATCACAATCATTTAATACCTTTCGCCCTTTTAGATTGGGGAGAATGTGGTATAGTTTGGTTGCCGACTTATAGTATGGCGAACATGACTGCCGCGACTAGGTTTCGAAAGGATTTCATTTTGTTGACATAGTTAAATTATGTGGTGCTAGAAAATAGTCAACTTATGTTGTTGTATCAGCATTGTATATCAGAGAAGGTGCAACATTTCCCATCACCTTAGTAGCTCACGAGTTGTGATGAGTCCCTGACTGTTGGGACTTGGGAGGCCCACAATTGTAGCCATAATCGATGAGTAATCGCATATTGAACATAGATGTAGTATTTACAAATTGTTGAGCTATATCGAATGATTTTTTTTATGTGCGTTTCCCAAATATAATTTAAATATTGTTGAATACTAACAAATTGTTGATCTTGTATTACAAAATGAGAGTGGTTTTTATGAGCATAGGGGCACATGCCCCTCTAGTTTGACTTTTAATTAGGATCAAATTCACAAAGTCAAATTGATTGATTGTTGAATCAGTAGTTGTCAACATGCCTAATTAACATATGAAATCGCCATTATTTAGGGTCAAATCAGTCATAAGCATGTTGACATCGCATATGACATTTTTTTATTTATAGCCTTTCTTCTTCACCAAGCAGCATTTTGGGAACTTTTGATGAAACTAAAAAAAATAGTGACATTGTACCACAAATTTATTGATGTAACATGCAAAATAGTTTAGTATATCCAAATTATAATTTCGAAATTGGTTGATATAGTACTCAAAATTTTATTTCGAATAAATTATTGAACTAGTCACAACTATTTGTTGAACTGGTTATGAGATTATAGAACTACCTTTTGAATTTTGTGTTGACATTTTTTGTTGTTGATCCGGCCATTTATTTAATTTCCACTAATTATTGAACTACCTGTTATATATTGTTCAGCCATACTATAGACATTCCTTGTCAAACAAAGAGAGGGACTTAGCTCAAAATTACAGAAGCTAGTGGAAATACAGAACGAAAAAAAAGGAGAAAGAATCAAGCATTTCATTTCTGGCTTGTTCCTTATAACGCTGTTAACTATATTAATATCTAGTTGAAGTTAATCAGCTAGGCTTATAGGCGAGCGTGCATCTGTAGTTTCAGGGGGAAAAAGAAGAATAGAAAATATCAGGCGCTCCCAATTTTATTCCAAGGTAGGAAATATCTCTGGAAAACAGAGACAGAAGGATCAATATCAAAACTCAGGACTCATTTCAAACATGGAAATCACAATTCACAACAGAGAGAGGGAATAGGTTACAGTTTCACCACGTTCCAAACTGAAAAACATGTAGTAGCTAGTCAATCCTTGTCCGTCACGTTCCTTTTTTTTTGTGTAAAGGTGAATTCTTGTTCTTCGATTGCCAGTTGCCGCACAGCCATAACCAACAGTCTAACAGCTGATTCATACTTGATAGCAATATAAGTCTACCTGTATCCGTATCCGACATTAGGCGGGTACGGCTGATCAAAGCGCGACATCTGCTGCATTGGAGGCACTGACATTGTGCCGAAGTTGCCGTCTCTCTTGTCCAGCTCCACCTTGTGCTGTGTCTGAAGTAGCAATGTCATTAGAAGACTTCAAGTGTCAGAGAATGGGATTACCTGAGGTGAGTGGCATGAAACTATGAAAGTGAGTGCAGTTACCTACCTGCATACATGAGCAAACCCTGCACACAGAACAGGGCAAAAAGTTAGGAAGAGCGAGCGATTTATGATATGGAAAAATTCTCAAAAGGAAATAGTTGGGATTTGGGAGAGGGGCCTTACGTCCAGTAGACCATGTCAGACATGCAGGAGATGACATGCGCAACCTCTGAAAGTTCGCTGTTGCCTACGATGCACGCGACTAGGGAGCAGATGCAGGCGAGTTGTTGGAGGAGAAACATGAAGCTCTGCAGTAGTAATTCGAAGATAAGTTTTTTATCCTGAACAGATGTTACTAAAATGGGTAAACAGCAGACGAAGTAAGCAGTACGATGATGCAGTTGTCGCATTGAGTTGTCTGGATGTTGAACTCGTCCTGAAGCAAGAATCGGGTGGAAGCAACTGAATTGCCGAAGCAGCAGAACACCTGAAGAAAAGATGGAAACATCAGTTTAATTCGTTCAGCTTCACCATACAACTACATGGTACGATCGTACAGATGAAAGGGCACTTATACTACGTACAAGAAAGAAAACAGGAAGGAGAGAAATGGAGATTAGAAGAAAAAAGTGCGCATTTACCTCAGTTGCTAGGCAGACCTCTGGGCACCTGCTCTCGCCGCACTTGCCACTGCACGGCATGTACCCAGCGCAGCACACGTATCTGAAACACAAGTAAGGAAGATTAACACATGTGAAGAACACTTGAGAAGTAACAGTTGCACTGCAAATCAACGGCACAGAACGACCAGAAAAGAGATAGAATCGATGAGCAGATTCATGCTACCTTGACATGTCATTGTAGAGCGCGCGCCTGCGCAGCATGTAGGACACGCACGGTCCACTGCAGAACAAGAAAATGCATAAACGATGTTGGTTAGATCTTTACTAACATACAACAAGGAGTTCAGAAGTTCAGAAATTCGAAGCAGAGCGCCAACTCACCACCACAGCGACAGGCAGCACCCTGCAGGAACCAAAAGAAACAAGGTTAGCATGAAGCTCTGAATCACAGGTAGGAATCACCCCAGAACAAGGAGAGGGGGGAAAGAAGAATCAGAGCACACGCACATGGGAGATCCGCCGTGGCGGCGTTGGTGAGGTCGGTGTGCCAGACGTTGCGGTAGCTCTGCCGCAGCTGCATCTTCTCTATCATCGCCTCCGCCCTCGACGCCATCTCGCCGCCCGATCGGAACACCTCCCCGTCTCCGGCCGGATCGGCTGCGTGCGTGCTGCGCCCGGCGAACGAACACGAACGGCAGAGGTACCCACCACGAACGTTTCGCGCAGGCTGCTGTACTTTAATGGGGCCGCGTTCCTTCTTCGGTAACGTCTCGGCCGGCCGGTCATTGGAAGTTTCGACCGGTCCACCTCGACGACCGCACTAGGCAAAGGAGCGCCGAAGTTTGAAAAGTCGATTGGAGCGCCGAAGAAATTGTCAGGAAAGTCCGTGCCGTTGCGCGCCCGGCCGGGAGCCGGCGCGGCACTGGAATGGCGTCGCGTCGTCGCGTGCGTTGGCTTCGTCGATAAGACGAGGGCGCGTATGAGTTAAGCCAGGGCCTGGTGTGCCCTGCAACGCACGGCTTGCTTGCTCCGAATAGATCTCGCACAAACCACAAGTGCTGCAAAACCCGCGCATGTGAGAACAAGTGGACAACGACACGCGAGGGAATAACTGATGACACGGTTAAGGAAACACCAATAATACAGCTAACAGAACCTTAATCGCAAAGGAAAAATGAGAGGGGTCTCCGGCTTGTCCATGAAGCCTCTGTTGTTTTGTCTCTGTCAGTCGGAAGATTTGGCTGCACTAATTGTGCACGCGCCTTGTTCCAAATGGCGGACAAGGGTGGTAATGTCCACGATGTGGAGCACTGGATAGTCTGGATGGGCCATCGGCCGGTCTGCGACGACTGACTTGCCCGCTTGTTCGACGGGCTGTTTTGCAGCTGTTTTATTATAGCGGCTGCTGAAGAAATAACTGTGAATACTGTAGCTGCTGCTGAAAAAATAACTGAAACACTGTAGCTGCTGAATCGCAGCCGCTGTAAAGCAGCGAGGCGAACAAGCTGAACGTCGGGACATTTTGAACACGTGCCGTATTGCTGCGATATCTTCGATACACCACCAATCCGCCCCTTGGAAAATGATGCAGTCATGCAGATATGCTGCACCCTACTGGATTGTTGGGCTGATTTATTTATAATGGGAAATAGTTTTAGCCCAAAATTGAGCCCACATGTATGAGTCACATCGAAGCCCAGGTAACAGAATCATTTCTACTTTTCGACAGTAGAACTCTTTTTTTTAAAAAAAAAATACTAGGGAAATTGAGAGCACATGCCATGTTGAACTGCCAGCAACTCGACAGAGCTTAGTGGAAAAGCGTAGTTGCTGGCAGTTCATCCTAATTAGCAACATTTTTTTCCTGTCTTTCGTGATTTCACATTACAAAATTGAGAGCGTAGTTGCGCTGTACGTACAAAGACAAGCAAATTGCATCGTTCTTGGCTACCCAGATATGATAGGCTGCCACGAAATAGTAGGGAACATTCTCTCTGCCGTTTGTCTTTACGGGTCCGAGGTCACACATATCCGCAGATAAGTACTCGTCATGTGCTACAGTACGAAGAAAATGAATTTTATCCGCGTGCCAGCTCTTGTTCCTTGTTAACCCAAGCTATCCGCTGGCCTAGATACGTACGTACGATTAGTAAGCTAGTTTAAGCATCTCCGCGACGTGTCCAATACTCCAGGTGCACGTACCGTACCATCATTGCCCACATCAAAATTTTGTTCCCAAACCAAATCCAAACCCAACTGCGGCTCGATAATGTCTCCAGTCCCAGCTAGCTGTCAGATCGGTATTGCGGAAAAAACAATATACACTTGCTGCTGCTTCTATTTTTTGTTCCGTACCGTCCCTTCGTTGGCTTGGACTGGTTCATCCGAGTGACCAGGTCCATACCAGCAGCCTGATTGATCACGCTCGAATAATAATACATTAGCAGTTGCATAATTAAATGGCTTCAGTTAGCGGTTACTGGGATGCACTCCCCATGGCCGCCGGCCGTCGATTCTAGTTCCAGAAGCAGAGCAGATAGATACGCGACTGGACGGCGCCGTGCCACTTGAACCCGACGGCTATGTGGATTCGTTCGCGCGCTCCCGTGCGCGCCATGTGGTTCGTTGCTCTGTACCTGTGTGATTTGGCTCCGCCGCCTCAGCGAGATGGCCGCGGCACGTACCACATGCCCGCCACTTGTGCGGATGCGATAGCACCGGCCAGTTTGCCGTCGTCAGGAACTGATCGGGACGGCAACGCCAATAATTCGAAGAAGACGGAGTGAAAAGTACAAAAAATTGTCACCTAAACGCAGCTAACAATTGTTCATGGAATGATTGGAAAGTAAAAACCGTTGGGAATTGGGGGGCAGTACTTTTTGAGCGTTGATATGATGATGATGCGTGGCAGATTCCTGACGTGCCGGGGCAAGTGGTTGTGGTGGAACAAGTCGTATGCCGGAGACCTGGCCACGGCAACGAGTCCAACTAGGACGGAAACAGGGAACCAGTTCCGGTTCCGACGCGCAGGCGGACGCGGATTCGTGCAGTGAGAACACCTGATCGGAATCGTGTGTGTGTTTTCCGGGCAGTTCTTGCCCACCCTCCGAGCCGAGTAAGCTTAGCTCCCGCCGTAATAAACGAACGAGCTGCTGGACCGAAGCTTCGGCGCGTACGTGTGCGCGGCTGCGGGGCCGCAGCCTTTTAGTGCAGTTGCCGCTGCGGCTGCGGGTGAGGTCAAAAACTCAAACCAAACTCGCGACGCCACCCACTTCCCCGCCCCAAACGCGCCACGCCGCGACACGCCACGTCCCTCTCAACCGCCCGTCCGTCGGCCTCAACGCGGCGAAGCAAACAGATCGATCGATCAGCTGCCCTGCCGCCTCCCGCAATCCAGAACCCACTTGTTCCCGACTACTGCATCTTAAAAGACTCCGACACCCAACTCCCACCGCCTGATCACAGCTCGGTAACCGAACCCACTCGTACGTACAGGATCATCCATCGTCGCCAGAGCTGCGCTGCGCTGGCGGGCGCCTTGGCTCCGTCCCCATGGAGAAGAAGCTGCTGCCGCTGGTGCACAAGCACGTGCACGGCGCCGGCGGGGGCGAGCGGATGTGGGCGCGGCCGTGGCGGTGGGCCAAGACGGCCTTCTTCCTCGCCGCGATGCTCGCCTCGCTCCTGCTCGTCTGCGCGCCGCCGCTGCTCGTCGTGCTCCTCGACCTCGCGCTCCCGCCCGCGCTCCTCTCCGCGAGCCTCCGCGCCAGGCTCCGAGGCGACGCCGCCGACGCGTACGGGTCCTTCGCCTCGGCAGCGATAGCTCAGGCGCGGGCGTTCGACTTCCGGTCCTCGCTCGTCGACCTGCCCGCCCTCTCTGCCGCGCGCGCTCTGCTCATCCTCTGTGAGTTCTCCCGTCCGATTATACATACGTTCTCTCCTCGTGCAGCTATTTCGATCACCTCGACTTGAACTGACCAAGGTGTTCGACGCCGTTCTCTCTTTCTGCAGGCGCGTACGTGGTGTGCGGGGGAGGCGGGGCGTACTTGTGGGTGGTCGCCGCGTGCGCCGCGGGGTCCGTGTCATACGCGCTCGCCAAGGCCGCGGCCGTGCTGCCGCGCCGCGCCGCGACGCAGGCGCTGGCCAGCGCGGGCGCCGTGTCCGTGGCCGGCCCGGGGGCCATGCTCCTCTTATCGCTGGCGCTCGCCGCCGCGCACCTGGCCGCGGCGTACCGGACCAGCTGCCGCGAGCGCCGGCGCCTGCTCGTGTACAGGATCGACGTCGAAGCGGTGAGTGCCCGCCCGCACAACTAATTCCTCTACCTTCCGCCCTGCGATACGCACGTGCAACCACCTTTCTTGCCGCGAAAACTTCTTCATGCCTGCTCAACGCAACGGAAATTGAAAAAAAAAAATGCAATGTCTCTCCCCCCCCTCTCTCTCCCGGCGTAGTTGCAGCCATGAGCCCATGAGCATGGACGCATAGTGGAAGGCATGATTCCCACGAATAATCCAGGCATTTTGTTAGGGCTCATCGACACCCCATCACCTCTGCTTTCGGTGACAAAGAAGAGGAAATCAGATTCGAGCGCATAGTCATTAACGCGTTTGCTGCAACAAGCTGCATAGTTTAGGCAAAAAGGTTAAGACATGCTAGTTGCACTCCGCTGGATCCGATAAGGATAGCTGCTGATGCATTTTGAGAGTAGTAGCTTAAAGTACACCTGTTCCAGTTTTAGTATATTATCGAAGCACTTATATATTTATTATGCTGAACGACCTAATGATTTGTGATTTATATGTGCAGGTCAGGCTAAAAGGTGGTCATCAAACACCCAAAAGCCTGAAGCAATGTAGTGTCTGACACTCTGTCTTCATCCTTACAACTAGGAGGCGCGACATCAGCATATACGTAGGCAACCGGGAGATTTATTTTAGAGGCAAAATTTTGGTTGAGTTGTTGTTCTTTATGTACACAAAGATACGTTCCTGTATACTCAGTCACTGTCGCAAGTGAACATACTGTAAATACAGATCAGCTGTGCTTAATCAGTCCGGCCTCCTGCGACGCGACGCAGGACGAGCCGTGTTCAACGTCCCTCCCTGTTCAACTGCAGTGCCTTCTAGAATTCAGATTCGTCCTTCTGAAGATACTAGTCAGCGGCCTCAGAAAATTTCATGCTGTACCAACCGACTAGTGGTTCTAACATGCGTACGAATTCAGAGAAACTTCGTTTTCACCGAAGAACTTTCAGACGGAAACATGGAACAGACCACAAAGTTCAATGGTGTTCCACTTCCGCCTCCTTAACATTTCAGACCAAGCTAGTTCAGGACAAAAATTGAAAGGAGACATCGCTCTAAAACCAGCAACCTGCTTCTAGAAATCCAAGTTTCTGAACAAAGTTTCTGAAACTGAGAGGCTACTTTGAAGCGTCAGTTCAGACATGTGGAAAACACACCGTGTAAAAGCTGCAGCCTGCAGGGGATACTCCAATCCAATAGGATGCGTTTCACATTTCCAAACATCTGGCACCAGGTCTCAGGTGACGTTAACGGCAGACGCCTTGGACGTATGGCAATTCTCTATATACTGGGCATGGCGTTTATATAGAGAACGTGCGACCTACAAGGCTAACGGAGAGAGAGGGGCAAGAAGTGGCACTCGTTTGACAAGCACGCCCGTAGCAGTTTGATATGTATTATCCGTTGGAAATGTGCAGCATGCAGCCTTGAGAAGGAGTTCCCTACATGATCAAAGCAATCACGCATATACATATCAGAACTTTGAGCATACACAACTTCGTAAGAAGTTTCGGAAATCAGAACTTTATCTTTTTTTTTTTGAGCAAAATCAGAACTTTATCTAAAAAAAAACCTTCGTAAGAAGAAGGCCGTATACATGTTTCAGAACTTTGGACGAACCGGAAGAAGGGCCTGTAACCAAAAATGTTAGTGAGAAAAGGCCGGCCCAAGCCCAACAAAGATCAGGCCGATCTCGAGTGTTTTCCCCCAACTGAGAAGTACAGCACAAAGGCTTGCCCTCGCCGCCGCCGCCGCCGCCGCCGAAAATGGCATCCACCTCCCTTCTCCTCCGCGGCCGCCACACCCACGCCCTCCTCAGCCGAGCGCTCTCTACCGCCGCCACTACCACCGCTGGTGGCGCGTTGCCCTCATCTTCGAGCATCAGGAGGCGCATCAGCCGGGAGCACGACCCGGACCGCGCCGTCTCCATGATCAAGGCCCTCGACACGGCCTCCCTCCCCGCCAACGCTACCCGCAACGCGCTCCCCATCGCCGCCCGCCGCCTCTCCCACGCCGGCCGCATCGACGACGCCGAGGCGCTCCTCTACTCCCATCTCCGCGCGGCCACCACGGAGCTCCACCTCGTCGCCGTCCTCAACGGCTACTCCGCTGTCTCCCTCCCTGAGAAGGCCCTCTCCGCCTTCCGTTCCGCTGCGCCATCCCTCCCCTTCCCCGTCACGGCGCTTTCTTTCAATGCCGTCCTCTCCGTCTTCCTCCGATGCCTCCTTGACAACCGCATCCCGGAAATCTTCGCCGAGCTCTCCAAGGAGTTCTTCATCACCCCCGACGCCGTATCATACAGCATCCTGACCAAGGCTTACTGCAGGATAGGTGACGATGAGAAGGCGCAGCAACTGTTGGTTCAAATGCGTGAACAAGGTATCCCGCCGAACACCAGGTTCTACACCTCATTGATTGATTCCATGTATAAGCAGAAGAAGACTGAGGAGGCAGAACGCTTGTGGAAGGAGATGCTGGAGAGTGGATGTCAGCCCGATGTGGCAACCTATAATGTGAAGGCCATGTACTACGGATTCCATGGGAGACCGGAAGCGATCCTTGAGTTGATCGCGGAGATGGAGGCTGCTGGACTAAAGCCAGACATTGGTACCTACAACTTCCTCATGATTAGTTATTGCAGGAATGGGAAGGGGAACGATGCCAAGCTGCTGTTCAATTCACTCAGTGAGAAGGGGTACACTGGAAATGCTTCCACTTACAAGCATATGATGGCAGAGCTGTGTGCCCTTGAAGACTTTGACGCCGCGTTGGGTATCTTCAAGGAAAGCTGGAAGAGGAACAAGATCCCAAATTTTAAGACAATGAAAGGGTTGGTTGAGGGATTGACAAAGGGAGGCAGGGTGTCTGCTGCAAAATGGGTTATTGCGAAGGTTAAGAAGAGGTTCCCAGAGAATTCGCTGTCGGGGTGGAAAGAGCTCGAGAAGGAGCTTGGGCTAGACTCCGATAGTGGAGACACTCCTCAAGCAAAAAGTACATCTGATGAACCTCTTTCTCAGGCAAAGTCTGATATTGCAGAGGTGCTTGAGCTGGAACAATCAGTTGTCAACGAAACCAATGAATCAAAGGACTCCTCTTCTGATGATGAAGCCCCTGAGCCTGAAGCATTCACTGCTGAGGAAGCGCTGCGGCGTCCTGCTTAGTTGGATATTATAATCTTCGTGACATCGTGAGTTTAATTTGGTTAGGATGCTTGCATTATGCACTTTCTTGACATTGATGTTCCCTGCAAAGATAATAGACTCCTGAGGTGCTAACATGAATAATTAGTTACTATAAACATAGCACAGTCTTGCCACACTAACATTGTGTTTAGTGAACTTTTGCATGATCCTCGTGAATAGACCATAAAGTTGCCACATTAATAGTGGCAATCAATTATTAGGAATAAATGATAGATAAAAGAGTTGTAACAAATGCTTATACTGGGTGGGTTGATACAGGTGATATAAAGGTTTATGCTCAAACACTCAGTAGAAAAACTGACAAACACTACACTAATAGAGAACCACAATAGCATATTCTGTATGACCATTTGATGTCCACATTGGGACTTAGCAGATTTTCCTTTTTGAACATGGATTTCACTGACATGCATTTTATATGGTCCTTGGATTTATAAAATGATACTCCAGTCACTTTATATCATGGATGAATTTTCTTTTGTGAGATTCGCAATTTGACACAACAAATGTTTGCAAAAAAGGTACGAAGTAGTTTCTAGGTTGGCATCCCAAGTCATTTGATTCTTATTTACCAAGGTCATTTTTTTACTTTTTTACCAAAGTTTGAAGTCCTACTAATCTGCACAGATTTACAATTTTAATGTGCAGTGGCAGATTTCCTAACAACACAATATGACAATAGGATACCAATTCAACACTTCTTTCCCAGAAATAATTTGAAACTTGCAGATGTCAGATGGAGACCTTTGTTTGATATGATGAAAAGGGCTAATAGGATCCCAATCAATTTTCCTGCCTAGATACATTGCTCGTAGCTGTCTAGAACTTAGTGAGGAAAGGGGCAATCGTACTTTTGAAAATATGCAGCTTAGATTATCATCATGTAAGAATCAAGGAGAATAAAATATATCAATAACTTCAATGTATGAATTCAGCTACTTGGCTACCAATGTCACTCAACTGTCCATTAGTTCCTTTGGCCTAAACATCCTTACAAATGTATTCATCCTAATCTTCTACAATATCAAGTCATCTTTGCTTTTATCTATGTGGTAATATTCACAAATCAATGAGAAAGGAACTTAAAAGTAAGATCAGAGCAAGTAACCTACTTGTTTGAGAGGGTAAATATGGTGACTTACTAAGTGCTTGATTGCCAAATTATTTGACTTTTAACGTTCGGAAACTTGCTTTATGCTTGTAATAACGTTCGTGAAATTTTCCTTTTTTGGGGGCACATAACGAAATTGGTTGGGATGTAACTTACGTAATCCAACAGTATACTAATTTATCATCTATGTTCCCATCAGAGCTTGAATTTTGTGTTAATTTTTATTGAATCATTCCTAGTAGACTGTAAATAAATATATTTCCAATTATTATTTTGGCATACAATTCATACATATGGCATCTAAGAAACACGCTTCAAACTCTACACCTGCAGATTCATTCACTTCAGTAGTCACCATGCATAGAAGAGATTTGAAATTCATTCGCCAACTCACAGCATTAAACAAGTGTCTTACAATTTCAGTTTCAGCTGTAATGTGCAACAAACAAAATCTCAGTTTCAGCTTCTTTTAACTGAAATTAGAAGCATCACCTATTTCTTGACTAGATTCATTAGTATCTTCCTGCTCACTGCAAGCATCAACAAGTTCTTGTGAGAACCGAACATCTACCTGACTAGTCAGGCATCACATCCCTTAAAAAACAATACAGTGTTTTTCTCCCAACTCAAGTAGCAAATGACTTCATCATCGCTCCCAAAAGAAGAAGAAGAAGAAGTACCGAACCCATGCACCTTCGCCGGAAGAGATCGCTGAAAGTTCAGATCCGAGGTGCAGTACAATAACAGATCGAGATCGCTGTCACCGGAAGTTCTTAACCATCGGCAATCTGCGCCTGTGCAGAGTTGGACTAGCAGTACATTGCCACCGCTAGTCGGACGGCGACGCCAATAAGCACGTCGTCGCACGGTCGGGTAACGTTTAAATTGCTGTTCCGTGAGTTGACTCACGAACAGTTGGTGTCATCGTACAACAACTAACTGCTACAGCACGTACGGCGCCTCCGGCTACAGTCTCTGGCCGGTAGGTCGTCACCGAACTAGTCGAGGCAATGCGTCATGAGGTGTGGTTGCGCCTTGCGCGTTCGCGCACTCGCGCCGCCCAGCGCTATCTGGTGGCTTGGCTGATACGAGTACGATGAGTGATGCCTCCCTGCTTTCCGAGCCCACATACCATACAGGTGCCCGTCAATGTCCAGCACTGGTCATCAGCCAGTACGTATCAGTTTTCTGCATGAGAAGCATGTGGTGACTGGTGATCAATTCCAGCCAGTGCAGCTGGGTGCAGCTGGGAAGCTCGCGCGCACAGACGGCAGGCGCAAGTAGTGCGATACAGGATAGCTGAAATGCTTGCTCTGGGGCAAGCCAACGTACGACTGACCGTCCATCCGCCTCGACAGCCCCATCCCAACGGCCAAGACAACTGCCATAGTGACCAACTGATAGGAATTGGCCCGATACCGTATGCCGTCTCTGTTTCTTTCTTGTTCTTCAGCATGTCTATGTGGCGCTATGCAATCTCTCTTTCTGTGTCTTCGATCGTTGCGTCGATGTGCAATCAGCTGCCCGTCCCTGCAGGTTTCATCGGTATTGGCTAAACTGGTCAATAGCTAGTGGTGCTGTATACTACTCGATCGTACGCTTCCTGGTGCTTCTACCGGTCAACTTGCCGTTTCATTGGTCGCATGCATGGATCCATCTCTGTATACTACTCGATCGTACGCTTCCTCGATCGATCGTATGCTTCCTGGTGCTTCTACCGGTCAAATTTCCTAAGCTACATGGAACACAGTTATTTCCAAAGCTACATGGAGTACTTGATATAGCTTTGATGTGGACGGGCCGATGCATGCAGCTGGACTGAACGATATATAATCAGCTTAATAAAAAATACTAGCTTGCAGTGCATATTTATACGTGTTGATAGTTCACCTCAAGAAAATGGACCTTACACGGATCTGAACGCTGAAATATATAGCTTGGAGTGTCATGATCTCCTCATAACTATTCATCTGACCTTTCAGTTATGCAACACTATTCGCGATCGAACTACACCTTTCATCGATTCTAATGCGTGGAACTTTCTGAGCACGACTAGAATGGGAAGACTAGTAAGGCACCGCACACATCAAACGTCCACAAATATGACGCCCAGGATTCCCTTTCTGCGTATCATATTATCCAGATGAAGTCTCACAAAAATTCCACCGAGCTAGAAGAGGGCACGTTCTTTGACAAACTTCCGTAGATACCACCTACTATAACTTTTTTTTTCGAAAGTTCCGGCATATGCCGGCATTTGATTATAAGAAGAAATAGAGTTCGCACGCCAAAACGCGCTTACAACACCGGACGGAATTAGGAGCATGAGCTAACTCCGTCGTAGACAAAGGCAATTACTCAATAAACAAGTGGACAACTAACTCAGCGAGCCTCTTGGCTCCCGCTGCACTCCACATGGAGACCTCCTCCTTGATCTCGTTGATGATCCGATCCATGGTTTTCTCCTTTCCTTCAAACACTCTTGCATTCCGCTCTCGCCAAAGGGCCCAGATTACCATGATGATCAGCGATCGAACACCCTTGAAAGCTTCTGTGCCGGGGCCCTCGGCTAAGTCACTAAACCAGGCGGCCACTGTGTCCCTGGCTACCCACGTCGCCGGATGCAATTGCGGTGCTCAGATCCAGGACCCATCGATCATCCATACCTGGGAGCTGAAGGGGCATTCAGCGAAAACATGCAGCGCTGTTTCCAAATTCCTGAGACAGAAAGGGCAGAAGTACTGATTCGGCCATTGACGTTGCTGCAGCCTGTCCGCCGTCCAAATTCTGTTCTGCAGCAACAGCCACATGAAGAACTTGCATTTGGGAGGTGCCCAAACCTGCCACACCTTCTTTGGAAAGAAAGAATCAATGCCACCATCAAACTGCATGTCGTATGTGGATTTGGCCGTGTACTGCCCTGACGCTGATCGAGTCCATCTGATCTCATCATGTTCTTGTACATTGAGGTCAAGTTCGAGGTCATCGATCAGTGTCCACAGATGGACATATTCTTGAATTATGGGGTGTTCGTTTTCAGAGGTCTAAATTTTAGAGGGGTCACATCAAAGAGAATTTTGTTATTTAGAAGTATTAAATAAAGTTTAATTACAAAACTAACCGCAGAACCCCGGGTCTAATTCGCGAGACGAATCTAATGAGGGTAATTAAGCCATGATTAAATGACGGTTACTGTAGCATCACTGTAACAAAACATAAATTAATTAGGCTCATTAGATTCGTCTTGAAATGAGCATTCATCTGTCAAAAAGGTTTTGTCATTAAATTTTATTTAATGCTCCTAAATGACAAGATTCTCTTTCATTTTAGAGGTCTAAAATTTAAAGGGGTGGAAACGAACACCCCCTTAGGCCAACCGTGAGATCATGCATGATGTCCCGGATCCAGTTGTGGTCATGTAGGGCATCAGCCACCGTCCTATTCTTGCGCTTGCTGTGCTTGAAAAGGTTCGGGAACATGGACGCCAGCGCGACCCCCTCAATCCAGCTGGACGTCCAGAAAACTGCTCTGTTTCCATCTTTGACTGTTACCTTTGTTGCCGCCACGAACAGAGCTTCGTCAGTTTTGTCCGTGGGTAGTTCCATCCCTACCCATGGCTTGTCCGGCTGCGTCCACTTGAACCACAACCAGCGTAGCCGCAATGCACGGCCAAAACACTCAAGATCAATGACGTCAAGTCCGCCCCGATGTAACGGCCTTTTTACTCTTGCCCAACTGAC
Organism: Eragrostis curvula; assembly: GCA_007726485.1. Taxonomy (NCBI): domain Eukaryota; kingdom Viridiplantae; phylum Streptophyta; class Magnoliopsida; order Poales; family Poaceae; genus Eragrostis; species Eragrostis curvula. The sequence goes on from CM017439.1 coordinate 41,351,463, forward strand.
CATGCATTTTCCACCATGCAGTTGTTGGTTACCAGCCCAAAGGAAGCGTCGCGTACCTTGTCCATGTCCTTGTAAAACTTTTTTGGTGGTCGAAGTGCTGTCAGAACATAAGTAGGCATGGAGCTGAGGACTGTTTTTACCAACTCCCGACGACCTCCAAGTGTCATCAGCTTGCCTTGCCAGCCGGAGAGCTTGGCCATGACTCTGTCAAGAATGGACTGTAGGTGCACTATGCGCAATCTGCCTAGAGTGAGAGGCAAACCCAAGTATGTGACCGGGAAGGTGAACCTTTCTCCCTGAAAATTGGCGAGGACATGATCCAGATCGACGTCCTCACACCTGATTGAAGCCATTGAGCTTTTGTTGACATTGATATGCAGGCCAGTTGCAGCTCCGAAGAGATGTATGATGTGCATCGTTGTGTCAACGTCCTCCTTGACTGGGTTAAGAAAGAGGACTGCATCATCCGCATAGAGTGACAGCCTCAACTTGGCTTGTCTGCCGCGCAGCGTGGATAGGTGACCCTCTTCGGTAGCTTCATGGAAGATGTACTGCAGCGTGTCAATTGCTAGAATGAACAAGTACGGTGAGAGAGGATCACCTTGTCTCCGTCCCCTCTCATGTGAAATCTCTGGACCTTCAACTCCATTTAACCGAACCGACGAGGACGATGAAGATAAAATGAGGGCAATCCAGTTCCTCCATCTAGGTGGGAACCCTCGGTGTTGAAGCATTTCTAACAGGTATTCCCATGAGACCTAATCAAAAGCTTTTGAAATGTCAAGCTTCATGAGCAACGCATGCTTCTTTGTTCGATGGTAAGCTCTAGCTAGATTGCGGACATAAAGGAAGTTGTCTTGTATGCAGCGCTTCTTTATGAACGCACTTTGCGCCACCGAGATCACACTGTCCATTCTAGTTGACAATCTCCGTGCCAACACCTTAGTAACCAGCTTTGCAAAAGAATGTATTAGACTGATGGGCCTAAAATCTCTCACCGATTCAGCAACTTCTTTCTTGGGCAATAGTGTTATGGCTGCAGTATTCATCTTGACCAAGGGCCCCGTCTGCAAAATGAAGACACCGTTGAAAGCCGTTGTGACATCCTCCTTTATTATTGGCCAGCAAGTTTTGTAGAAGGCGCCGGTGAACCCGTCGGGGCCCGGTGCCTTTTCAGCAGGCATTTCCTTTATCGCTTGCCATATCTCTTCCTCTGTGAATGGGGCATCCAAACCATCAGCCTGAATTTGTGGTAGTTGCAGCTCTTCCCAGTTAAAAGTTCTTGTACGCTGTTCTTTTGTGCCCAGAAGCTTTGTGTAAAATTCATGAATCTCGGCCTCTTTCTCTGCGTGGGACCAGACATATGTTCCATCCTCCTTTTTCAGATTGGGGATGTGGTTTTTCCTTGACCTGGCATTGGCGTGAAGATGAAAATTTTTTGTGCAGGCATCACCCGAGCGCAACCAGGTTAGTCTTGACGCTTGGCGTCTTCTGGCTCGCTCAATAGCTGCTAATCCCAAAACTCTGTTTTTCAGCTCCTTGCGCAACTCAATCTCATCAGGCGACAAAGCCCGATCCTCCTGTGCCATTTCCAAACGCTGAATAACCTCATTAGCAATGTGCAGTTGCATGCGAGCACCCCCAAATAGTTGCTGACTGCATGTTCACAACTCCTTTGCCTATGTTTGGAGCTTGTAGTGCAACTTATTCAGCGGTGAGGTTCCAGGAACCTGCTGCTGCCAAATATTCTGAACTACCTCAGAAAACCCATGAACTTTTACCCAGAAATTTTCAAATCTGAATTTGGGTGGCCTTGGTTCCTTGAACTGGGAGCAAAAGAACAATGGGCAGTGATCCGACGCTGAAGAGGACAGTGCTTGGAGGCAGAAGCCATTGAAAGTGAGGTCCCATTCTTTGTTGCAAAAAGCTCTATCGAGTCTAACTAGAGTAGGAACTATCCTCTCATTGCTCCAAGTGTATTTCCTATTATGCAAAGCTATTTCCAACAGCTCACATCTGTCTAGTGTCCTTCTGAAACAGCCCATTAACCATCGATTTAAATTGAGGTTGTTCTTGTCGCGGGCTTCATATATCAGGTTGAAATGACCCATGCAAATCCACGGCATAATATTGGCTGGCTTGACACTCTTCATCTCTTCTAGAAAGGCTGGTTTTTGTGCATCATCCGATGGCCCATATACGGTTGTCAGTTTGAAAATGCTGTCGGTGGCCACCAACTTGATCATCAAAGACAAGGTGTGATCAGTAATCATCATGTCTGATGCATGGATAAAAATGGGGTCCCAAGCAATCAAGATACCACCCCTAGTATTATCCGCTGGTTTGAACTGAAAATCAGACAAGCGACTGCCCAAGAACCGCCTTGCTAGAAAACTGTCAATGTGTGGCAGCTTCGTCTCTGCAGACATACTACTGTCGGTTTGGCCGCTGATATCATGGCCAGTACCGCTTCACGCCGTGCCGGCATATTCAGGCCATGAACATTCCAATTGAGAAAAGTAAGTTGCTCAGCCACTAAACACACCAACAAACAACAGTTGTTCCCTTAGCTCTGCACACCGACGATGCAAACTAACATTTAGACACCACCCAACACTGCCTTGGCCTGGAGTCCATCCACCAATAGTCCCAAAATTAGGACCTCCCCTGAATCTAACCACTAAACGCAGGAGCAAACCACTGACACTCGTGCCTGCTAGCACTCCTACATGTCCCAGAACATGTCCAGGCAGAGAACATTTACACTGAGCTAACATTGGGGAACACTAAACAGCCTTGGACACCGAGGCTCATGCTGCCTCGGCCTGCGCAGCTATCTCCTCTGCTGCCAGTGCCTCTGCAACCTTGTTCATCTTGCCATTTGCCAGCTTGGTGATGGTGCGAATGGCCTGAATCGCCTTCCGAGGTAGTGAGGACTTGTAGGAGCTCGTGTACTTGCCCATGGCCGCATCCCCGACCGGCTCGAAGGATCAGCGAGGTCGAGCTCCTTGACGAGGCGGTGGGTGGCCCTCAATGCCACCGGCACTATGGACTTGACCTGAGCCTGCCTGACGCTGCGGCGGGATGGCTCCTCCGAGACAGATCTGATGCGCGGCGTGCGCTGCACCGTCGAGGTTGCCCGAGCTGCAGTTGTCGGACGAGGAACAGGAACCGACACGGCGGGCGGTGGAGGGCCCAGGAACATGCGGCCCATGAACTCCTGCACGTCACGGGCCGACTCTTCACTTGCATCTTCTGGGCCAGCCTCCTGGAGGATGTCCATGGCCTGGACTTGGGTGGTCAGCTGCTCCACCAGGCCGACCGGCTCCAACTGGACGCCCGGCCCAAACAGCGTCTCCTCCCCCGCCTCTGCAGGCGGCACGGATGGACCCAGGTCATGGCCCCCCAACTCCACCCATGCCACACGGGTTCCAAGCATCGGAAACCGGGACATAGGGTGGGGAGGCCGGGCGTGCATGTGGACCTGTGGGGCTGAAAGAGAGCGGCTGCTCCAAAGAAGCAGCGACAAAGCTCGAGAACTCATGCAACATGGGGTCGGAGTCATACCCAGAATGGAAGCTGTCGAGCTGCAAGGAGTCATGGTAGATGCCTGCGAAGAAGTCCATGAGAGGATCAGGGTGAGACCTCGGTGGCGGTGGCGCGTTGGGGGCCGGCACCAGCTCCTCGATCGTGACGGTCGCAGCCTATCCGTGCCCGTGACGGCTGGCATCAGCACGGACCGAGGCCACGCGCGCCATCTCCTGGGTCGTCGCGCCAGCGTGCTCTGAAGCGCGAGCCGGCGGTGTGGCCCGCCGTCCGGCCGGCGAACGCAACCGTCGGCGATCCCAACCTTCATCCTCCTGGCTCGGTGGGTCGCGTTGCTGGGGATGACCACGATCCCGGCGCGGTGAGCGGCCCCGATCCTCCTCACGGTATTCCGGCGCCTCCGTGTCGCGGCGTCGGCCGTAGTCTCCACTGCGAGGGGAGCGCGTGCGCTCTCGGGTCATGAGCTGGCGTGGTGCATCATCAGCCGGTCATGACCTCCCGTAGATCACGTCCCTCCAGCACATAGCGGTGGTGGATCCCACCTATCCTCATCACGATCATCGTCACGGCGGCCACGCGCAGTAGCTGGCCGGCAACCCGCCAGCAGGCGCTGGGACGGCCGCGGTGGTGCCGGCTGGTGGCCATCAAGGACGCCCCGGGACCAGTCGAAGCGGTGGTAGGACGGGAACGGCCTGTCCGCCGAGTCAGAGGAGACGTCCGAAGGAAGGCCGCTGACCCCGGAGCTCGGCGTCCTCGCCGCGACCAGGGTCCAGTTGTAGTAGTGGTCCAGGTGGATGAGGAGGTCGGCCGTCCCACCCTCCGGTGGCGACGCGAGCTCCTCCGGTGTCGGCGTAAGGCCGTTCATGCCACGCGAGAGGCCAGCATGCTCGGGGAAGAACGTGACAAACCTGGACCGAGGCAGGTGGTCAGGGTTGAACATCCATGCATAACACCCAAAGATCTCGGTGTTCTCCTGCGTGTAGGTTGCGGGATGCATGCGGTCAAAGACACACACGTTTCCAGAGCCTGCTTGAACCCCGCCTCCGACCAGGCGTGCATAGGAAGGTTCTCGATGTAGAGCTTGACGCTGTAAAACCAGTTGGCTGGACGAAGATGGGTTGTGGTGCGCCACGGCTCGATGCTGAGGGTGGTGCCGCCGATCACGATGGCGCCTGCATTCACAGCTTTGTCGCGGTGCTCGGGGTAGTCGAACCGCGCGAAGAAGTCCTCCGGCACGTGTTGGGACACGTTGATGCTCCAGCATGGGATCTTCAGCTGCTGGTTGAGGGCGAAAGCCACCTCGATGGCGCTCGGGCGGTAGGAGTGGCCGAGTGCCTTGAGGACGACGGCACGGCGGCGCAGCTTCCTGGCCTCCGTCGTCATGGCGCTGTCGCAGACCACAGCAGCACGGTCGTGTGGCGGTCGCTGCAAGGGGAGGCCTGCGACGTAGTTGTCCGTCGGCTCCATGGCGCCAGCCTGCTGAGTCACCGCCGCCGCGTAGGTGAGCGGAGGGAAGACAAGCCTGCTGTGGATACTAGTGGATGGGAAGGTGAGGCGAGACTTGATGGTGGGTTTCTTGGTTGGGGGAAGAGCTTTGGATGGGGCTTTGCAATGGCGAGCTATGTGGCCAGTATCCAAGCAGGAGAGGCAACGAGGAGGCTCCCGGCACTGAGCAAGACGATGGCCAGTGCTAAGACAACGAAAGCACTTGCCCCAGAAGGCCGATTTATAGGCCGGCGAGAGAGCCGTTGGAGGGCCACCTCGTCGCCGTGATGAATGCTGCGCCGGTGTGGCAAGGTAGTGATGGCGCCTGGTGCGCTTCGATTTCACCAGTTGCCAACCATCGACCTCCTCCTGATTTTGAGGTCGCCTTGAATGCGCTGCACGGCGTGGCTCCGGCTTGAGCACAATGGATTTTAGGCGGGGCGGCGCCTTGGAGGCCGGGGGTGCAGGCGTGCACCTCCCATTTGGTGAAAACCTTGCCATAACTCCAGCGCTCTTGCTGCACTCACCTGGCTCAAAGGAGCTCCGCAGTGCAGTAATGGCGGGATTCGCGGCCACCGGATCCGCGGATAGAGAGGCCGCCTTGCCACGGCTATCCGCAGAACGCGCCGCACCAGAGGCGGCACCCAAATCCATCGCATGAGCGGTCACATCGACCTGCACAGCCGCGGCGGAGACCATGCCGTGCACAGGCGGCGAGCCCATGGCCTGCAGCATTGAAGGCCGCATGCCATACGCACCATCCTCATCCTCGATGGTGCCCCAGTCCAGCTTTTCCGGGCTGGCGTCGGAGTCGGCAGCCAAGCTCCTAGGGCTTTGCGACGGAGAGGACGAGACGGAGGTGAACCTACCTGACGGGCTATGGGGCTGTGAAGGTGGAGGAGGGGGTGTGGTGGCTGCCGGGGTCGGAGTGACCGGCGGCAGAGCGGTGGTCGCCGAGGCCGGGGTGGCCACCGGCGCGGGCGAGGGCGGGTGCTCTCGCTCTCGGTCACTCATGTCTCTCAGCTACGGTTGCTCTTCACCTACTATAACTTGGTTGATTGGATATTATTATCTTCTTCTTTTTTTGCGAGTGTTGATTAGCTGAATATTGAAGTTTCTTTTTTGGGAAAACTGAATGTTGAAGTTGAACATATGCATAATCGTCTGTGTGACTGTATTCTTAGTCAATAAACATAAGAATATTCGGTGCTAGATTGCACTTCAATTAATTTATAGCTTAAAGGAAATTTTGGTGAAACGGGTCAAAAGAGAGAATGAAATATTAATCAGAGCCGAAGTTTCTCTTTCATGTACGTTCACGGTTATACATGTCTCACGCAGCTTGTTTTGTGTACGTACGCCTGAGCGCAATGCGGTCGTGATCTCGCATCAGTTTTTTTTTTTCACGCAAGTAATTATATTCATATACTACCCGGTTCTAGTGACGCAACCAAGCAAACAGCAAATGTAGACGTAATGATGAGAGATTAATTTAGTCAGTTTGCAAAATCCAAAATAGCAACCAACTAAAGTTGTCTTGTATACACCTTGATGACTGGGCCATCGCATAATTTTAAGCTCCAGGACATGTAAATTACGAGTGCAGGCTATGAAACGCCAATGGCGACATCGTGAATCCAATGAAAGAATCAGTTGAGAAGCATGTTCCAGTGCGATACCAAAATCTGTAGTATGTGATTGGACAGAGAGAAGATTGTTGTAGGAAAATGGCATGGGCAATTTTGGTGAAAGAGACATACAACTATTCAGGGTTTACCTATATTAGGTAGGTTGGCCTTAAGATCAACATTTTTTTATATATATTTAGAGTGATCCATTTGGCTTGAACCGGAGCTAGTTTTTTGAGTTTTAAAGTGGAGGAACTGAGGAAGGTTCGTATGTGTTGACGAGGACCGATCGATATGCGAGCAGACATGTCGTTCCTGGTGTTAGGTTATGTCATAATCTGATACGGAGTAGGAATTTTTCTAAAAAAAAACGTAATGCGTCTAGTCATTTCTTGATGACTAGCGATAGCTTCTGTCGAAGTTGGTAAAGTTGGTGCAGCCTAGCCATGGGACATCAGACGTTTCTTTCAGCCCTTTTCATTTCCTTTCGCCTGTCAACCTACCAGATTCATGCATGTCTTCAACAATGACAAAAAAAAAAGATAAAAATAATGGGTATGATCCGCGGGAAAGCGATCGCATGTACGTACTACATTATCTTTTCCTGTTTACGCACACAATTGCGAAAGCTGATCGTGCATGACGATCATCTAGCCTTCACTTTGGCAGTCTTAGAACATTTGCTTAACACGCATCCTTATTAGTTCTGCCAGTAGTTTGATGCCCAAGCAGCCTTTCACACGGCACACGATAGGTAGCCGGACATTTCAACTCTCAACTCTCAGCACCTCATATTTCTGCCACTCGTAGTGCTTCTTAAACTCTCACTACAAAGATTATCCCATAATTATTGAGTGTTTCAAATTTGGAAAATGTTGACCGGCGATTTTTATTAGTAACTGCTTTTACTCTCGAGAAATATTGTATCCTAGCTATTAGACTGGAGTGCACTTGATCACTTGAACAAAAACTAACAATGAGAAAGCAACAAAAGTTAGCCACTTACAAATAGCACTGGAAGGAAAAAAAAATGAGGTATTGTAGCGACTCAGATACGTTCATATTCGTCCACACAAGAAACCAATGGAAGGAGAAGAGCGTAGCAAGTAGCGAGCAAGTTACCTTTTTTTTTGCCAAGCAAGTTACCTTCACCGAGAGATGAACCAAAACACTCAAGGGGAGATGCATGACGGCGACGCAGGCAGTCCCCACATAGGATCTGGGCCCAGCTCATGGTCCCACCACCTTTCTGATAGGCCGTTTTTTAATGGCGATTAGTTGGTGGCCGTGGACCATTCTCCTCTGGACCCCATAGGGGCGTCAGCCAGCTCGAGTGCCGACTGCCGACGTCCGTAGCGCTGCGACTGAGCTGACTAGTCTCCGCACGTCCACAGTGCTGCTCGGTACACCTTGCACGTTTGGGTGTTTGCACGAGTGTGCGACTAGCGGCGTAACAGGGGAGACGCTCGCCGGCCCGGCCGTCGAGGGCTCGTGTGACGCGTCAACCACCACCGCCCGGGGCAACGCTTATATACCGCACGCGCGCCGGGCTTGCCTGGCTCGGCGCGCGCGCGTGCATGCGCCCGCCCGCTCCGCGCTCGCGCACGCAACGCAGCATCTCGCAACACACGGTCCACATGGAGACGGAGCATATGTGTGCACATCAGTACTAGCTGGACCAGCACCATATATCTATCCGCCTATATGTCGCGATCGACTCCTCGCCGAGAAAGTATATGGCCCTGCGCACTCCTTGGCGCAAAAGGTACGTCGCGCGTCGCCGTCGCCGTGTGTCGCCTTCACTTGCTTTTCTTCCCCGCTTCCCTCCCTGCCTCGCTCTCTCGCTGCTGCCTCTGCACTTGTATCTTCCTCTACCCAGGCTTATTTACCGAGCTCAGCTTCTCTCGCGCGCGCTCCCTCTCCTGCGTGACCCGAAGCTAGCTAGCGCGAGGGCATCGTTAGATTGTCTAAAGCATGGCGCACCATCCGGACCTGGCGTACGCGGACTACTTCGCGGCGGGCGGCGTGACGACGACGGTCGTGTCGGAGGTGGACGCGGCGGATGGGGATCCTCATCACCTCTACGGCGTGCACCAGCCCGGGGCGGAGGCGTTCGATGTCAGGGGGCTCGTCCCGGTGGAGATGGCAGCGGCGCACGGTAAGGCGGCGCTCGGCGGCGGCGGCCACTTGGTCGACTTCAGCGAGCACGCGCACCGGCAGCAGCAGGGGCACAACCACGCGCCGTTGACGTCGCTGTCGCTCCACGGGCCGGCGGAGGCCGTGTCGCTGGCGCTGCACCAGCAGCACACGCTTGCTGGCGGCGAGCACCGCAACCCCCAGGCGTGGCCGCATCAGCCGGGCGCGTGGCACATGCGCGGCTCCAGGTTCCTGCTGCCGACGCAGCAGCTGCTGCAGGAGTTCTGCAGCATCCCCGTGGAGACCACACGCCCAGCAGCTTCGAAGCCGCCGGCAAACGAGGACGGAAGCGCAGGCTCGTCGTCCTCGGCGCAGATCCAGGCCATGGACGCCGCCGAGCTGAACAGGCTCAAGGCCAAGCTCTACACCATGCTCGACGAGGTCAGCCTCTCTAATTGCTCATCACCAGTCACGAGTCCACACAACTCCCCCAAATAAACATCACACGGCAGATGACGGCACGGGTCCACAGGATCATCTGCATCTGAAGCACCCGTTCGTCCTTGGAAATCTAAAAAGGTGCAAGCAGCAGGGAAGTGGGTGTTCAGTTATGGCTTTGCCCAGGGAGGGCTCCTGGGACAAGCACTGAGACGCGGTGCCATTCTGGGACCTCACCACCTGATTTTGGAAGCCTCCATTCCTTTGACTCGCTGCAGACTGCAGGTGCAGCTAGTATAGGGAGGGGAACCCCTCTCGCAGTCTCACAGATCGGCAGAGCCGGCAAAGAGCCCATGCCCCTGCAGCTGCACTGCACTGCACTCTTTCCTTTGGCTCCTGCCCATCTCCTGCACCATCGTCGTCTTAACCCCTCACATATTTACTCCCAGCTTGCCGTTCCTATGGACACTGCACGCTTGCACAGTAGAGTTCATCGGTAGGTGGAGCTCGTTCGTTGCAGAGTTCTCTAGTATGGGGCAGCACTGCTCTAGTCAAAGTCATGTGCATCGGCGCCAGTAGGAAAGCGAAAGCCACAGTAGCATCACTGCAGCCAGCTGCTGTTACATTTTGTCACCGTTGATCGAGCTTGTTGATCCCTTGCATGGTGTTTGATTTGTTGCTATGATCAATGGTGGTGTGCAGGTGGACCGGAGGTACAGGAGGTACCGCGAGCAGATGAGGTCGGTGGCGGGGTCCTTCGAGGCGGTGGCCGGGGCGCAGGCGGCGGCGGCGTACACGAGGCTAGCGTCGCGGACGATCTCGAGGCACTTCCGCACCCTGCGGGACGGCTTGGCGGCGCAGGTGGAGGCGGTGCGCAGGGCGCTCGGCGAGAAGGACGCGGCGGCCGGGGTGGTTGCCAAGGGGGAGACGACGCCGAGGCTGCGAGCGCTCGAGCAGTGCCTGCGGCAGCAGAGGGCCTACCACACCGGCGTGATGGAGAGCCAGCCGTGGCGGCCGCAGCGCGGGCTGCCGGAGCGCGCCGTCTCCATCCTACGGGTCTGGCTGTTCGAGCACTTCCTGCACCCGTAATGGTTCAAAAACTCTCGTTAATTCCATTTCCCACGGTTATTAACTAGCATAGTTTGAGTAGGATTGATTAATGATCTATATATGAAAAGGACAACCCAATTAACTAGCATGAAAAGGTCACAAATGCAAAAAAGCACATGACCAAAGAATCAAGGCTAGGATCACACACGTAAGTCGCCAATCTAAATGATGGTCAAACCCATTTGTGATTTTCACTCTTAACATCGTTTTAGCCGAGTGTTCTACTATGTGGCATTGTTCTTTCCGTTGAATATTTACTTTATCCTCCACTACGGTATGATCCAATGCTCCAATATATAACGTTCTTTTATTACATTGATTTCTCTCAAACCAGTTACTTCCTTACTTATCTTTTTTCTTTTCTTGCGAAGCTACCTTACTTATATTCTTGTCACTTTGGCACCGTTGGTAATAATGTCACTTCTCATAAACGATTGCTAAGTGATATGTGCTTTTGTATGATAGCTTCATGAGCATCTTAGGTGCCCATATGCGACTTGTAGCACAGCTTATAGTTAGAAGTGGTCCTTTTTTACATTTATCAACTAAAATGGTCCTCCATGCTTAGCCCTTTATAGGTGAATCTAATATGCATATTTAGGATGATACGGATACCCTACCATTGATCAAGATGTGACTTGTCCAATAGGGCAAGCAGTCAAGTAGCAGTTCGTTTGCCAATAATGAGTACTGTTGTTCTTCTAGTACTGTTACAATGTCCACATCAAATACCACACAATTGTGTTCTACAAGTATTCCATGTGCATTACTCATGCATGGCCAAAAAGTTACATTTGTATATTTATTAGATATCGCAAACGAAATCTTCTCCATATGTTCTTTGAGATGGAACACAACCTAATTATAACGCCCTAGTTGGATCTCTCCTCTTCCAGGTATCCGAGCGACGTGGATAAGCACATCCTGGCACGCCAGACAGGCCTATCACGCAGCCAAGTAAGTACACTGCACTATCTCTGAAATCCATTTGGATCTAGCATTCGTTTAGTAAAACAAAATGGTTTAAACTTTTTATTTTTATTAGTTCAAACTAAGATCAACTGACTGAAGAAAAGACTCTGACGAGAATCCACCCACTTCTGCTCCAATAATTTTTAGAGCTACTAGGGATGGCTAGCTTTGACAATTCTCGGATCTTAGAATGACCAGCTCAAAAAATTCTTAGAGCTGTAGTGTAGATCTGCCAAACAGCACCTTTCATCTTCACAACCTAGCTTAGTAGGGTAGCACCTGATTGATTGGCTCCAAAATTAACTAACCCCTACAAGATGGTTAACCAGTTCGCATCCATAATTAGCTGCCGATCATCACATCATAATCTTCGGTTCCAATATTTTTTAGAGTTGTTAGGAACGACTAGCTTTGACAATTTTCGGTTTTTAGAGTGACCAGAGCTCAAAAAATTCTTAGAGCTGCAGTGTAGATGTGTCAAACAACCCCTTTCACAACCTAGCCTAGGATCTAGCACGGTAGCACAGCACCTGATCCATCGGCTCCAACTTTAACTAACCCCTACAAGATGGTTAACCGGTTCGCGTCATCACATCATAATCATTGCCATGTCGCATCATTTAGCTTAAAAACCAATTCCGCACGCGTCGGCGCCGGAGTGCCCATCATGGTCGGGTACGACGTCGGAATCGCTCGTGCCTGTCACCTGCTTGTGCTCACGTCGCACGAAAGAATCTCATCAACCGCTCACCTCTCTCCTTGCGCGCCCACCGCGTGCGCGTTGTTGCATTGGCAGGTCTCCAACTGGTTCATCAACGCGAGGGTGAGGCTGTGGAAGCCGATGGTGGAGGAGATGTACGCGGAGGAGATGAAGGACCCGGACGAGGGCGCCGGCTGCAGCAACGCGAACAACAACAAGGACCCTAGCCCTAGCTACGCCTCCGAGAGGCAGGTGCGAGGCGGCGGCGGCGGCGTCGACGGCGAGGACGGTGGCGGCGGCGGCGAGCGGAAGCCGACGCGGGCGCAGCTGGTCCTCCACGACGCGGGGTCGCTGGCCTCCGTCGTGAGCGTCGGCAGCAGGGACCAGCCGAGCCTCAGCTTTGACGTGATGGACAACCACCTCGGCTTCGGCGTGTACGATGATGGGCACGCCGCGACGGGTGGGCAAGGGTTCGGTGGTGGTGGCAGCGGCGGCGTGTCTCTGACGCTCGGGCTGCAGCAGCATGTCGACCCGCGTGGCGGTGTTAACATCGCGTTCGCCGCTGCTCCGTCTGGGGCGCACGAGTTCATGTTCATGGCGGGCGGCGAGCAGCAGCAGATGGTCGCCGGCGGCGGCGGCGGCGGCGTGTACTCGAGCGGCCACCAGTTCGGCGCCAGCATGGAAGGCGACGCGGCCATGAGCGCCTCGAGGACGAACTACCATCGGGGCCTTAGTGCCACTGGGTTCCAGCTCCTCCATGACCTGGCCGGTTGATTACCAAAGTGTCAGTGGGTGGACGGGGGGAAAACGAGCGTTCATTTTAGTTTTGTGGTTGATGATGATGTGCGAACGGCAGCGTCGCGCGCCGATGGTGTGCAGCGTTATGCGCCATCTGTGTGTAGATGCCGCCTTGGATTTTTGTAGAGTTTAGATGCCTCCGTTTTAATTCTTGGCAGGGTGTCTCTGTCCATGTGTGGATCGATCTATCCATCCATCGGCCACGGCCATGCATTGCCACGGACGTCGTGCTCCGAGCACTTATGGCCTGCGTCCATACACCCGGGCAAGCGGTCAGCCGGACTTGGCAGGCAATGCGGAGTATATATAGCTTGGTTTGTTACTGCACATGTGTGCATCTTAATCCTTCAGAACTAGTATAAAGAAAACTTGCGACTCTGGTTCTGCTTGTTGACAGTTAGCTCTTGGCCGGTTGACAGTTCACACGGTCCAACTACCTCGTGCGCGCTCGAAAGCGCGACGTACAGCTGGAAATTGCAACTCGCTCTCGATCGTCGCCTGAACAAACGCGTTGAACCCAAAAGACTTGTACGACATGGGCTTCATTTTGTTTTGGACCTTCAAGCCTGGTTGGATCTTGATGGAACAAAATGCCATTTGGTCCATGCTGTTGGTTAAATCTCAAACGTGCAGCATTGTATATCGCCATTAAATCTTTTTGGTTCGTAAGTCATGAACTGAACAAAAACAATGCCATTTTGTTTTGTTCACAAATCGCAAGTCCTCATTACCAAAAGGATGGGGGATTTGATACAGGACAAAACGGTCAATCACACTACTGGAATTCCCTGGTTCCCCTACATTTTTTTTTTTAACTTTTCCTACAGAAATATTGAATCTTTCCTTAGAAAACATCGTAGGGAAACGTGTTCCCTACCGTTTCAGCTGTTCCGACATATTGAGACATGTTTTATTTTGTTGTTGGACATTATGTCTAGTTATTTTTCGGTGTCTAGCAGAAAATAAAAATCCATTGTAGTATACCACAACAATTTCCATAGTTTTACAATGTCTAAAAGTAGTTAATTGATTCTCACAAATCTAGGACAGTCAGCATACAACAATATCATACCCAATTCCACTCCATTCTAGATCTTATGGTCCGCATGATAGTGAAAGTTGACTAGAGGGGGGGGGGGGGGGGGGGGGGGGTGAATAGGCAACTCGATTAATTTTCCCTGCAATACACTTAGGAGCGGAAGTTAAAACTTGACGGAACTTTCGTCACTAGCAGAACTTCCGACAGCTGGCGGAACTTCCGGTACAGGGAGTTTGAATCGAATTAAACAACAATTTATGAAGTAGATCTAGTTATTCTAATCCAATAGATAGCAACACAATACAGTAAAGAAGTAGATCACTGAAGGGATTAAGTTACAACAAACGTATTAAGTAGATCTAGCGAGTTATATATGGAGAACAAGTATGAATAACTAAGAACAAGCAAGAATAAGTAAGAACACAAGACACAATGATTTGTTCACCGAAGTTCGGACCCCTCACGAATGAGGTTCCTACATCTCCGTTGAGGAGCCCACGAAGAGCCAGGTGTTGGAACTTCCGTCAGAACCTTACTAGACTTGGATTTCTCTCAATGACGGATGTTCCGTCAGGTGTCTGAACATTCGTTGCTAGTCAGAAGGTTTCTAACGGAACATCTGACAGGGCTCGGAAGTTCCGTGGCTTTGGGTCTTTTTGGCTTTGAACTGAATTTGATGGTTTGTTTCTCTAGAACAATGGTTTGAAGCTAGGGTATAGGTACTTGAGCATTTAAAACATTGCATGTAAGAATCATTCCACTCCTCTTGATGGTTCGGCATATCTAGACTCAATTTCATGAATTTTAATCAAGCACACTTGAGGCTAGCGAAGCACTAATCTTGCTTCTTTTCTTTCCTTTCACTTTGAAGGGTTAAACTATCTTACAAGGGTACTTCTTCTTTACAAATTTCCTGTTCATATACTAAACAAAAACATTAGTCATTTAATCTTTTGTCATCTATCACCAAAACCCACAAGGGAAGCCTAGATGCACTTTCAGATAGCTTGTACTAGTATCTATCTATCTATTATCTTAGTATTTGAAGGGCAAAAGAAGTCACCACGTTCGCTCTCAAGGCCACGAAATTACCATGTTAGTCAAAGAAAAAACAAAAACGAGTACCGTTGGATTTAATGATGATCTAATGGTCAAGATCAAAGCAAGAGTTCAGATAAAATACTATAGAAATTCGGACCGTCGAGTTTGATATGTACACGTACCAACTTAGCACTCCACTTTTACATGCCCGTCTACTCCATATAGAAAAACATACATGTATATAATCATCCGATTTTCTAATACAAACACGCGCGGGTGCAAAGATTTGTCCGCAGGCGACACCACCAACATGGACCGACGATGTCAGCCTGTTGTGGCATAGGTAAATCCATCCGAGCAGTCGGAGAGTGCGGCAGTGAACCAAGTGACCTCATGTACGCAGCAACGCGGACGGCCACAAGTTATCCATGAGGTTTGTCGATTCGTCACAACAAATCAACGGCTTGTGTGGAGGCGATCAACGCGAAACAATTCTTGATGAAGAGAAGAAATAGATCAACCTTGCGTGGAACGCTTGCCGGCAACTCACTCGATTCCCCTCCAATATATGCGACGTGATCACGCCACGTCCAGCGCAGCACCAGTGCCCCTCGGGTGTCCAACGGCGATCAAAATTCTAGAGACACTAACTAACGCATGATGTTGGTTTGTTAGAGAGTTGAAGGTTTAGCCTGGATATTTTTCTCAGACATGCATGAACTGGCCTAGGCAAGCATATGCATGTACCAGATGCATTGCTTCGTGTTCCAAAGCGATGGATAAAAGATGAGCGTCAAGATCCTGATAGTTTATGATTTTAAAGTAGCTCGCCTGTGGCCATTGCTACGAAGGCAGAGGACAGGCACACACGAATTGGAACAATAATGAACCCGGTGGCAGTGTCACACGCTCAGGCAGAACAAACAACATGGTTTGTGATGTTCCCCCTGGAAAATAATGCGAGCAGAGCACACTAAGCAGGCATCTATAGAGACCCCATATCATAGGTCGAGAGGATAGGTAAATGCATATGATTTTTGTTTACATATTAATATCACTTTCCAATAGGAAATAGGATTAAGTCCAACTTTAGTCCCTCATCTTTTGTCTCCATTCAATTTCCGTCCTTCATCTGTTGACGCGTCATATTTAGTCCCTCATCTCTCAAAACTATGCATATGGAGTCCCTGAGTGTTTTTTTAAAATGGTTTCACACACATGGCATATGTGACGGACATGGCTTTCTCTTTTGCTCATCCTCTCCCTGCCCAATCTATCCAACTTACCTTAATTATTTTTCTAACGCTAATTGCTTAGACCTGCTGCCGCTGATTCTTATTGTGGACGCACATCTGATCCCGCCAATATTTGTGTGGCACGTGGATGGGTGCGGTTGAGAAGGTAAGCAATCCGTTTGTCGCTCAAACTAATTTTTATTCATGCTATGGGGACGTACAGAACCAAGCGATTAGTTTAGGCTAGATACAATCGACACATCCATTTGTTTGAATACTTTATTCTGGTGTTTGGCCTTTTCAATTAAACATGCTGGAGGAGCCCGAGCTGGTAGCCAAAGCGGTGAAGCAAGCAGTGGTGGAGCTTGAACAGATTTATAAGGGGGGCCAATGTGTTTAGAAAATTAACTAAGGGGGGCCAGCCTAGTGTATTTTTTCTGAAAATTCCTTTGAAACCAAGGACTTCTTGAGTAATTTCACAAAACCAGGGGGGCCATGGCCACCTTTGGCCACAACAAACCTCCGCCACTGGAAGCAAGCTAGCTAATGGTGTGATTCAGGTGAGAGAGGGCAGGTTGGGAGAGCCAAAGATCAAGATTTAGGGAGAAGGTTGTGCCAATGTCAATGTAGAGGTCACGAGCAGAATGAGGAATTGTTTTTTTTTTTGGCAAATCACCAGAGCTTTCATTAACTTATAGCAGGATTACAATCTCTAGTTACAGCTCCCATCAGCCAGTTCGGAGTGTAACCAATACAAGATACAAACCTATTACTAGCAGTAGGCATTTTCGCACAGCAGTGAGCTGTCGAATTTGCTTCCTGCCTCACAAATGAAATATCAAAAGAACTAAATCTCCTGCTAAGCTCTTGGATTTCATGCCAAAACCCACAAATTGCTGAACGATCAGGTGTCCCAGCTCGAAGAGAGTTTGCAAGCGAGATATTGTCGATCTCCATAATAGCTTTGTCTGAGTCATCCATTCATGCGACACTTTGGATCCTAATCAGCACCGTCGCGCGTGCGAAACCACCTTGAAAACCATTTGAAGACTGATTTTGAATGGTATGAAGAGATGAGGGACCAATCTTAACCGGTTTAAGAGATGAAGGACCAAACTTAGACCAAGACGAAAGTTAAGAGACCAAAGTTGGACTTAATCCTAGGAAATAATAAACTGTTGGTTATGATGGAGAAAGAATAAACATGTTCTAGCACTGCAGTTCACTACACAGGCTCACCCTGCGTTTCCTGTCCTACACAGGCTCGACATGCACTTCATATCTTATCACTGCAAATTAAGCTTCAGAATTCGGATCATGGAGACTGAGGGTGGTCCTATTGGTGAACTACGTTCAAGCAACTGTTCACTTAGCAGTAGTTCAGTGTAGAAATTATGTGAGGCACAATTAAACATATGATTTTGACAGGTTCAAAGTCCGCGCACAAAAAGCTTAATGAGCTAATCGTGAAAGGCAGAAGAGTGCAATACTATTATAGTACATGCAACAACAAAAAGAGCTAAACCATGAAACGACTAAACGTGTGGTTTTGCAAGCATTATGGGAGAAGTTCATCATGTCGATCTACACCCATCACCAATTCAAGAAAAAATATTGCTATCATCAGTGTGTTTATTGTAGCTCATGCAGCACCAGTAAGACATAACAACTATGCAAGATGGTTATTTTAGATGTTCTTCGTTTATGCTTTGGATCAAAGGTGATACCATCAAAATATGAAAGATGTTTTAATCATGTCCAGCCACGCAATATGCGCGGGCCATCTTCCTAGTTTTTATAAAAAGGGAATATATTTTCATATTTCAATGTCCAACCAATTCATATAATTGTTCAAATAGTTCGTTTTATATCCTAACTAACTTAAAAAAAGGTTTGATCATACTATCATGAACGTAATGTGGTTCTGGCTCACACAAACTAGAGTAATAAAGAAAACAGCTATTGTCTTGAAATTCTATTACTGAAACACCAACCATTGTTGGCGAAACCTCCATAACCATTTTCGAACACACAACATGCTTCTACTACTAGTAAACTATTGAAGTATAAATGAATTGTTCGTGTTTCTTCATAAACATTTTTATTTATCAAAAGTCAGTTGGTGCTCAACCCATAACCAAACCATAATGAATCCCTCTCCCTCTCAGCTGTGCTTACATGTAAGGACAAGGATACACTACTTACGGAATTGTAACTCAAATAAATCGTCATTTTTTATAATTCAAATAAATGCTAATGTAGGTAGCGTGCCCAAATTTCAATGGTTGTGAGAATCTTCCTGAGATAAATTGTAAAGCTAGGGTGGACGCCTTTCCTACTAGTCGATTCTTTTTTTTTTAATAAAAAAATCACTTGTTGCTTTGTCTAGTACTAGGTTCAGTAATATACTCCTTTTGATTTTTAGCTGATGATGTTTGAAAATACTTTTAATTTACTTTACGCTAAAATTGTTACCTTAACGATATACATATCAATGAGCAGTAAGTCAAAACTATCCTCCGTCAGTCAACAACTTACTCAGCCCTTAGCGATGAACAGAGAAAAAAAAACCGAGGATATCCCAGATGGCAAGCTCCTTGGACCAGGGCAACACTGGCAAAGAAGACGGAAGATCCAAGAAAGGCGATGCCGCCATTGACTAGGCCACGGAAGCTCCATGCACACATGCATGCATGGCCTCTTTTGACACAAACCTTCCGAAACGAACAAAACGACCAGCCAGTCAATTAACCTTTCTTCGTTATATTAAACCTGACCGCCATTAGCACACTAACCTCTTTTAGCACCTCCTCGATCCGCCATTGCGGTCAGCCTCGACCCTCCGAGAGTGCGACGGCATTGGCATGAAGGGAGGAGGGGCTGGCGAGAAGCACCAGAACAAGGAGGCCAATGCCGCACACGGCGGCGCCGTGTACGGAGGTTCCGGCAAGGCCAAGTTATCGTTCCTCTACGGCCTCCTCCTCTACGTCATCCTGCCGGTGCTGGTACTGTATTTCGTCGTCATCGCCGCCTCGCCGTTCTACAACCCCCGGTGCTCGCAGGAGAGCAATGCGATGGCGGCCCATTTCGTGGTGGCCAGCAGGCCGGCCAACGTTTCTTTATCCGCGTTGAACGTTTCGTCTTCGCCTCCTTCTCCCCCGCCTCCGGTGGCCAAGCCGAGGCTGACCGCGGAGGAGGCGCCCACGGGGCTCCGGCACATCGTGTTCGGCATCGGCGCGTCGGCGTCGCTGTGGGAGAGCCGGAAGGAGTACATCAAGCTGTGGTGGCGTCCGGGGCGGATGCGCGGGTTCGTGTGGATGGACAAGCCCGTGGGGGAGTACTACTCCAAGAGCTCCCGCACGGGGCTGCCGTCCATCATGACGAGCTCGGACACGTCCAAGTTCCCCTACACCCACGGCGCGGGCAGCCGGTCGGCGCTGCGGATCTCGCGCATCGTCTCGGAGACCTTCCGTCTGGGCCTCCCGGGCGTGCGGTGGTTCGTGATGGGCGACGACGACACGGTGTTCCTGCCGGAGAACCTGGTGCACGTGCTGTCGCAGTACGACCACCGGCAGCCGTACTACATCGGTTCCCCGTCGGAGAGCCACATCCAGAACCTCATCTTCTCGTACGGGATGGCGTTCGGCGGCGGCGGGTTCGCCATCAGCCGCGCGCTGGCGGAGGAGCTGGCCAAGATGCAGGACGGGTGCCTGCACCGGTACCCGGCGCTGTACGGCAGCGACGACCGCATCCACGCGTGCATGTCGGAGCTGGGCGTGCCGCTGACGCGCCACCCGGGGTTCCACCAGTGCGACCTGTGGGGCGACGTGCTGGGCATGCTGGGCGCGCACCCGGTGGCGCCGCTCGTGACGCTGCACCACCTCGACTTCCTGGAGCCCGTGTTCCCGGCGACGCCGTCGCGGGCCGGGGCGCTGCGGCGGCTGTTCGACGGGCCCGTGCGGCTGGACTCGGCGGCCGTGGCGCAGCAGTCGGTGTGCTACGACCGCGCGCACCAGTGGACGGTGTCCGTGTCGTGGGGGTTCGCCGTGATGGTGGTGCGCGGGGTGGTGTCGCCGCGGGAGATGGAGACGCCGGTGCGCACGTTCCTCAACTGGTACAAGCGCGCCGACTACACGGCATACTCGTTCAACACGCGGCCCGTGGCGCGGCAGCCGTGCCAGAAGCCGCACGTCTACTACATGCGCTCCACGCGGATGGACCGCCGCCGGAACACCACGGTCACGGAGTACGAGCGGCACCGCGCCAAGCAGCCGCCCTGCCGGTGGCGCATCGCCGACCCCGCCGCGCTGCTCGACAGCATCGTCGTGCTCAAGAAGCCCGACCCCGACCTCTGGAAACGGGTACGTATATACGCGGACCACCGTTTTGTTCCATCGTCAAGAATAACGACACGATGGGTGATTGACATGACACCTGTGCAGTCGCCAAGGAGGAACTGCTGCAAAGTGGTGTCGTCGCCGAAGAAGGGGAAGGACCGGACGATGACAATCGACGTTGGCGTGTGCAGGGAAGGAGAGTTCGCCAAGATTTAAATTTATAGGTCAGTGTCCATAATCTCACAACCATCAATCTTTATAGCACCTATAATTATTTTCTTGATCTGCCTCTGGCCTAACATTCTGCATCTGGCTTGTGCATGCAGTGGGATTGATTAGGAGAGGAACAGAGGAATTAGCGGCGGCAGAAGAGGTCCTGGGAGAAACAGAAAGTCAAACTTATCAATCATACGTAGGACCAGCTAATAGCTCATTAGTCTCTGGTCCAGACCTGACCATGGCAGCAGCTCGATCGTGTGTGTGTCGAGAATGTGACAAATGTAAGCTCCATTTCGAGCTTAGTTACTATAGTGTAAAGACCAAAAGATGGTGCTTAACTATGTGTTCGTCTTCTGCGCCGGGGCCGTTTGATTCCTCAGATTTCATATGATGCGCGGCGAGGAATGATGACTAACATCGATCAGCTCGAGGCGTCAGCTGTTTGCACGCACTGGCGGACCTCTTTGAATTCAAGGGCATTCAAGTGAATGCCCAAAATTCTAAGGAAAAGATCGAGTATACATATGAGAGTCTTGTATGTGCATGTGTATACAAGCAATTAGGCCAAAATATCTTGTCTCCCTGTCCCAAAACAGCATTTCCTCAGCTGTTTGCACGCACTGGCGGACCTCTTTGAATTCAAGGGCATTCAAGTGAATGCCCAAAATTCTAAGGAAAAGATCGAGTATACATATGAGAGTCTTGTATGTGCATGTGTATACAAGCAATTAGGCCAAAATATCTTGTCTCCCTGTCCCAAAACAGCATTTCCTTGGCTCGTTTCTTCTCAACGTCCTCTGCATTGGGACTGCAAGTCATTCACGCTAGGACTAGCAGCCCAAAATTACATTCTATCTTCATCATTTTTCCTAGATCAGGACTGACTGCTAGTCATTGACACAACATTAACATCAAACATTGTCGATCATTGGTTTCTAGCAATCCCAAACTATTTAGACCAAATCTCGTCCCCATGTGTGGCACCATCGATTTACAGGCCACGCCGGCAATTCGCACCAAACATGGCGCCAGTGGCCATTTCCTTATGGCTTGGCTTCAGTTTACAACATCTAGGTAAACACCAATGAGCACCTCCAGCTTACAAATGTTTGAGGTTCATTTTGGGTCAAGGTTCGGCTTGTAGGGGACATGATGATTTATTTTTCATCTAATATTTTGGTGGAAGTTTGAATGCCCAGCCATAGATTCCTGGGTCCGCCACTGTTTGCACGTGTTAGAATGGCAGGCGTTTAAGAGACAATCGTGTCAAAAAGAAAAATCTATACGAAACAAAGATATTTGGAGCTCGTTTTGAAGAGCCGTTGCAGCTTACTGGAATTTAATGAAGCGAAGACTTTTATTTTTGGACCGGAGGCCATGCGCTGCTTTTCATTAAAGCAACAAGATAGGGTTACCAGCTTACAGTAATTTGAGTATCACAACGTTTTAGGCCACATTAGCACTAGTATTTCTTAACAGTGGCAAGGCTAGGAAAAAAATTCTGAGGGTGCATAATGGTGGATTTACAGCGTACATCTATGATAACAATTAGGTTATTGTAAGCAAAAGATTTGTATTTCGTAGGTGCATTTGCACCGACCACACTACATGCAGTTTCACCCATGATTCCTAGCTCCATTAAATCAACCACACTGCACCAAACAATAAGTGGGGTATCACAGTCTAGAGTTCAATTAGAAAAAGGGAAAATGATAATTATTTTTAACAAGGAAAGTTATCATCCGATCCAAGTTTGGTCCGGTAGCATCTTTGGCTTATGTTGTAGATTCTTCAACAAGTTTTAGATCTTCTGATGTATTGACCAACATGGTAGATTCTATAACCATAATATGATATCCTTATATTTTTTTATCAAGATGACCCAAATTAATAATGTCCATATAGACAATCTATCAAGATAATGATTATGTAAAAAAAACACTCCCTAAACACTGGTTTAGGGACTTTCCAAAGAGCTATTGGGTGTAAAAAAAACATACATCATCCAACCGTTCCCAATTTTTGGTTCCCAAATAATTTTAGAACTTGCCACATCAGCATTATGGTGGTCCCAACGGTTGGATCGTTGGCTTGGGAATCCATTGTGTAAGCCCCTATACACAATGGATGCTTGTCATGACAAAAGGTTTGATTGGCACAGGAAAGTAGAGATGAGTGTGAAAGATAGTGAACCATGAGCATAAACAAATAGAAGCAACACAAGCAGTACTGAATAGTTAGCCTCATTTGCTAACAAGTGAATAATCACATAAACAACAAGTGGCTGTTGTGCTCCTTCAGAAGTAGTAATTTGATTAGTTTGAACTCTAAACACCCAAACTGTATATCTGAAAATGAACAGAGAACATTTGCATAGCCATGTCAGTTCACGCTGATTGTTTCTGACAAACATGCATCCATCAAGCAAGTGTATAATCTCCACAATCAAGAACGCGCCTTTGCACGTGGTAGAATGGCAGGCATTTAACAGACAATCGTGTCAAAAAGAAAAATCTATACGAAACAAGATATTTGGAGCTCGTTTGAAGAGCTGTTGCAGCTTACTGGAATTTAATGACGCTTTGTTTGAAGCTAAGGCCACGCGCTGCTTTTCATTAAATCCACCATTATCAGTTTTGAGTTATGTTTGATCGTTCATCTTATTCAAAATATTAGTTTAAATATGTAAAATTATAAGTTATATTTTAATTTTCTTTACTAATGAAATTAATTATAACAAAATTTACAATAATTTTTAAGATATTTTGAATAAAAATGAAGGGTCAAACGTAACTCAAAAAGTCAACAGTGTCAACAATTTAAAACCGGAGGGAGTAAGCATTTGTTAACCTGCAGGCATCAATTTTGATTATTCGTCTTGTTTAAAATATTTTTGAAAATATTATTTATTTTGTTATGGTTGTTTATCACTAGATATACTTTAAGTATGACTTATTTTTATTTTAAATTTACAATATTTTTGAATGAGAGAATGGACAAATTTAATGTCTGCCAGTAAATGAATGCTTATATTTTTTTTTCGGGAAGGAGTTTTTTTTTTTTTTTTTAGGGCACGGAAGGAGTATTATGTTGGACAAATTGGTGGTTTCCAGTAGCTTGTGTGAGTGTGACATGTATGACTGGGGGAAAAAATTGATTGGGGCCGATTTGCTCATTCGGGCCGGCGCCCGGAAGCCATTGTTGATTCGACTTCTTCGCAAATTCATCTGCAAGGACCAAAACCTAGCGGTAAAAAACTGGTCACCTGCAAAATTGACGAGTGATTGATGCTTGCCTTCCTTCCACCCCTTTCTCCCCCGTTAGACTGCCGCCGCAATTTGTTGCGCCCCATCGTTGATTGATCGGCGATCTAGCTGCCGGCGACGAGTTCTACGACTCAGGGGGCTCCTTCCACAGAAGTCTTCTCTCTACGAGAGGTGTCGACCTCCTCCTCCCCTTGCCGCTCCTTGCTGGTTCTGGGCCGCGTGGAGCGGACATCAACCCGGACTTGGATCGGGTTCTGCTCATGTTTGTAAGTAACCCTAGCTTGCTTGATTGGATCGCTCGAGGAGTTCGCTGTGTTCTTGGGGAGTTTTTTCCCCTCAAATCAAATCCACTTTAACTGTGGATCCACTCAGTTAACTGTGGATTTGTTTGCTACGCGGTACCCTGCCATATACAGCGGTAATATACAACTCCATCCGATCTATCTACGTTTTGATTAGGTTCCTCTTCTTCTGCAGCGAGGGCGTTGAATCCACCCGAGTTGCTGACAGTCTGGCACATATTATTTCCCCCAAAAAAATGGGGTTCAACTGAACCCCCATGCCAATTCTGTGCTCCCTGAAGCCATAAACCTTACCTGAATTAGTAATCTTGGCTGCAAAAGGCAATGGTATGATGGTCTGAATTAGAAGATAGCTGATCCCTGTGGATGCATTTTCTTACCAAATTAAGGTGCAGGATATTAAAAATCTCGATGGAGATAAGTTGGCGAGCAGGCTCTATGTAGGAAATCTGGACTTCAGGATATCAGAGTGAGTTATCTCTTGTGTATTTAGTTGCATAATACATTTAAAGCTCACCCTTGTGCAATCTGTGACAATGTGGTGTGCCTTTTAAGGTCCGATGTTATCAAGATGTTTTCCCCCTTCGGAAAGATCACTGCTGAAGATTTCCTGTGGCACAAACGAGGCCCAAAGCGAGGCGAGCCCCGTGGTTATGCTTTTGTTCAGTACACCACTAAAGAGGTAAGAGTAGTACTCATTTTTCATGGCAAATAACAATCGTCCTGGTATTATCTCTCACCTTTGCCACCTGAAGTAAGCATGCAGGAAGCTCAGCTGGCAAAGGAAAAGATGAATGGCAAATTGGTCTGTGGACGCCCGATGGTCGTTCACCTGGCTAGTGAGAAATGTTCTCTGGACTCAAGTAATTCACAGAGAGCACTGAAAGACAAGAAGCTTTCTGGTGGTTCAGGAGGAAAAGCAGGACAAACTGATCGTGCTGCAAAGATAGCTGCTATAAAAAATAAGTTGAAATCTTTGGAGGGAGAGGGATGTAGCACAAAAAGGCCAAGACTGAAGCCTGATGAGTTGCAATGCACTGGGGAACAATCTCGTAAGAAGTTTTGAAGTGAGTTGTTTCGACTTCAGAACGTTGGTAGCTTACTATACCTCTTATACGGGTGACGCTTCTAAGCTGCTGCCATTCTATAAGTTTAGGTTTAGGAAGTCAGTCAAGCCGCATATGTAACATTCCACAGTTTGTCACATTTGTACCGCATAATGTATCGATTACATGTTTCTGGCTAATTGACCCTTGATGGTGGAATCGTTGTAACCATATATTACCTTGTCATTGATAATCTGCTGGTTTGTGAGCTTTACTTCATTGTTCAGTTCATTGTTACTGTATTCATTGAAATGTTTACATTTACACACCAGTACTGAAATTAGAAAGAATCCATGACAATCTTTACACTGCTCTGAAATCAGAATAACATCCAGCAAAGATTCAGTAACCATTTGCTTTCTATGTCCGATCTGTGCTATATTCCTGAGATGCGGTGCTTGCTCAATGATGTAATCAGTTCATGGGATGCGATATTGGTAAGTATTCAGCTTTATATATCATCTGTCTGGTTTGGAACGGAAAATCTTATTTGTTGTTCTATATGTGTAGTGTTGGGTAACATATTTATTCAGCTGTGATACGACTTATTATCTCGAATGCAATCTCGAATGCTCATTTTTCTGGAAGCACCCAGGTATAATTTACCGCTACTACCCCCCATAGCTAGAAGTTGCTTTGGACATTGACATGGTATAGTCTATAGAAGGTATCACTTTGACCTCTATGCTATAAAAATTGACAAGGCCTCCACATTATCGAAGTACTTTTCATGGAAAACCTAGTCATAACAATTGCTTCTTATCTCGTTATCGATACTTAGTTTAAGCCAAAAATCTTGG
Organism: Eragrostis curvula; assembly: GCA_007726485.1. Lineage (NCBI taxonomy): Eukaryota > Viridiplantae > Streptophyta > Magnoliopsida > Poales > Poaceae > Eragrostis > Eragrostis curvula. The sequence continues at coordinate 41,377,621 of CM017439.1, forward strand.
TATCCTTCTGTGATGCCTTATATTTGCAATTGGATGGAGCAGTTTGTTGCTATGGGTTTTATTTGCAATTGTTGCAATGATGCCATCACTGACATCCATGTGTCGTCCAGGGTCATGTTGCAATGATGATGCAAAACTAAAGGGTTCCTATATTTGCACTGCTGGAAAGCTTAGGTCTGGTAGGGGCAAAATGCACATAAATGTTCGACAAAGTATAATCAAATCAGTCATATTACGCTCGACAGTAATTGATATATAGTTGATCTGTCTAATCTGTTCCCATGTTTTAGAACAAGGACCGATAAATAGATGACAGAAGAGCAGCAAGGTCATTCATGTCTCTCTACCTGGCAAAACTGTCATTAATCCCCTATCTGCCTATCATGAAATCATTTAGATAGCTATTATGTCCTGTTAGGGCTCACAGTTGTTTTTACAAACTGTCCACATCTGTATTGTGCTGGAGCACAAATTTTGCGTCAATACTGAATTACTTAACCTTGTTTCATTTTCTTTTAGAAAATGCCTTGATTGTAAAGATGCTGTTGGCCCACAGTATCGAAATCGAAGATTGAGAAAGTCACACCATTCTCTATTCATAATCAATATATATTGAGGTAATTTTTTTGAAAAATTGGCAGGAGCGCGCCATTCATTTAGAAAGAGACAAGAAAATTACAGCCTAGTGTTTACAAATACTAAGTGACACAGCAGAGCTCTCTTATCAAAGGAGGTAATATTGAGGTAACTTTTCCATCCCATGTAGAGTAGGCAGTTCTCTCCATTTGCAGACTACTGTTTTCCTGCTAGGTTACTTGTAATTTCAACCGGTTCTTCTCCTTAGAATGCTGAGACTTGTCTCTTCACAAACTGGGATGCTTATAGTATACATAAAGTGTCCTAGACATTACCTAACAGAGTAGGCTACCGGGATACTGATAAGATACAATAAGAGTTTCTGGCAAAGGGAGAAGAATGTTATTGAGACAAGGCTATGGGATATTAGCAATATCTTCAGTTTTACTTGTAAATAACATATTCTGCACTAAATGCGCATTTGACACCAGTTGATGCTTCATTTGTGGAACAAAAAGTGTTTCATTTATACATGAACTTTTTTATTCAGTCTAAGAGCTCAGGACTTCTATGTAAATATCCTAGGTCAAAACTATGCGAACTCTCGTCTGCATCAAGATCACACCCATGTCACTACTTGAGGAGTCAAAAACCAGTGCTTGTTTCGGTCTACAACACTAAATCCTATTAACAAATGGATGAGGTCTAGATCATGGACCTACGGGCTACTGTAGCTTGATGTCGTTATTGCAGTTCCCTTGTATGCTTACAGAGACCATTGTCCCATGTTCAAGGGTCTTGAACTTTGTTTTGTTCAGTCTAGGTTCATGGAACTCCACTTAATCCCCCTTCAGAATCTGAACCTGTTTCCCCAGCCAGCATACACTTCTCCTGCTCCATGGTTTGAATATTGCAGGTGTGGCTCAAACCAGGCGACACGACGAGGATAGCTGAATAAGAGATGCTTTGCAGCTTCTTGAAGAGACAGGCTTCGCATGTGAGGACCACAGATCTTGCACGATTCTGCCCGGAACCATAGATTATCATCCAAATTTTGTTAGCACATCAACATGCTAGATCTGTGATCTGATGAGCTTTGAGCGTTGTTCAATCTGGAAGACTGAAAATTGCATGGTAGGACATGACATGGGGGAGATGCTTCTTGCAGAAATGCTGTCGCAGTGTTTTTGTCCAGATTATCTCACCCACCCGACTAATCCCGTATTATTGCTGCCAACATTGATGAGCTTGTCTTTGACAGGTTTGCAAGCGGCTTGCTTATGAGTACTGCATTTTGAGATTTTTTAGTACACTGTATTTGTCGTTTGTCTGCTCCTGTACGACACGACCAACCATGCATGTTTCTAGTCATCATCTTCTTTTTCTTCTGTTCCTAAAAAAACTATTAGTTCTTTTTACAGTAACCCAGTTCTTGTGCGCAATCCTTGTGTAGCTTATCGAACTCCAGTGCCAGACTGACAGGACGTGAAACGCTGAATTTTCATAGTTTATATATGCGGAAGTCTATATGAAGCGATGCAAAACCAGCAACGATCGCGCAGAACAGAATCGAAAAGGGAAAGTGCAGAATCTACGGGTTGGGACCGTGAAAAGCACGGCTTGGAAGAGAACTCTTTGACAGGAGAACAGTGTGGGAGAAGAGGCCGGGGGGACAACATGGACACGGCACCAAACGCCTTGTCCCTTGACGTCAACGAGTTTGTTCTCGCTCACTGGTTCGCGCCCCACATTGACGCTCGCGCGCGCGCGTACCCGCCTGCCTCTATATTATCCCCGTCGCGCCGCTCGCCTCGCCTCAGCTCGCCTCACACACTCCTACACGAACCAAGGAGTAATCTCTTTGCTCATCAGCTGCTCACCTTGCGCTCCAGCTCGCTCGCTCCATGGAGGCCTCGCCGTCGGCGTCTGCGTCTCGCAGCGAAAGCTTCTCCCGCGGCGGCGGATGGCTCAGGTCCAAGGCGCGGGTGGCGCCGTCCTTCGAGCGCCTCGACGTCGTCGACGCCGGCCACCTCGGCGAGTCGTTCAACAGCTCCACCGCGTCCTTCATTGACATAGACCCCGCGGAGCTGTTCTCGATGCGGTGGACGTCGGACGACACCACCGGCTTCGACTCCGGCCTGCCAGCACTGCTGCTGGACAGCGCCGCCGGTGACCTTCTCCCCTGCGAGCCGAGCGGCAGCGCGTACGCCGACGTCTCCTCGGCCTACTCGTCGCCGGCGGTGTTCCACTCGGCGCAGAGCACGCCGGCGGCCTCCGTGGCCGGCAGCTCGCGCCGGCGCGCAGCTGGCGCCAAGCGGAGGGCGGCGCCGCTGCTGGCGACGAGGAGGCTGATGCTCAGGTACCTGCGCTTCCTCGTGCCGCTGTGCCGGAAGGCTCGGTCGCTCGCGCCGCGGTCCGGCAGGGCCCTGCTGGCCGCGACGACGACGACACCGGCGCGGCGGTCCACGTCCAGCGTCTCGAGCGTGGCCGAGCACTGGTGCCACGGCAACGCGGACACCGCCGTGCGCGACGCCATCCTCTACTGCAAGAAATCCTTCACGGATCGTGCTGAGTGCTGCTGAAATGCTGAAGAATTGGTTCTTGCAAGATCACTTAAAACTTTTGCCGACGAATCAAGAGAAAGATGGATATACACTGTGTTACTATATAGTTTTTGGCCCTTCATTTTTATTTTATTTTTTGATTTTGGATACAAATACATGTACATGCATTACAGTGTTACATGTTGATGAACTGTGCCCAAGCCAAGGTTGGTTGACCTTGTGACTTGTGAGGTGCAATAGAATTGATGTTTTTTCTGAACTTTGAACTCTGCTACTACCACGGCTATGTGTAGACAACTGCATGCAGCTCAGCATCTAGCGAAGATCGAAATGCTATCTACCACCCTCTTGTAATCTGCATTTTCCGTGGCTTTGTGCAACTGCATATGGACTTATGGAGTATTGGTTAACAACACCAACTTGTGGTAAGAATCATGAGTTTAGCATCTCATTTGCTGGACCAAAGTACCAAACCCATGTGTCTTTAACCTGTTGCATAACATAATTGAAGTTGCTGGAACATAAGCTGGTGTAATTGACCTGGCACAACCAATACGAATATATTGAGAACCGCAATCAATAAGATTCTTGCTCGTGTAACACGATTTGCTCCTGCCAGTTTTGTGCTCTGAAAGGAAAAAGAAAACTGTTTCTGCCAGTCATCTGTTCTGCAAGCAAAATCTGAGAGTTTCGAAGGTCAAACCGGATTGCAATGTTGCTTCACTTCATTCGCAAGCCTTAGATTTAGAGATGCTGATTTTTCTCGCCAACACTGATCAGCACAAGGGACTCATCCACCCTGCAATCTACTCGTAATACGGCAAGGGCAGGGCTTGCGACGGCATGCTAATCCTATACGTGAACAGAGGGTGTTCCCAAGCCGTACGTCGGCGGCACTGATTGGTGTCTCTGTGAACGTACGCTAAGCTGAGCAGTCAATCATCAGGTAAGCCAAGCTACGCAGTCGATGGCTGGTCACCTGTCACTCACCGGTGCGCCCACGGACCGACTCCCGACACAGTGGCATGACAACGCAGCAGCGCGCGTCCACGGGAAATCATTGCGTCCGAGATGCGGCTTGATCGCCCGACCGGTCGGAGCGGTGACACGCACCTGCTCGCTCCTCCTGCACTGCAGCTCGAGCTCTGGTCCTGTTTCCTCCCGCGCATCTGCAGTGAAAACTGTGCTGTTATCCCCGGCAATTCGGTGCGAAATGAGGACGCGTTGGGACAGCGGCGCCTGGCCCGGGTCGACACGCGTCCGCCGCCGGGGCCAGCTAGCCGGTGATCCGCCGATGTGACGGATCGTCGAGTCGGATAGGGGCCGGGTTGTCGTATCCCTCCGGCTGCCGACCGGCCGACGGTTCTCGATGACAAATGGCACGGCATCCTCTCCCGTCGGGGGACGACACCACACGCCAGCGTATCGGCGGCTTATCGTCCGAGCGTTCGAGGCCGGGCGCGCTGCCGTTGTTTGTTTTGCCGTTTTCTGCGCGTGGGCGCGGCGGCGGTGCGGGGTGGTGTGGAGAGGACGGATCGTGTCGTCGCCCGCGGCCAAATGAGGCGGCGGAGAGCGACGTGCGGCGGCCGGAGGCGGGGTGTGGGCGGTACGGCTCGGGCGGCCTGGCGGGGGGCCCTACGTGTATGGGCGTTGGGGCGGCGGTCGTTGGCCGGGCCCGCGCGGCCGCGGGACCAGGCGGCGGGGACGCACATGAATGACGACGGGATGGGTTTCTTTCACGGGGAGTGACTGAGCGAGCACGGCCGACGCTGCGCTGGACGACGCATCATCGTGTGCGAGCGAGCCGAGGGCCGGAGGTGCGCAGCAGGGCAATCACGCGCGGCCGCGGCCCGCGTAGCGTGTTCGAGCAACATACAGGTCCGGCCGACCAGTACATATAAGTTGAAACAGTAATACTCTGTAACATGGTGCGCGGTAGTACATGCACAGACCATAACATGGTGGTAATTAAGGGCCTAATTGGTTTCTTGCACAGCCCGAGCCTGCACCGCATCAGCGAGCCAGGCTCCTCCTGGCCAGACTGACGGCATACATAAGCCTGTTGTTTGGTTACCTGAGTTACTGAGTACTCAGAGCATGGCTGAGCGGAGCATCTGATATATAGTTGGCCCTGCACCGCTCCTCTCTCGTTGCATACAACTCGTGCGCTCACGGGAGCCTCGCTCGTCGGATGTGACCATTTTTCCCGTATCTGCATAGCCTGGCTGAGAAGGAAATCTTGCATCGCGCGGGGACAGGCCCAGCTGCTGCTGCACCCATCCAATCATGCGTTGGTTGCAACCCGAGAGCCTAATTCAGCTGAAACCAACCAACCAATCAGCCCTTAAGGACGTGTGTCGGTCCAGTATACACAGTTAATAGCCCTACCAAATAGGTTCACTAACTGTGTAAAAGGTTCACCAACTAGGTAATGTTATTTTTAGACGCATGACATTTTGTAACAGGTATAGTTCCGTAGATCAGTAGGTAAGATCACCATGCGATTCGTCCTTGCAAAGCAAAAACGGAAAGGGGGCAAACAAACCAGTGCTGGCGGGGCAAGCCAAACCCACCGCCTGAAATGTGGTTTCGCCACATGAGGAAAGGGGGCAACGCTAATAAACGTGAATGATGTTCATAGTTCTGCTCTGCGAAGCTTAACGGTGCACGGAAACTTTAGCTCGATTCAGCAAAAAAAAACCTCAGCCGTGCCGACCTCTCTCCAACGGGCCGAAACGGGGGCGAGCAAAACGCGCACCTGAACCTTTTCGGCTCGCCCCGTGCCGGTGCCTACTCACTCGCTGCTGTCCCGTAGCTGCAGCCACACACGCACACACGCACCTCCTTTCCCCATCCAGAGCGGGCACATCTCGCCGCCGCCGCCGCCACCTGCTCCGCGAGCTCGCCTCCGCTCCCCTCCGACGCCCGGCCCAGCCGGATCCTCCACCCGCCCCTCGGTCCGCCGCTGCTGCCGCTCTCACCGCGGTGGAGCGGAGATCCACCTGGAGGCGGACTGGTGTTGTTTCCTCGCTGGTGAGTTATTATCCTAGCTTCCTTCAGTAGATTCTCTTGCTCGAATGAGTTGGTTTCTGCTCAGTCAAACTAACCAGTTCGTTGTCTCCAATACCCTCAATTAGTTGCGGATTTTTTAGTGCTGCGGCTGCGCTGTAGTGCCCAATGCCCATGCTTCGATTAGGTTCCTCTTCTTCATTGCTCAAGATGCCGAATCGGCATTGGGTGCTGCCTTAGGGCCTTTTGGCAGCCGATTAAGGTGCGGATGAAATCCAACAACCCCATGCCCAGTCATCACCTGCGGTTTCAGCGCAGCTTAGACTTTGTTACAGTAGCAAGAAGCTGAGGATTCCCTTTTTTGTTTCCGGATGAATATCTACGTGAGATAGGTGACGTTACTTCACAATGCTTTCGCTTGCCAGTCCATCTTGCTCAACTTCCCAAAACGATTCCATGTTAGCAGTCACACAGTTGTCTGCGGATGGTTCAATGTGTTGTGGTAGTTTGCTATGCTACCTGCACATTGGTGTTATCTAGATTTTTAGCTAGAGGATGCGCATTTCGGGCAGCTCAGCTCACTCGATGCATAGCTAGTAAACGTCCCAATACATAACTCTATACCTAGATATCTACTAAGCTTTCACAATGTAGCCTAATTTTATTTTACAAGAATGGGGTTGGGGATGTTTAAGGATTGCACGACAGACAGTATCAACATTCCTTTTTGTCTGTATTTAGTTGTTTTGACGGTACACAGTGCCAGACAATGTGGTTTTATGAAGTTATATTGTAGAAACACATTGTCAAGTGTTTTTTTACTAAACAAAACTGTTTTGCAATCTAAACATAACAAACTTGCACCCGTTAGTATCGATTCTCTACTCAATCTCTCAGGTGTTGTTTCAGAAAGCCCAATTTACTTAAATTACAACGGAAAGTAGCGATTTGTTGGAGTAAAGAATGCACTGTTGATATTTGTTGGTGAGTTTATCTAAAAGTGGATAATCATGTTGCAAAATACTCGATCAGATGCTTAGTTGTGTTCAGTTTACTCTCACTCTTTTGCCTCGAGATTCATTTTGTTCCCATTGTGATGTACCATTCCTTTTACATATACTTGTCCCAGGTTTTACTTGGGAACTCGGAAACATTAACATTGCAGCAAGCCAGCACGTCGAAGTTGTGATTCAACGGAGGATATTTATGTATTGCCTCATGCATGCCCCTAGTTCGTCGACCTGAAGAAAATGGAGAGTTCCAGCTCTGGTTCTGTTGCCCAGGGTGAGCATTCTCCACCCTCATGTATTGTTTAAAGGTTTTGTCCGTCCCAATAGGAACGTGGATGTTAAACTTGCAGTTTTAAAGAGATATGTTAAGTGATGACAGACTTGCTTGGATATGTTGATACTGTAACTATTTTAGACTCTTATTGAATACAAACATGTGTAACCTTGTGCTTTACTGTTTTCTGTTGTAGCCGATTGATGCTAATTTGGAATGTCTGTCTATTATGTTTGTAGTAGATTTTTCCCAACAATTTTTTCAATTAAAGTTTGTGGTTTTGTGCTACCTTCAAAAAACGCTTCAAGCTGCAGTATGTTTGGGAGAAAATGAAGCTCAATCCATAACTTGCTGCAGCTGTTTTGTGATAATCATATTTTAGTATAATCATGGGAAAGATATTAGAATGCTGGTTAATGAGCTCATTTCTTGTGAGGAAATGAGGTAAAATTTTATGTCGATTGTTAATGGTGATACTAGGCATGCAAGGCACTTCTTTGTTCAATTTAGCCAACTCATTTTGTAACTGAAGTGCATTCTACAATTGTTGTGGTTATTGGCTTCTCGGTATTCTTGCTGAAAGGAATATTGCATTGCAGGTACAGTGTACCAATGGCTTGTACTTTTTGCTGTTTGGCTTTGTAGCAGTCAGCATGTTCTATCTCAGAAAACAACACTCGAACCAAAAGACAAGTTCCTTCTTTCTGACCCACCTATCGGTCTCTTTGATCCAATAGATATTTCACCTTCGGTTCTGCCACGCAACGCTAACCCGGTCGAGCCAATATCACCAATGTATCCAAACTATACGTCCTATGATCCAGTCTTGACTGGAAGATGCCATGTAAACTTTTCTGCACTCTCTAATATTATGGACAAGACAGCATCAGATTGCTCCATTCCTCTAGCACCCCTAGTTGCTGATGTTATATGTTGCCCCCAAGTTAATAGCTTGATGCATATTTTCCAAGCTGCATATGGAAGGGGAAACGATACGTTAGTTCTTAACCAGGCTTCAGCAAATGCGTGTTTCTCTGATGTTATGAGCATACTTGCAAGCAAAGGGGCAAACACCAACATCCCTGAGCTATGTACCCTGCGGCCATCAAATCTTACTGATGCTTCTTGCCCTGTGAAAGATATTAGCTCGTTTGAGAAAATAGTTAATGTCAGTAAACTCCTAGATGCATGCAGCAGTGTTGACCCACTGAAAGAGTGCTGTAGGCCAGTTTGCCAACCTGCAATAGCGGAAGCAGCTATTCACATATCCTCAGGTGGGGCAAACATGTTTGGAAGTTCTAGCATAGCCGGGACCGCTGCTGGGATCGATGTTGTTAGTGACTGTAAAGGGGTAGTTCACTCCTGGTTATCTACGAAGCTTCCATCAGAAGAAGTGAACGGTGCTTTCAGAGTATTATCTGGTTGCAAGGTGAACAAAGGTATGTGATGTGACACTTCCTTTTGCAAATAAATAAAGGAAAAAATGCTCTATTTTGTCAAATTTCCACTGTCATGATCACTGCTGACAGTTTCGATGTTCGCGTGTTCGTCTCGCTGCTTTACAGCCGCTGCTTTGCAGCAGCTACAGTGTTCGTAGTTATTTCTTCAGCAGCAGCTACAGTGTTTTCTGCAGCAGCTACAGTGTTCGCAGTTATTTTTCTGCAGCCGCAGCCGCAGCTGCAGCGAGACGAACAGGCCAGCGACGACATTTTGTATGGGACCGACTGAATTGGTTGACTCTTCTTTGAAATGTTGCAGTTTGTCCGTTGGAGTTTGATGATCCTTCTTCAGTCGTTAAGGCATGTGGCAAGGCATCTTCGTCAACATCCACATGCTGTACAGCATTACACTCTTATATTGGAGCTAGGCAGAAGCAAATATTTGTCACAAATCTGCAAGCAATTAACTGTGCCACAATGTTTGGATCGATGCTACAGAAAGCTGGTGTAGTGGACGATATTTATGAGCTTTGTAATATAGACTTGAAGGATTTCAGCCTGCAAGGTATCTACTGAAACCATACCATCAAAACACATGCTTAATATCTGATTCACTTTGAAACTCTTTATAACTATCTTTTTTTTTCCTTGGCATCAAATAATTGGAGCAGCTTTTGGACAACAAGGTCAGTGTCATTCAATCTATTTTGTTGGGTACCATCCAGACTTTTGTAGTTCTGTGCTTATTCCGGTTATCATTATTGTAGGCTGTCTACTTCGGAGCTTACCTACAGATATTTCGTTTGACAACACTACTGGCATCAGCTTTACGTGCGATTTGAGTGACAACATTGCAGCACCATGGCCCTCCTCATCCTCTGTCCAATCCTTGTCCCTTTGCGCTCCAGGTACGGATCAATTGATTCCTTATTTAGGATCACTGGAATAGCAGATTTTTTTTTAAAAAAAAAACACCATGATTTTCCTTTACATTATCTTGAAACATACTCATAAATCAACAACCACTTTGGCATTTTCTTTTTTTTTTTCTTTTTCAGAAATGTCGTTGCCTGCGTTGCCTGTCTCACCAACGTCCGGAAGCTCAGGTACTTTATTTATATCTGTTGACGAATCAATTTACCTTTTTCGTCCTTTCCTAGCAGACTGAAATTGTGTTTGTCATGACAGTGGGTACCTCCAGAACGGGGATTGGGGTTTTGCTGCCCCTCGTATTTCTATCCACGACCATCTCCATCTGAGGAATGCTTCTTTTGTCTAGTGAGCCAGGAGCTTCTTACCCCCGATCGTATTTTTTCCCCTCTGTGCAGGCCCTCGTGTAAATTGAATTGCATTACATTCTTGTAAATGAGCCTTCTCCTTTCTGTCCCTTTTTGTCCCGGTGGATAGAACTGTTGTGTTAGATAGGACTGTTGTACCATTTTGGGTTTGAACTGGTAGAAACAGCTAGTACGTGAGCTTAACCAGCAATGCCGACTGAATGGTGAGTAGCAGCAATCAGTCTACTTTATCCGTTGACCATTGTAGAGCTCGTAAGAAAGATTCCGTCAGGCAGCTATCAGCACTTACTACCTTGAAATGAACCATCGAGTTCTCATCATTGGCTAGATTATTGAACCTTCCCTTTTCTAAAAAAAGGACTCTTGAAACTTGGCTGCATCCTACAGGAAGTTTTGACGCCGGTACGTGAGTTTTCACTTATTTTAGCCCTTTCTAAAACGTTTTGGCGTGGAACTTGTACTAACATAGTAACATGCGCCAAAGTCTATGGTGTGGACTGTGGTCATGTGCCTCGACATCCCTAGGTCAAATTGAAAGTTCTTCCAAGTTCATCATTAGTAGCTTATTAGAAAACATTTCAAAAAAAAATAAAAATCAAACGTGTGCAGAATACCCGGCATGAGCCAATGCGCCTCTAAATGATGATCGAGCACCAACAGTTTTTGAAATATAAGACATCAATATAAAAATGGAGGACTTAAAACAAGTTGTAGCAACGCTGATTAGCACAATAAAACCAGCTTAAAATACGGTATCCGTGATTAGAGAGTAAAGTTTGGACATTTGTCACACAAGCCGATTTACGCAGACAGATTCTCAACCGACTAACAGTTTTTGAACAAATATCAGCAATTGTACATTACAGATTCAATGCAACAACAGTTTTTGAACAAATGGTAGCTAGTGTTACACTACAGATTCAACAGTTGATGTCTGATGCGGCGGCAGCTACAATCGTGTTGATTGATCTGTTGAATTTTGCCGCGGCAGTGGGGAACCATCATCATCCTGTGAGGGCCGCAGCGGTGGGGAACCATCATCAGTATCCTGTGAGGGAGTTGACCCACTCGAAGAAGGCTTTGCGCCAGCTGAGACAATGTTCTTGAACCAAGCTCCCTGGAAAGCAGGGCTGCCTCTATTTTGGTTGCTGTTACTCGGGGACTCTGGCGCAGCTTGGTTTTTTGAAGTGAGGCCTGCCATAAATCTGTAGCATACTTTACTGACATTGACGATTTCTGTTTTAGCCTGCCTGAACTGCAGAACATAAATTCATAAACAGGAAAAAAACAATATTAAGAAAAAAAAGACAACTTATAAAGGTAGTGACATAACAGTCTCATAACAAAGCCTACTTTATCTTATTGGAATGCCTACCCATGAGCTTATCACATTATTTAGCACCATCTATATTTTAAGCTTGACAAACACATGCGGCAAATGAAACATATATATTGATATTTTTTATTACTTAGTTTGGGAGAAAAGCAGATCTAAAACATGAGTAGCAGAATAGGAAAATGAATCAATCTTAGAAAAGCAAGGAACGCTCTAATTTCAGTGAATGCTATGTAAGTCAGAGCTCATGCATTCTGTCACCACGATGCCATGTTTGAATAATATTAGTTTATTACTCTTCACAAAAGAAGGAAAAATGCATCTACAACTTTCCTATTCAACTCAGTGCACCACTAAACTACCGTACGGGTTCAGATAACAGCATGTGCACTGATGCTGCCATGATGCATATGATGGCAGCACAAAACATCTCAAACTTAAACAGGCAACAGTCAAGTATATAGTGCAACACAGCAGTTGATCATGCTCAACAAGGAATGGCCATGGGATACAGCAATCCTGCAAATGGAGTCAGTGAAAGTTCACAACCAAGGAGAAGATATAGATACCTTAACAGCCGCGTTCTCAGCAACAATCGCAGCAGTATCACCAGCATTGGCAAAACGATTAACCCAACCTGCAAGGCCAAACAGACTCAAATTATGCCGTTGGAAGTCTGAACAGTAATACTTACAAGGCTGCTACCTCCCTAAGTTCATTAACCCGACACTGTAGTCTAAACAAGTGGAATCTACCTCCAAAACAACCAAGCTTAATGAATTATTATATAATTAGTTAAAATGAGCTCCACAGTTGAGTCCTGCTGCTAAGGCCCTGTTTGGTTTGAGGAGTGAGCTGATGATGGATCATTTCACTCGTGTTCTAGTTTGTTTGAGCACTGGGGGATGGCTTGATCCATCATCATCTCATTCCCCACGAGCACTTGTATAAATTTGAGGAATGGAGTCATCCCGTCAAAATTCATGGGATGACCTCATGATGGATCAACTCATCTAATATCAAGTAATTCCTGAAATCAAACAAGACGTAACAGGACTCACCAATCAGCTCTATATGTTAACTGTGTTACCCTAAGCTTCTGGTATTAGTGAACACCAGTTTATGTACCCATACTTCAAAAGTACTAGCAAGCTACTATTCCAGAATTCATCAGATCCTACATGCTTCTCTGAACTGTTCAATTCACAAAGATTCTCATACACCTTCAGTTTGCTACTTTGTTTTCGTAGCAAAGCAAGTTTATCCAGTAATAAATGGGAATCTGCATTGTTTCCATAACAAGTTTACCTACCAAAATGGAATCTGCATCTTCCCACCAATCAATACGACGACGTCACGCGTTCTTTGCACTCAAGATTCGGCACAGAAAGAAGTACTAACAGGTACGCGCAACAAGATGCCATTCAGCAGAAAGAAAGAAAGAAACGCCCATAGTTACCTGGGAGCTTGGGGGCGCCGAGCCTCTCGCAGAGCACGTCGCAGAAATGGTTGCAGTTCCTGGAGAGGAGGTCGTACGAGTGGCCGGGCCACTCGCGGCTGAGCTCGCGCAGGATCCGGTTCACCTGGGCGACAGTGCACTCCGTCTGCCCGAGGACGATGCGCTCGCGGTAGGTGTACATGGGGTTCTTCCCCACGGGGCAACTGAACACGCCGCTGCCGGTGTCGCAGAACCCGAACGACCACTCTTCCTCGCCATAGACCTGGGCAGGTTCAAGAACTCGAGAAATTTTAGGGATCTGGGAACAGGAGGGGAGGGCCAGCGCACGCAGCCGTTGCTCGCTGGGATCTGGGCGGATGGCGGGGGCGGGGGCGGGGAGAAATGGAGGGGGGAACGAACCTGGACGGCGCTGTGGAAGATGCCGCCGAGGCGGATGCCGTCCTTGAAGATGCGGTTGATCTGGAGGATGGTGTTGTTCGTCTTCTCCGAGTCGCTGTTCGTCACGTCATAGACGTGGAGCACCACCTCCTGCATCGCCACGCCACCGCTCGCCGCCCGCTGCCGGAACGGCTCTTCGTCGGCGTCCTCCTACGGCGGTGGAGGCGAAGGCGGTGGCTACTGCGGCGGCGCGATGGCGCCTGGGGAGACGGGAAAGGGAGGGGAACGGATCGAAGCGTCGGCGCGTGGGTGGGGGGTCGCTTGCAGTTGCAGGAGACGGTGGTGGTGGTGGTGATGCACAACACAAGTTGTTTGTCCTCTGCTCTTATCGGTCGGCGAGATGGGTCACTGTCTAGTGGGCCCGGATCAACAGGTTTCCATTTCCTATTGGTAACCGTTTCAGGCGGCGTGGCGTGCGACAACCGCCGTGGCGGAGGAGCGAGTGGCGACCATGTCCGCGGTGGAATTTCTTTTTCTTTTCAAGGGAGAGAGCTTTAGGCCACTTTTGGAACGCAGTATTTTCACATGAATTATACAGGAATTTCACAGGAATCAGTTGACTGTTCACAGAAAAACGCAGGAACGGGAAAAAATTCCGCGTTCCAAAGGCCCTCTTAATGATTACATATCAGGGTTCATACAGACTCCAAACTCAAAATCAACTCTCCTGACCACTTGCCGAAAAAATACAGACTCTAACACAATACAAAGACTCAACTAAAGAAACAACACTTGATGGAGTTGTGACCTCCACACTCTTTATTCTTGATCACCGGCTGCGCTAAAACATGTTCGCGAGGAATTTCGCACATGAACATGAAACAAAATTTGTGTCAAAATTCTCTTGTCCAAATGGCAAATGAAAATAAAACCTTGCTTTCCAAACAGAGAACCTCTCGAAGTGTAAGAGGCTCTTTTTTACAACCTGTTCAGCTGGTGATGCTGCAGCCTCACATAGCTAGTAGCAGACTAGCAGTTGCAGCAGCCACCAACAACAGCCATCCAATACGAGCAGCTAAACAGATCCTTAGACTCTCGCAGAACTCACATTCTATTTTGGGAATTCTTTATTTTTTTCCTTGGTGATATTTGCGCTGATCAAAGTTTCAAATCTTCGACTATAGTTGCTGCTATAGCCGGACATAGCAGCTGGGCAGGGGAGCAGCTAGGCTATGCATCAGCTGTCGCTATGGTTTGTTATGCGCTAATAGCTGGAGATAGCTGCAGATAGGCGCTAAACGCCATAGTTTAGCTGGTTGAATTGTGCTTTACGGCAACTACGAATCGGCGACAGCGGCAGGGCTCATCTCCGGCTGTGATTGCCCACTCCTTATCTTCGGTTCCCCAATTCCAGTTCTCCTTCTGACTCGAACTATATGGGCGGCAATGATAGGTCTCATGTTTGTCACGTTCTCGTAAAGTGTATTCAAAATTTGCAAGTTGTTGTACCCAACCATGTTTGTCAAGTTGTTGTATGATTGCTTTTGTTGATGTGTATTAATAATTTGCTGTTAAATCATTAAAAATACAACATGTTTGTAAAAAAAAGAGAGGAAATATCAGGTGCACAAAAAGTATTTGGTGCACATGTGCATAAACTCATTGAGAGCCATTGGATTGCATCTAAACGTCTAAAATTATAGGTAGAAATTTCCATTGATGAAGCAATTTTTTTGGAAACATAATCTGGATTTATGGTTGCTAAAATCATGGTTGAGATTTTCCAAACTTTCAATATTTCATGCCATTAAGATTAGATCTTACAGTCTAAAAAATTTATGCACATGTGTATTAAATACTCTATGTGCACCTGATATGTCTAAAAAAAACCCACTAAAGAGCTTAACTATAGCTATAGCTGAAATTTAGCTGATAAAATGTCAGCCACTTAAGGGCTTAGTCGGATATTTAGAACATTGGTGCTGACAAATAACACTGATGTCAGACCGGAAACTCGAACTGCCATTTTACGTTCGAGTATGAAACACAGCTATCTGCTTACCAAAGCCAGACGGGGAAAGTCAAGTCGGTTTGTCACGTCCTCCGGTAGAAGCTGGTCTCTCCGTTGTCCGAAAGCTAGCAACCATACCCTCCAGTCAAACAGAGTCGTATGTTGGCTAGTAGATAGGGGTTGGTGCGCGCATTCGTGCGTGTTCTTCTCTTCATCTCTTCGTCGGCCGTAGTATTCTGTGCCACGCGCATTTGTTCACGCTTCTCGTTCACGTCTCTGACGTCCATGGCGCTCCTCCATCGTCGGCTCGCCGTGTTCTGCCTCTTTGCCCATTGCCTTCTCTGCTGTTCCGCCGGCGACGTCGACTTCATCTACAACGGCTTCCAGCGCGGCGCCAACCTGAGCCTGGACGGCTCGGCTTCGGTCTTGAGTGGCGGCGCGCTCCGGCTCACCGACGACAGGAACCACCTCATCGGCCACGCCTTCCTCGACTCGCCGGTGCGGGTGCTCGGGCGCGCCGGGGACGACGTCGTCTCCTTCAGCACGGCCTTCGTCTTCCGTGTCGTGACCGTCGGAAGCGGCGGCGGCGGGTCGCGGATGGCCTTCGTCGTCGCGGCGTCCACGGCGCTCCCCGGGGCGAGCCCCGAGTCCTACCTCGGCCTCCTCGGGAACGACGCCACGGGCAACGCCTCCAACCACGTCTTCGCCGTCGAGTTCGACGCGGCGGAGGCGGCGGGGCTGATGAACGATACGGACGGCAACCGCGTCGGCGTCGACCTGAACAGCCTGGTGTCGAACGTGTCGGAGCCGGCGGCCTACTTCGCCGACGACGACGGCAGGAGGGTCTCGGTGCCGCTCGAGAGCGCGGAACCGGTTCAGGCGTGGGTGGACTACGACGGCCGCACCAAGATCCTCAACGTGACCATCGCGCCCGTGTCCGTGGCAACTCGTCCTCGCCGGCCGCTCATTTCTCACGCCATCGACCTCCTGCCGATCTTCAAGAAAGACATGTACGTCGGCTTCTCGGCGTCGACGGGCAATTCGGCGAGCTCACATTACATCCTCTCATGGAGCTTCCGCACCGGCGGCGGAGTCGCCCAACCCATCGATCTCTCGCTGCTTCCGGAAGTCCCAAAGCCGCAAGCTCCTCCGTTTTCCAGATCCACCGTCATCAAGATCGTCGCGCTGTCCTGCGCGGGCACTCTGGTCCTGATCGTCGCGGCGGTCGTCGCCGCGCTTTGGTTGCGGCACAGGGCGGCCGTCGCCGAGACGGTCGAGGAGTGGGAGCTGGACCACCCGCACAGGTTCTCGTACAAGGAGCTCTACAAGGCGACCAAGGGGTTCAAGGACACCGAGCTGCTCGGCGCCGGCGGCTTCGGCAAGGTGTACAGAGGCGTGCTCCGTCGATCCGGCGACGCCGTGGCCATCAAGCGGATCTCCAACAACGGGACACAGGGGATGCGCGAGTTCGTGGCCGAGGTGGCGAGCCTCGGGCGGCTGCGGCACCGCAACCTGGTGGAGCTCCGCGGGTGGTGCAAGCGCGGGCAGGACCTTCTCCTGGTGTACGAGCTCATGCCCAACGGCAGCCTCGACGCGCGCCTGTTCGGCCACGGCGCCGGCGACTCGCCCCGGCTGACGTGGGAGCAGCGCGTCGGGATCCTCAGGGGCGTCGCGGCGGGGCTGGCGTACCTGCACGAGGGGTGGGAGCAGGTGGTGGTGCACCGCGACGTCAAGGCCAGCAACGTGCTCCTCGGCGCCGACATGGGCGCGCGGCTCGGCGACTTCGGACTCGCGCGCCTCTACGACCGCGGCGGCGGCGGCGCGGACCACCCGGCCACGACGCGCGTCGTCGGGACGCTGGGGTACATGTCGCCGGAGATCGTGCGCACCGGCAGGGCCACCACGGCCACCGACGTGTTCGCCTTCGGCGTGCTGCTCCTCGAGGTGGCGTGCGGGCGCCGGCCCGTCGACCCCGCCACGGGCGTCCACCTGCTGAGTTGGGTCCGCGAGCTCGGCGTCAAGGGGGAACTCGTGCACGCCGTGGACGAGAGGCTTGGCGGGTGTTACGACGAAGCGGAGGCGAAGCTGGTGCTGTTGCTGGGTTTAATGTGCGGTCAGATGAGTCCGGCGGCGCGGCCTAGCATGCGGCAGGTTTGCCGGTACCTGGACGGCGAGTTGGACATGCAGCAGGAGGCCATGACTGTCTTCGCAGACACCGACTCGGGCGACTCCGTCGACTTCGAGTCGCTGGCGTCGCTGACATGGTCGTCGTGCGCCACAATCTATGTGGGTTCGCTACAGAGTGGCCGATGAACATTGATTCCACACATCAGCTTGTGCTCTTCCATCCATCGAATGCATGTTTTAATGGAACCCTATAGGTTGGATGAGACGTCTATTAGCCTAAATAATAAGTAGTGTCAAGATTTGGGCCTTCTAGCCTGGGCCACCCTGGTTTCAGTGAATGATATAATTCAGAGCAAACCTGGATCAGCAACTTTCCTTCAATCTAAATAGTCATAGCAAGCAATATAACAAGTTCGAGACGATACATAGAGAAAAGAGATGTCAACTCAGATATACACGGCGTTCAGGTAAACTGACCACAAAAATTACAAGCCTTAGATACATAAGAATAGTTCACAAAATCAAGCGGTATAATACAAGTCTGGTTGCAGGCCGTTGCAAAAGGAATACAAAAGTTTCCTTCCTGCAGGCCTTAAGAGAATTGCTAATGCAACAATAGGCCATGTCCGTTGGCTCCCCCAAGCAGCATTAAAACATTAGATGCACAAGACATCCGCTGGAGCTAGAGATCTTCAGATGGCTTCAGCTGATAAATTATTCTGCACTGACACAAAGCCAAAGAAAGAGGCCGGATGAGGAATTGAAATGTGCTGATTTGTCAAATTAACAATACAAATTCTTTGAAGCGTTATTGTATCAAAGAAAATATACACTCAAAATGGTGAATTTAACCTAGATAATTAGCAAATTAAACTTGTGAAAACAAGTTATTGAACCGCATTCTGTTCTTTTTTTTTTGGAACAATTGAACCGCATTCTGTTAGCTCACAAACATGGAGTGAAATCGAAATGACTAACAAGCAAAGTTTTCACATTAATATATCATAAATCATATGGCCTTAGGGATCCAGTCATTTAGTTTCCAAAACAACAACCAATTATAGAATCTCAAGCTAGAGACATGGGAAATCCTCAAGCAAATCCATGAATATGTATGCAAGATCCAGGACAGTTATCTAAGACATAATTACACTATTCATTTAGGCCATCTGTTGTTTTTGGACAAAAAAAATCCCAGATTTTTTTTAAAACGGAAAAAGAATTTTCCCAGACTCAACAAACATAATACAAACCTTGGCTCTTAGTAAGGAGGATCCGGGTTATACGCTAAAGACTCCCTCCAGATGAGTTCTTTTATATGCGCTTCAGTAAATGATGGTTGCTCAAAATCAAAGTTGAAAGGTGCAGCGCAGGTAGGTTCTTCATTGATATCATGAAGAGAAGCCAAATAGGGGTGATGCAGGGCCTCATCAACTGCATGATAGAAAAGGTGCTAAGTAACAGTAAAGCCAACACTGATACATTAGTTTGCATAACGCCACATACCAGTGATCCGTCTGCTTGGATCAAACACGAGCATTCTCTCTAACAGATCAACAGCACCAGGGGACATGTTGCGGAAGCGCGAGCGAAAGTCCTGCCTCGGGTACTGCGGTAGTTGTCTCATGTATCTTCGTGCATTATCACTTCGAAGAAATCCCATGCTAGCATCGTCTGGTGACCCTATCAGCTTTTGAAAGGAAAACAAGGTCTGCTTTAATACTGAGAAGAATCATTGTAGCATTCATTATGTAGAAAGGGCGACATTGCCACCAACAATTCCATCGGAGAAACTGTACCTCGGTGATCAATTTTAATTGCTGGATGTAATCCCTCCCAGGAAACAGGGGCTGGCGAGTACAAATTTCGCCTAGTATGCATCCAACTGACCAGACATCAATGGCAGCAGTATACTGTGAACAGTTCAACAGCAACTCCGGTGCACGGTACCAACGAGTGACTACATATTCTGTCATGAGATCGGTCTCCGACGTGGTCCTTGCAAGCCCAAAGTCTGCAATCTTAAGGTCACAATTTGCGTTTAAGAACAAATTGCTTGGCTTCAGATCGCGGTGCAATACATTAGCTGAATGCACATATTTGAGCCCTCGTAGCAACTGATACAAAAAGTACTGCACACAAAAACATAGAATATGTCATGGAAGGTTTTGCTTGGAGAAACTAATTTTCGTGGAGTAGGTCACTGTAAACAGGATCTTTTCTGTCTGTAGTACACTACCTAGTATCCTGCAACTATGATGACTTTTTAACAGTATCATACAAAAGGGTGCAATTTTTATCAGTGTCCTGTAACATTGCTGCTAGCCTGAAATGTAAAAGAGATGTAGAGTGTCGTTGCGAACAGGATAGCAAGATACAATAGCCAATATTTCTAAATTTAGCATAAGCAGTATTTGTGTGGATTATAATTTCTTTGGCGTAATAGAATTCTAACATAAGCTGGAGGAGGCAACAGAGCAAAATACCTGGCAATGATCATCAGTTAACGTCTGATTTGAGCGTATGATCTGATGAAGATCTGTATCCATTAACTCAAAAACAAGGTACACATCATTAAAGTTCTCTTTAGTAGGCGGCCGAATGATGTCCTTAATGGCAATGATCTGTGACCAAATTGTAAAAAGGCTAGATAAATTAATCATGAGAATTTGAGTGGAAACATATAACATAGTTCTAACACATGTGCAAAAAAACATAGTGTCAGGGAGATAAAATGTCACTGCTGTTTCAAGAAATGGAAATAAGGAAATAAATTAATAGTACAAGCCTGCAAAAGAGACATTTATGGGCACATAGCCAACCCTGCGGGGGCAAGCTAACCCCATCATCTTTGGATATTCCTGGATACATATTCAGTAAAATGCAAAAAGCAAAAGTTTCCCCCAACAAAATGTTAGATTTGACAATAAACCTGAGTGCGAATAATGTTCCCAGTACACTTAATGTATTACTGATGAAAGGCCTAAAGATGAAGTATCGATGACCCGTCCTATTTATAGCAAGTCTAGTATTCCACATAAGTCGAAGTCATGATCTCACTAAGAGTTTCACAAGCTCTATTGCAGGCTCAAGGGGTGAAAAAAAAAAGAGTTTTCACAGATGCAAGGATTTACTGTATTAAGTAGCAACTAAAAAGCCAGTAAATGTGCAGAAATATATAAAACACAACGGCTGGCATGTTGTAGTATTCCCCTTACCAAATTGGCAAAACACTTTACAATTGAAAAGGCTTGCAGGGCAATAAGTAGCTACAACAACTTAAAGCGCAGACAGCAAAGCCTAGTCGGTTTTGGATGAACAAATAAGGTAAACCATTATGCCACACTACAACCGAAATGACAAAAAAGGAAAATCATCACGCATCACACGTACGTTCTCATGGTCCATGTGGCGAAGCAGCTTTATCTCTCTCAGCGTCCGCTTGGCGTCGATGTGGTTGTCGAAGGCATTGCCAACCTTCTTGATGGCGATCTCCTCCCCTGTCTCTGAGTTGAAAGCCGCGCTGCAAAGAGGGGAACAAGGGGGAAACCCGTAAGCATATATTCATACAGGGCAATTTTAGCTGGCGGCGCACTAGTTCCTCCATAAATTCATGCCTAAAGCGTCGAAGCCGCACCGAATCTACACGCGCAGGGTAGGTACAGCAAAAAGCGACAGCAGTTCGATTCGAAACCACACGCGCTCGGGAGCCCGAGAGCGGGGCCGGAGAAGGGGAGGGAGCGCACCAGACAATGCCGTAGGCGCCGCGGCCGATGGGGCGGATGGGCGGGACGTACTTGGCGGAGACCTCGAAGAGGTTCCCGTACACGTTGTACAGCACGTAGCGGCCCCCGTGCGTCGCCATCCCCTTGATCTGCGCGCCGCCGCCGCCTGCGCCGCCGCCGGAGGAGGAATCCATGTTTCCTTCCTCTTCCCACTCGCCGCTCGCGAAAGAGGAGGAGGGGACGGAGGACGAGCTAGGGTTATGGTGCTAGGGTTGGTGTGGTGGCGCTGCTTGACCAGCGACTAGTCGTTGATGTGTTGGAGACACTCTGGTGGAGAAGCTTCCCTCTTTTTGACTCGGGCGGCGACCGGGGGAATGAGGATGGATTTGGGGAGCGCGACGAGGAAGGAGCGCGTGGGGCGGTGCAGCGAGAAAAAGGCCTGCTATTTTTCTCACCTGTTTTTCTCTTCGTCTAGTCAAGTCTCCTTCGTAATCAGTTCAAAAAAAAAAAAGTCTCCTTCGTAATATCGTCTGTTTTCGCGTGATTTTTGCGTTGTATTTCCATTAGCCTTGCTATGAATAAACATTATTGCATGGCCCCCATGAGTCAGAAAAAAAAACATAGGCGGGTAGAAACAAATTGGCCACTGATGATCTAAGTTTTGTCTCGTAGTGTCACATTGATTGAGTGAAATTCAAAATCGATGATCTTGGACTGAAATGAAACAGATATGCCAAGAAGTTTTTATGTCACATTAATCTACCTAGTTACTACTAGTAATCGAGAAGCCTCCTTCAACCTTCATTTCGCATAAAAGAAAGAAAAAAAATAGCTGATTGATGTTTAATTTTTTTTCTTTAGACACTGCACGGGTTCAGTCAGTCAGTACAGTACACAAGTGCGATGAACATTAAGCTAGTTTCCTTGTTTGTTTTGCAATGTTCTTCAGGGTGAACTGCAACGGAAGTTTCTTCTATTTACCGTAACAGCGGGAATATGTTTGCCGAGATGATCAGTTGCAGTTTGTTCATGCATGTTGTTAAGATTTGCAGGAATTTCAGGGTAGGAGTATCGTTTTTCCCCCTCTTCCTAACTACTCCCTCTGTTTTTAAATTGTTGTCGCCATTGACTTTTTTTGCTATCTTTGACCATTCATCTTATTCAAAAAAGTTTTGAAAATATCATATATTTTGTGATGATTTGTTTTATCTTCAAAGTAAGTTTGAACCTAACTTATAATTTTGCATATTCGAACAACTATTTTAAATAAGACGGACGGTCAAACGTAAATAAAAAAGTCAATGGCGACAACAATTTAAAAACGGAGGGAGTAAACTATAAGATCACGATGTACATCCAAACAAATGAATGGCATATCATGCTTCACTCTGTACGGCATTCAACGCACCTGCTTCATCATGTGAATTCCTCAATTAAAAGATGCACTCGCCGGCATGACATGGAACCAACATCATCACTAGCAAAAGTCAATCTGTAACTTACTATTTTGCCTTCATTCCTAGTCATTTGCTGAAATGTTTTTTCTCCGTCCCTCTCGCTCGTGGCATTTCGATCGATGCACCTTTCAACAACCTCTGACCTTACTAGGAGTAGGAGCCACACATATTTCTTCTACAGTCCCCGTCAAAGTCACCGTCAAGGCTTCAAGATGATTTGTGGGTTTGTGTGAAAGCTCCAGTGGCAGGGACACCAAGCAATCGGAAACCACGAGCCTATTGAGGTCAGCATGGTATGCGTAGCTCCTTCTCACCGGTCGTCGTACGGACTTAGGAACTAAATTAAATTCAAGATTAGGTATGAACATTGTGTTATCGACGCTAGAGTTAAACTAGGAGATACGAGGGGTAGGTCAATTGCAGGAAAATCTACTGTATAGTATAATATCCTGTGTGTACATGTGATTTTTTTTTAGTTGGTGTACATGTCAAATTGGTGTAAAGGGTTGAAGTGAAGTCGGTGTACGATGTTCTTCTGAATTGTGAATTGTCAACTGGAAAAAGGAGTAGGTGCAAATTGTGACAGGCAGTAGGCTTGAATGCCCAGCCCCTCACGGGATGGCTGGGCATAGGCTTGAATGCCCAGCCTCTCACGGGCAAATTTTGGTGTAAAGGGTTGAAGTGAAGTCGATGTACGATGTTCTTCTGAATTGTGAATTGTCAACTGGAAAAAGTCGATGTACTGCCCGTGAGTGGCCCATCGCCGCCGGCCGCCGCCGCCTCCTCTATCGCGCGACAGCACGTGTGGTGCGTGCGGGATGCTGTGGCAAAAGTGATCACGGCTCCGGCAGCGGTGGCGCGTTCGTAGCAGCAGCACGACGCAAGGGAGAAGGCCGCGGGCAAGGGTGTCCACAGTCCAGATGGCAGAAGAGATACCGCAGAACTTCTGCGGCAGAAGCTCCCGCGCGGCGTCGCTCCCGCGCCGTGCCAACCTGCCGGTGCTACATGCCGCTACAATCCGACAAGGTCCGATACGGTTGGTTGCTCGGGAACATGTGCCAGGTGCTCGCGTTGCCGCCGCTTCAACGAGCATCACGGATCCGACAGGTCACCTCGGTGGCGCTCCACAAGCAAGACAGACACAGGTCGAAAATCGTCTCTAATACTTGGCGTGTCACCCGCCAATCTTCTCCGCTACGCTTATGTTGAACACCTGGTGTACGTAGTACCGATGGCCCATGGTGGTGGAAAGGTGATGGATCGAGACGTCATGTGGTGATGAGGACGGGGCGTCAAAATAAGTACCACATTGATAAAAAATAAAGGGACAATTATGTTTTTACCCTCACTTTGAACTCTAATTGTGATTTTACCCTCACTTTTTTGACTTTGTGATTTTACCCTGTTTTTTCAACCTGATTTTACCTCCAGTAGGGGTGGGGTCAACTCTGGTTTCAGGTTGAAAAAACAGGGGTAAAATCACAAAGTCAAAATGGCGATGTGGCTGCTGGGATTCGAGCCCAGGTCTCCACGGCCACAACGTGGAATTCTCACCACTAAACTACAGCCACTTTGGTGAAATTTTATAACATGTATATTATTATACTCTTATAAGCAGAGTTCGATCTCATGTGGTATGTTATTTCTCTTTTTCTCGAAAGACTATGTTATTTCTCTATGCGCAAGTAGTGCAGAACTGCTGTAGTAGTATACTGTATACTGCAGTTCGCCCATCCAATCAACATATGGGTTAGCCGTAACTTTCTGACAGGATTTAGCTAGAGTGAAGTGAGCATTTCAGTTACAATTTCCTTTTACAACAACCTTAATGAGTAAATAAAATCACCCTGATGTAGTTAAGATCACATTCTTATTCGACTCCCTAAACAATATGCGGCAATCGTGATAATGTTTTTCTTATTCTTCGAAAGATCCGACACATTGGCCGGCACTATCGGCTTGTTCGTTGGGCTGTTCTGTGACTGTTTACAACACAATAGACTCTTGAAGATTTTGAGTCATCCAAGGTAAACCATTGGTGGATGTTGCTGTCCTCTGCCCAACGGTTCTGGTCGAAAGAATCAATGGACGACCAGGTGTGAATATCAGCCCAGACTGAGCGTATTGTTGGCATTCAAAGAAAAGATGAACTGCAGTTTCTATGTTTTTGTAGCAGAACGGGCAGAAGAATTGGTTTGGCCATTCTCTCAACTGCAAGCGATCCGCTGTCCAAACTCTGTTTTGAAGGAGCAACCACAAGAAAAACTTGCAACGGATAATCTTGGCAATGAAGAGAATTGTCAATGCAACGATAGAGATACATCCCTAGATAACCACGAAAGTCACTTCGACAACGAACATGAGCTCAGATAATAAATCTGTGATAATCTCAACAGTACATCACCTAACAAGCCCGATTGGATGTAACCAACTGAACCAATCATCACTTCGTTTGATCAGCAGAAAATTTAGTATCTCTTCCATGTTCTAAGATAACCATGTTCAATTTACTTTAAGCAGTGCAGAGCAACCACAGCGTACTGCGCTATGCCAATCCAGAGTTGAGATAGACAGACATAAATGTGCAGCAAGCTTGATAATCAGGAGGTCCTGGCATCGAAAGAACGCAAAGGTTTCTAAGGATTGAGCCTTAGTCAATTATCAACGCTTCAGTTATGATTATCAGTATTTGACCACAAGCAGCAGATTTAGATTTAAGTACTATACAACAATGAAGTAGTACAGTACTCGAGAATGCATTATTGAGCCTGTTCGCCTCTGCTGCAATGCAGCTGCAGTGTTCCAATTATTTCTTCAGCAGCAGCTACAATGTTCGTACTTATTTCTTCGGCAGTCGCTACAGTAAAACAGCTGCATCGCAGCGAGGCGAACATGCTGATCAGGATTATCGGAATCTCTACAACTCATGAATTCCGAAGTGGTCGTCTGCCCCTGCTTATTCCGCCCCCGAAAATTCAGCGCCTGTAAATTTCGCTGCATGCGATCAAAAAAATCGCCTTTTCAAAACGCGCGCGGTTTCGATCCGAAAATTGCGCCGTGACCCGCGGACTCATCCCCAACCACTCCCCGCCTTCCCCGTTCTGTGCAGTTCGCCCAACTGCCCAACGCTCCCTCCTCCGCGCCGTCGTTCTCTCGCCTCCTCCGCGCGAATCAGGTCGCCGCCGCCGTGGTGCCGCGCCGCCAACCTGAGAAGATCATCTGCACCTTGCTTATTCCGTTGTGTTGGGAAATGCGAAGCGTGGGAGAGAAGGAGCAACGTGGCGGAGGCGCCAAGGCGGTCGAGTAGGACGAGGAAGAAGAGGCGCAGCAAGGCCGTCAGTTCTGTGGCCGCGGGGCGGACCACGAAGGCGCTCCTGCCCCTCCTCTCGATCGCGCTGACGCGGTCGAGGAACCGCACCTCGCCACTACACCCGCGACGAACAACAATCAAACACCCCGGCACCGATTTGTTTCAGTCCGCCATCCCCGCCAGCACCCTCGCCGAACAACGGCAAACTCAAGGTCCAGGTGCTGTATCCGCGGCACACGCCATGCGAGCTCCTCTTCTCGCTTGCGACGCTGCTCGCCTCACCACCTCGACGGCCGCATCCATCAGCCTGGCTCCTCCCTGACGGCAGTCTAATCGCCCCGGCCGGTCCAACCCGGCGCCCCATCGCTGACGCTGCGCTGCTCGACTCCAGGACTGCATGTTCGCTTACTTGCTCCCGTGTGTATTGTAATTTGCAACGGTGTGCTTGTTTACTCCTCTGCATATAGCCTGCTCGGTGAATTTCCTGAATGAGAGCCTGGCTGGAAATTGTGATTTAGTGTGTGTAACAAAAGCTTGTTGAGCATTCTGCACAGATTCTATTCACCTTGCTGTAGGAATTCACCGAGTGGAAATGAAGATGTTATTTAGTAATAATGGATTAGCTGGTGAAGTTCTTAAAGTCTGATCTTCAGCTGGCATGACAGCTGCATAATACGTGGTCGTATCAATCCATATCATTATGATTTAGGAGGGCACATCTCAGTTTTAATGTAGATATTAGATGTACCATGCATGTACAGAACCCTGGTATTTTCAATCATACAAAATCCATTGATCTCGAATTTGCTTGGGTAGAAGCCATCTAGCTTGGGTTATTGCCGCAGGAATGTCGGGCAATGCATAACCAAATTGCTGCGAGAGTGCCAGCTTTTCTGACTATGTGCTTCGAGCGCAAGCTTTTCTAACTCTGTAGTCTGTATCGCTGAATACATAACTGAATTAGATGCATGTCATCCGGCCTTATTGGCCTGAGTTTATGGCCCTAATGGTCTCCTACTATGCAGGCATGAATAGGCTCGTGCATTGCCCCTGTTGCTCTCATTCTAACCGACTGAAACCGAAACTAAAGACGGGCTACTACCATTAATGAAAACACAAACATGGAGCTAATACCCACGTACACACTGACTGAACTACGTCACACATGGTTTATTCCATCACTATATGTGCTACCTTTCGAGCCTTGATCAATGTCTCTTTGGTTTTAGGAGCTGATTCATTTTGTCTGGACAAGAATGCAAAATCAAACGACTTGGCGCACCCACAATATTACAGATTTTATATTTCTCTGTTACCAGGCACCATCACACAATGTCAAATCAAGTTTAATAATTTGTTGAGAAAAGATGTGGAGATCTCTCATCATGTTAGAAACGTCGATTTAGTTCTTTCTATCACGGTACAACTTTAGAGTGTTCGACAGAACCACACACTTTGACTCGCCAGTACATATAAGAATAGATCAATTGTATTAATACTATCCTGTTTTGATCCTTCTGTGGGCTTAGTCACAAGGCATTGTCTCAGGATCATTTGCTATTGTACTTCATTCCTTCTGCTGCACTGATTAAAAGATATACTCTTAGAAAATCTGGTAGGTTCTTTGTTGAGTTAAATGGTGAACTGATCACAAATTTGTTCTGAAGTTCAGTTCTCTTCTTTGGAACAAGAAATCCAGTACTACATCATTTACGCATGTGGAGAGCTGGCTGAGTTGCTGACTAAGAGTCCTATTGTGCCAAGGATGAAATGAGGTTAGTAGTGACATGATTCACTGTTCAACATATCAATCATCTTAGATTGGTGTTTGGGCTCCAATATGTGGAAAAGCTACAACTATTGTTTGTCCCTTCAATGATATGCCTACTGATCAATTTGCATTGGATTCTAGGATGTGCTCTGGGTTGTAGGAAAGCAAGAGATGACACGCTGTAAGGGGAGCTCAATAACTTTGGATTGGTGATGGATTTTAATAACCTAGCAAATTGGCAGGTACAAAACTGTTTCCTTCGCAAAAAAAAGGGTACAAAACTGTTGTGAAGAGGGATGAATTGTTAAAGCATGATAGATGATAACAGTTTCATAAGAGATTTGGGCCTCAGGATGAAGTTGTGGTCGCGGCTTACAGGCTATGTCATTGTTTTGTATTAGCTTCACCCAAGTTTTTTAGCTTGGTCAAAACATGTAAGATCGTGGTGTAGTGTATGACAAACATGTTTTTGATGAAAACATCATACTATTTATGTTTTACATAGTTATAGCTTATATTGTCTAACATTTTCTTTTCGCTCCGTAGCAACGCACGGACACTCACCTAGTACATGTGCCATAATGAAGATCAAGTCATCATACTGCATCAGCATTCATCCACTGATCAATTTATTTGTGTTCTACTCTCCCTAACTCTTGAGGAAGAAACGCCGCACAATCTACAGACAGGTCATGTTCACTCATTCTTGGGTGCGGCAATGTGAGTCTCGTACGCCAGCTGCGCCGCCAAGAGATCAACCACGGCGGTGCCCACGGACTTGAACACGGTGATCTCGTCGTCGCTGCGCCGCCCTGCACGGTCCCGGCGGCCAGCTCCGCGAGCGTCCCGGCCACGTCCTCCCTCCGCAGCACGCCACGCTGGACCGCGCCCACCAGCTCCCCGGCCTCCTCCATGGCGGCCTCGAAGTCGATGAACACCCTGCTGCGCCGCAGCGCGTCGTCGTCGCACTCCCGCATCGCGGGCGTGAACGAGCCCACCAGGTCGAGGTGCGCGCCGGGGCGCAGCAGCTCGCCGCGCACGATCGGCTCCAGCGACCCCGTCGCGCAGCTCACGACGTCCGCCGCGGCGACGGCCTCGTCCATGCCGTCCACCTCGTCGACGGCGAGCCCCGGGTGCGCTTCCCGGAGCCTGGCGACGAGGGCCGCGGACTTGGCCCTGGTGCGGTTCCAGACGAGGACGCGGGAGATGGACGGCTGCGCGGCGAGGTGGGCCTCCGCGAGGTAGGGCGCGAGCGCGCCGGCGCCCGCGAGCGCGAGCGTGGCCGGCGGGCGCGCGGGGGAGGCGAGGAGGGAGGCGGCGAGCGCGGAGACGGCGGCGGTGCGGATGAGAGTCAGCGCGGATCCCTCCATGGATGCGAGCGGTGCCCCCGTGGCGGAGCTGAAGAGGGAGACGGCGGCGTGGACGGAGGGGAGGCGCGGGGAGTTGGAGGGGAAGGAGGTGACGGCCTTGAGCGCGAGGTAGGGCAGCGACGGGTGCCCGCACCAGGAGGGCATGAGGAGCAGCGCGGCCGACGGCGCGGTGGGGAGCGGGAAGGAGACGCGGTGCGGGCAGTGGATTCCGGCGGAAAGCTCGGGGTGGGCCAGGCCCGCGCGGAGGTGCGAGATCAGAGACGGGAACGGGAGCAGCGAGTGGAGCGCCGCCGCGTCGATGTAGACGAAGGGGTGCGACGCCGGCGCGGCCATGTTTCCTCTGATCTGCGACGCGATGTGGGTTTGGGGGTGAGAACTTTTTTTTTTTTTTGAGTTGGGGGGTGAGAACTTGAAAAGGCAAATCCAGTCCAGGCACAAGCGCAAACAAAATATGTGGAAGGAACTGAGAAAGAAAAATAAAGAGACATTTCTGTTTTTACCCTCATTTTGAACTCTAATTCTGATTTTACCTTCACTTTTTTGACTTTGTGATTTTATCCCTAGTTTTTCAACATGAAGCCAAATTTTACCCTCAGCAGGGGTAAAATCAGAATAATTCTATTTCGATTTTACTCCTAGTAGGGGTTAACTCTGGCTTCAGATTAAAAAAACAGGGGTAAAATCACAAAGTCAAAAAAATAAAGGTAAAATCACAATTAGAGTTCAGAATGAAGGTAAAAACAGAATTGTCCCAAAAATAAAAGACCAGGGAAAGATAGCGCGACCGGGGTTGGTTGACTTGGCCAAATCCTGTTTCACACTGTTAAGAAGACCAGGGAGGTTGGAACTAGATGCGCGTGATGTAGATGGTAGCAGTGAATTCATTTCCTTTAGTCTTAAAATTTAATTTAGAAAATCTTACTATTTAAAGGTATTAAATAAAATTTAATTATAAAACATTTTACAAATAAATGTTAATTTACAAGACGAATCTAACGAGTCTAATTAAGCTATATTTTGCTACAGTGATGTTACAGTAACCATCGTCTAATCACAGTTTAATTACCTTTATTAGATTCGTCTCGCAAAGTAGCTCAGGTTTCTTGAAAAAATTTATAATTACATTTTATTTAATATTTTTAAATAGCAAAAACTTTAACCTAAATTTTAGTCATAAACGAAACGAACACGCCCAAAAAAGATGACGAGACTGATCAGGCAGTCAAGTATACATCATTCTCACGGCCAGAAATTTCACGTGAACTCCGTCCAAACTTGCCCAGAGTTGAGGAACTTCCCTGGAATCACGAACGAATTTCCATGCGTTGAAATGTAACCTGAAACTCGGTGCTGTGCTCGTTTTTTTTAAAAAAAATACATCATTAATTTTGCCCAAACCACATTGACGTCTTCTGAAAGAACAAAGCTGACAAAATTCCTGACTAAATTTTGCCGAGGCAATTCTTGGTGCTTTTCCTGCAACTCACACATAGCTTTGCTTCTACCACCAGATTCGGAGCTGCACATTTGTATTGCCTCTTTCTTTTTCCTTTTCAAAAACAAAACATATTTCCGGTTTCCACGACTCACACACACATGCATGTTCTTAATTAGTACAAAATTTTCAGCCAATATAGCTGACTCCAAGTTCCAACAAAAACAAATCATGACATAAAATGAACACAAGACAAAGTTAAGCATATCGCAGCTAGTACGTCTCCTTGTCCATAGGCCATAGCCTGCATACAAAAAAAATATTTTCCATTTAGCTGACACCCGGGTATAGGAAGAGGCCCTTGCACCCGGGCAAAAAACAAACCTAAAATACCTAGATTTTCAACCAAACTAAAATCGGGCATATCAGCCAAGGTCAGCACCCGATTTTCAATTTCTATCAGAAATAACAGATTTCTACCAAAACAGAATTCGGGCATTTCTTCAAAGATGAGCACCCGAATTTCAAATTCCATCATACAAACCTGAATTGAAAAAAAAACCAAAATTCGGGTATTCCAGAAGTTCTGTGCACCCTAATTTTGGAAGTTTGAAATTTAAATCTGCAGTCTGAAATCTGACTAGAAACTTTTTAAAGATAAAAGGAAACAAAATATTTAGCATCAGCACTAGGCAACGTCTCAATCTTCATTACAGGACTAGGATCATATCTCAGGCTAAAGTATTCAACAAAGTTCATCTTGGTGAACATGAAGCAGGCCAAAGGATGCTCAGTTGAGACCAGCAGTCTGGAGCCAGCATGGTCAGCAGAAAGGTACTTACCATTATCCTGCTACCAGGATCCATTGCAACCACCAAATTTTTCATTGCATCTCTAGCAGAGAAGATCCTATAATGGCAAAACAAACCAACTCAGATATATTCAAGTGGTTGCAAATTTTCATAAGTAGCTACAAATAACTCACTTAGTGCAACGAACTGTACAAAGTTTCAAAGATTTATTATGGAAAACAGATTTACAAAGGGAATAAGAGGCATCACCCAATCACAAAAATCAAGCAAATGACAGATTCAAAAAAACAATTATGGCATAACATTTAAAACTATTATTGGGGGCATCAACCAATCCAACATAGGGAAAAAATTAAAACTGAAATCCTCACATACAGTTAAAAAGCACATAATGTTCATTTACGACATAGGTGTAACTTAAATAGTTGAAAACTGTATTTAGAACATATTCAATAACTTTCATTCATAATAGAGTTCAATTTAGGAGTAAACATTTCAGATATTGTCAATTAGAAATAGTAAGAAATTTGCTGAAAAGGCATAGTTGGCATCACCTGTTCAATGAAGCCAACATTGCCAGGAAAACTTCATTTGACCTCAGATTCTTTAGAGACCAAACCATCAAAGATTCAACAATTCGAAGGTTCTCAGCTCGAGATGCGAGCTGTTAAGACCTTGTTGGCAAAAGGAGCAAATCTGAGCTCAGGCTTATTCTTCCTCACAGGACGTCAAGAAGAACCACCTGGGACCGATGCAGCAGCACCTTTTCCAGACATCCTACAAAAAAAAAAAACACAATGAAAAGTAAGAGACATAGCAAACCTAAAAACAACGTCTACCAGTGGTACTGATAAAAACAAACTGCAGGAATGCTCTTGAATAAAAAAATAATAATGGAATAAAATTTTTGAAAGGGGATAGGAGGCATCATCCATGCATACAAAATGTAAAATTTCACACAAATAACCTGACTTACAGTTGAAAAGCACATTATGTACATATAATCCATGGGTGTAACTTATTAATGTGAGAACTGTAAATGGAGCATCACACTAAGCAAATAACAAATCATGCAGATGCTAACTAGTTCAAACAACTGTTCTACTAGTAGTACTATCTAAAACAAACATAATAGAATGTTCATAATAGCAGAGAATTTTTTATGTATAACAAATTTACAAAGGATTCTTGACACCTGATGCTATCTAAAAAAGCAACAAATGCAAATTTTCAACGATTTATTATGGGATACAAAACTACAAAATTATAAGGTGCCTCCTACATACTTACAACATAACAAACCTAAAAATTTCAAATTTACAAATATAATTTATGGTCTACATAATTACAAAGATAATTTGTGGATTGAACCCATCAAATAAAAAATATCAAAGGTTCAAAGGATTAATATGGAATACAAGTTTACAAAGAGATTTGGGAGAATCATCCATACAAAAAAGGGAAAAATTAGAAACAAAAATCCTGACATACAGGTAAAAAGGACAGTACATACATATAAACTATCGGTGTAATTTAATAATTAGACAACTGTACATCGGACATGGCATTAAATTAAGCAAAGAATACAAGCTCTAGATGGTTATTAGTTTGAATCATATAATGTAACAAATCAATGCAATAAAATTTTCAAAATTAAATTATAGTGCACAGTTTCACAGAGTACTAGGGGTCCAGTGCAATAGCAGAGCATAGTAATCATTTAACTAATGCAACTTAAAAATATATTAGTGAAATTAACACTAAGTACACCTCAATGTCACAGAATTTACACTACTACTAATCATGTAATATTAAACCAGAGAAAGTGTATATAGAATGAGAAGGAATGAATCAAGTTACCTGATGATGTAGGATGCAAGGACTCCTGAATAAATTAGGAATCAACTAAATCCTGCAATTCCAGACCATACAGTACATTAGGGCTAAGCAAACAGCCAGCAGATATGAATCTTTAAATAACGACAAAAGGAACTATATACTAGACCAGGGTATAATTACTGAATAAAGTTCCTGATGACATGTAAATTGTGCATTACAACTGAAGCTTAATCATCATGCTACGATTTATCTTTTTTTTTATGTCATAAAGATTTACAGATGTGATTGAGGGCATCATAAAAAAAAGAGAAATAAAAACACAAGATAAATCATCACATGTATACCTTGTTCTTAAGGGAGTTGCACAACTTTTTCTTCAGCCTTTTTACCTGTTCAAGCTGTAAAAAGAATAAATAACTATTTAGGCAATGAATTGTACAGTGAAAACTAAATTAGAATTGAAATCTCACCAACAAAGATCAGAACAAAGCATGTACATAACAAGGGCATGCTACTTACTTGATTTAGGCATTGGAAGGCAAGTGCTTCAGTAGTTTCAGCATCTGTTTCACTGCCATCATTTTTCTGCAAACAAGAGACAGGTTACAGTTTAATTTTGAACTCCTTTGCTAGAAGGAAAAAAATGAACAGGAGACATTAAATAATTACTTCTGCATTTGAAAATTCACCAGAATAATTCTCTTCATTAGGTACGGAGTCACCATCAAAAATGGTATCAGTATTGTCTTCAAAATCAGAATCTTCGTAAAGACGCTCCCGGACACGTTCCCTTTTAGGTGCCATCTGAAAATTAATTGGTGGGCATTTAGTATGACTACATTTGTAAGATAAGCAATACAACAAAGGCTGCAAAACATTCGTAGTCAGATATTGCAAATTTACAATGGGATGCAGCACCAGCTACTACTCAAGGTGTTAAATGATCAACAAGTGTTTAAGACTAGTGGCAATTCAAATTAAGATAACATCATCAGGACAACTAGCAGTGACTTGCCAAGCACAACTTATGGGGCAGAATACTGCATATTCCAGCTACCGCAGCTTATGGATGAAGAAATTGAGGTAAATGAAGTGAAACACCACACCAAGACAACAAAATCGCACCAAACTTGAGGGAAATGAAGCCAAACAGTACAAGCGGAATGGAATAGAGCCTACTCCTACTGCAGCACAAGAATTTGGGAGGGAGTGAATGAAAACGCACGACCTAACGAACGAAATCCATCAGAAATGGAGCGAAGGCTACAGGAATGACATCAAAACAAGCAGGGTTGAGCATAGAACTACACTGCAGCACCAGAACTTGGGCGGAATCAAGAGAAACACACAACCTAACCAACCAAATCAAGCCATATTGCAGAGAACACATGAGCCAAAGGATCAAGTCAGGCAGGGAGCTTATGATTACTAGCGCACCAGCAGAACACGGAAAAATCAAGTCAACCAAAAGAAGAAACCAACAAATTCCAAGCATAATCCATCAGACTCATCACCGTAAACATCCTATCAAACAGGTTTGAGCTTAATCCCCCTACTGCATCCCTACTGAAGCTTCAGAATAGGGAGGAATCGAGTGAAACATAGGGCGTAACCAATAGAATCCAACCAAAATGCTTTCACCCATCAGAACCATGAACCCAGCAGGTCGAAAACTAGCGATAACAAACCAAACGCTGCTACTGCCTGCAACTGCTGCGACGAAATAGCAGGAGAAATCAACAACGAATCGCTAGATCTACCGGTTAAAATCAAAGAATCATCATCATATCACACAGGTACCTCAAATCAACAATCAGAGCAACAGGAAATCAAGCACAGATTCAACATCAAGAGGAGCGGAAGGGAAAGGAGGAGGGGGAGATGGACGAACCTAGCACCGGAGGAGAGGAGCGGGAGACGAACATCGGGACAGCAAAAATGAAGCGGTCGAAATGAAAATCTCGTTGGCCACGGCTAATTAAGGGGGGGGGGGGGGGGGGGGGGGGGGGTCCACCAGTCGACACCGCGTCCCAACTGATAGGCTGACGCCAGCAACACGGATCTCAAAACAGATCAGACGGACACAAATTCGGGTGACAGAGAGAGAAAGAATGCCCGGGTGGATTTTAGCAATCCCCTTATTAAATACCGAATCATTGTAATGTTGACAAATACAACCCAAAGCATATGGGATATAGATATAGGTAGGTTTGACTCGGTAGTTATTTGATTATAATTGCCATATAGATTTAGCATAGTTAAAAAAAAAAAGAGTTTATTGTCTCACTACAATTACAAAATAACACTTCTGATTGCAAGTTTTCTAGGTTCTTTTTAGTTAAAATAACCCCTTGCGAAGGAACCAGAAAAAAAAATCTTTGATGGAATTGTCTGCTTCCATACGATTATGAAGGAACAAAGTGCATAGAATGGAACATGAATTGCCCACAACTTTGAAATACCAATTTAATATTGAATGATGCACAACTAGGACTTTTTATTTAAATTTAAGAATTCTTTCAAGAAATGAGCAACTAAGTTTAATTTGAATATGTGAGGATCTTTGTGTTAAGTATTTTTATCGTACAATTTTCGCAAAGTCAGTTGTATTTAAAAGATCCATCCTGATCTTTGGATCATATGGTGTATCCAATTTAGTTACCCGATATTTATTCAATAAGTATCTATCTTTTTTCTAGAATTTTCAATTATCTATGGCATTCCAGATAGCTAAAAGGGTACTTTGCAATGTTGCACCCAAATTGTGTTGTGTATTGATCTTTTAAATCCTTGGCTACACCGTAGCAAAATATCTCAATCTTCCAAAAAAATTGTTTTTATATCAGATAGCTGCTAAAAAACACTTAGCAATAGCTTCATGCTCTTGGCCTGGTCCAAATCATGGCTCGTAAATAAAATAGTGCCATCTACATGTTGTAGGAATAACCTCACTCATGTGTTCATCATCTTTTTACCTCTTAATTAGGATAGTTAGCATAACACCTAAAAAGTTGAACTGAATTAGGGATACGGGATATCTTTGGTGGAGACATTTTATTGTGTATAAATAATGTCCAATTTCACCATTTTACATTAATACCCAAACTACCTCTTGACAAAATATGTTCAATCTATGTACACCACATGAGGGAGAACCCCTCCCTCCGTAGTATTGGCATTGATACCAGTTTTGTTAGGCCTAACATTGAGCTATGTTTATGAATTATCATGGCTAAAATTTGATACCAGATTGCGATAGAATGGCGGGTAAGAGTTCAGGATCAAACACTAAGCTAATAAAAAATTCAAACTACATTTCCTATATAGTTTCATTGATTTTTCATATGTTTATCATGGGCAAACTGATTAACGTAGAGACGCCTTAACAAGTTGACAAACAAAAACCTTTGTATATCCTCACCCTAAAGCATGAACGTCATCCATCCTTTGATACAATTTACACGAATAGATTGAGTAGCATTGCAATGTTAGTTAACTCTAGAGAAGGTTACCTCGAACTCAACGACGAAACAAATCATTCCAGAACAAAGACAACACCAAAACAAATGATGAAGGAAACAACATCAGAATCACAAGTGCATACAACAATCAGAAACATGATCGGATGAGGGGAGTGCGAGAGATCTCGAAGAGTTGGCCTATATCGCAAACGAACTAACTGATTCGAGTACAGAAGAAGCAAAAGGTGAATGGAAACGACTTCATGGTTAGAATCACAACGCGCGGCATCAACAGGAAGTAGAAGAGAATCGAAATGAAGCGGCTTACCAGAGGATCGTCGGCGAATCACCTCCGGCGACTGGGATGTCAAACCCTAGCTGAGAAACCAAAGAGTTCTAAATGAGGTTGTGAAATCAAGGGGGGAACATGAGGGCGACCCCAATAATAAAAAACGAGGGGGTGAAATTTAGGCTCACATGTCAGACAGACAGAAGCAGAAGCTGAAACAGAAGCAGAGCCAAGATCGAACGGCAAGCAGAAGCTGAGGCGAGAAGCATCTAACGAACAGGAACTCGAGTGCTGGTGTGGCCGGGCTTTAGCTTTCTTGTTTCTAATTCATCTTTTTTTTTTCTGTTTTTGTTTTGAGGCCGGGCTGCTCGTACTGATCATGAGCACTTTTTCCGAGAGCTACTGGGTTTACATTGGAGAATCTGCCGAGAAGGTGAACCCCGGTGCTCATGTAGTCATGTACGTGTACATAAACCATTTTGGCATTATCGAGTTTTAATAAATATGGAAGCACAAGGAAGCTACAGTCATGGCATGGAAGGGATAAAAAATTAAAAACAATGGCATATACAGGATATAGGTTTTACAAACGGTGAATTAAGGATTAGATATTTAAGCAATGACATATAAAATATTTTCTCTAAACAGAAACACTACACTAAGTTTGAGGCTCAGTATGAAATCTAGGAAAGTCACAGAACCACAATTCCAAGTATTTTTCACATCAATGTACTTGTCCGACAACTCAATGCTAGGAGGAAAGGACCAAGTAAGAATTACAGTGGTCTTGGCCTAGCGGTTAAGGCATCCGAGTAACACCTTTGAGGTCCTGGGTTCGACTCCCGGTGGGAGCGAATTTTCTAGGATTTAACGGCATTTATGCTTTCAGCGGTAGGCGACGTGGCCGTCGACAGCGAGGCGCCAGTGGTGACTTCGGGAATCTGGAGAATTTGCCGGCTCAGTCTTCGAAGATGCTCATAGGGGTAGGGTTTGCGTATGTGCGTTCATAGGGGTGAGTGTGCGTGCGTTGTGAGTGTCTGAGTTGTACTGTGTAATTTCTAAAAAATCAAGAAGTAAATTTTCGAACCTGAAAACAATAGATAGAGGGGGCGTTATCAAATAGAAATAATTGGTTTCAACCTTTTGTTTTGATTTTTTATGAATTGACACTTGCAAGGCTTATTGCTTGTCCTTGGCTCCTGCGGTAGTGCAGTTGTTTCAGTTCTTACTGCAGGGCTCTTGCTTGTCCTTGGCTCCTTGCTGTATGCACTGTGGGAGGCTGGGAGCCCTGAGATTTGCCCACTTCATCTAGCTGCGCGCGCTGGACAAGAAGCATTCGTTTCTGCTTCACTAGTTAAACAAGTCTACATAACCCAGACAGTGGCCACTGGATACAGATATCAGAAATTCCTGCTATAGGTCCGACCAGGACAGTAGCTTTTGTTCCGACTACAACATCACACGTCTATCACAAGCCTTGGCCTCAGCATGACAATGAGATTAACGGTTAAGGTCCATGGTCGGACAGAGGTGGGTCAAAACCAGTGCTGTGAGCAGGGCGCGGCCCGTTCTCTCTTCCAGGCGAAGGCCACCCGTGGGGCGGCAGCATCAACCGAAACGGCTGTACCTCAGCTGATTTCAACTTTCCAGTTTTTACGAGCGACCGTTGGCGCCAATTAGGAAGCTTTCCATACGCGCCGCCGAGGCTCGGACGACGCCTCCAGTTTCCTTAATCAATCCCCGTGGCAATCGATGGCAATCTCGTTGACACCGCAGAACCGGGAAGCAGGTCCAGCAGAGGAGTACCCAGAATCGGAAGGTTTTCACCAGTCAATCTCGTCACGCCGGATCTCGCATTTATTGCCGCGCAACTCGAATGCATTCGTGCGCCGCAGGGCTGGCTGAGGAGCACGTACACGTACGTGGGCCATCGCCTACTATATATATATACACG
This sequence comes from Eragrostis curvula, assembly GCA_007726485.1. NCBI lineage: Eukaryota > Viridiplantae > Streptophyta > Magnoliopsida > Poales > Poaceae > Eragrostis > Eragrostis curvula. Next base: position 41,416,525 of record CM017439.1, read on the forward strand.
CCGCGACGTGGCCGGAGGCAGGCAGGCAGGCAGGGGCAGAGGAGAGGCGGCGCGCGGCGGCTGCAGAGCTCGCGATCGATCACGATGCCTCGGCGCAAGGTCTCGATGGGGCTCATCCCCAACGGGCGGGTGCGCGCCACCACGTTCGGCAAGCGGAAGGAAGGGCTGAAGAAGAAGGCGCGCGAGCTCGCCACGCTCTGCGGGGTGCGCGTCGCGGTCGTCACCGCCGACGGCGCGGGCGCGGGCGGTGGCACGGCTGCGGCGGACGTGTGGGAGTCCGTGGAGGGCGTCATCGACGCGTACCGCGAGCAGGTTGCCCCCGAGGAGCGCGCCAAGCACACGCACGCGGCGTACGCCGAGCTCGAGCTGCGCAAGGCGGAGGCCAAGCTCGTCAAGGTGCGGCAGGAGGGCCCCGCCGCGCTCGCGCAGTGGGACGCGGCGGTGTACGCGCTCACGCTGGACGAGGCGCGGCGGATGCTCGCCGCCGTCGACGGGGCGGTGCGGGCCGTCAGCGAGCGGCGGGCCGCGCTGGGCATGCCGGTCGACGTCGACGATTTCGACGGCGGCAGCTGGATCAGGGGGTTCGCGGCGCCTCCAGGCGCGTCCGACGCCGTCGTGCCGTTCGGGCTCGCCGCTCCTCATCCCTTCGTTGGGAGCAACTTGGTCAGCTTCGACGGCGGCTACCTGCAGCTGCGCGCGCAAGGCGGCGGTAATGCCAACAACGAGCATGTCATGTGGGACAACAACAACGGCTTCGATCCGCGCGGCGCCGGCATGGTGCAGCAGCCTGGCTACGCCTTCCAGCAATGCGCTGCCGACATGGACGGCTACAAGCTGCAGATGGCGGCGGAGATGTACGGCGGGAACAGCAGCAGCTCCACCGGCGGGCGGCTCGCCTGGGACGCGTTCCAGCCGCCCACCAATGAATTAGCCGCCATGCAGCCTCACGGGTACAGCTTCCAATGCATGGGCAGCAACAGCTACGTTGGAATGTCAGGCTACTCCCTCAGCCAGCAGATGCCTGGCAACTCCATCGTGCCATTGGGGTACCCCTCCCTCGAGACTGCCTACAACTTCATGGACACACCGGCGGGGCATGCTGCTGCTACCCAGGGCATCGGCGGCAGGTCCCTCGCCGGCAGCAACTTCAACGCCACCGCACCAGCACTGTCCCTCACCATGGGCGCCGGCGACAACTACGTCAACGTGCCGCAAGCGCCACAGCCCCTCGCCATGAGCTTCCATGTCGATCTGATAAACGCCAGCGACTACGCGTCGGAGTGGTCCGCCGGGCAGCTCCACAGCGACGGCAGCAGCCAGCAGTCCAGCAACAAGCCGATCTGGGAAGCACTGTAAGCAGCGCCTAGCGTCGTGTGAGAGTCGGATGAGCGAAATTCACATGTCTGGTAACGATTTTACTTATCTCCGATTGATGGATGCATAATTGGTTTTGATCCTGCAATTTTTTATCTGTATAAGCGTTGGAGGGTACTACAGACAAGAAACGATCTTTAATTTTGGACGATGTTTGTAGCTTTTCTACCACAGCCTTTTTTCTACCACAGCTTAAGCCAACCTTCTTGTGATGTTTGTATATACTAGGATCGAATGGCGCGCTCCGCCGCGCATGGAAGTTGATTCGTTTTTCTTCCGTCTTTGATTGCTTGGTGCATGATGGTCGAGTCTCGTGGTCATCCGCGCCCATGCATTTTCAAGGTGTAGAGGCGCGTTATTGTCGTTAACCGGTTGAACTCGTTCCATGACCCCATGCTGTAATTAGAAAAGGAATAAAAAATATGAAATGCACCGCATGCAGGACATGCCCATGCTGCCAAGTTACTCTTTCTTTCTGTCCGCTCTCTCTCTCCCTCGCACACGACAGTCGGCAGCTGGCAGCAGGTCATGGCCACGCGGCCATAACCCATGCCACTTTTCGTCGAGCTCAGCATGAAAAGCACCTGCCCGCTCGTCTTCTCTGGCTCACCTGCAGGAGGCCACTGCCTCGTCCGCTCTGGCTCAGCATCAAAAGCATCTTCACTGTCGCTCACTCTCCACAAGCCATCCTCGCTCGCACGTCCGCTCGGCGCAGCCCCACTCGACCACCGTCCTAGGCCGTGTGGTCCTTCACTTGGTTGCAAGAGCTTAAGGCGCGTGGCTCCTGTCGCCCGTGCTCAGTGCCGTGCGCGTGCTAAGCTGCTCCATGCATGCGCGCTTCGCCGCGTGCTTTGGTGCGCGAGGCAGTCACTTCGGGTGGGCGCCGCTGTTTAGGCATGTTCTTCTCTCTGTCCGAGCTACCTCTTCCTTCCCGTCCGCGCGAAGGCGCCGCATTTGGCGTTCAGTGCTCCGCGCGAAGGCGCCGCATTCCGCATTTGGCGTCCGAGCTACCAGGAGAGGCTGTTACACCGGGTGCCGACGGGCTGTGCAAGGCCGTCGCCCCGCAAGGCAGGCGAGCCACCCCGCACGAGCTCATGAGACGGCGGCGGAGTAACCCGGGCCGGGCCGACGACGCGCCATAACGTGCGTCCAGGGAAATCAGGCCTGCGGACCATCCGAAGCAGGCCAAGACACGGGCCAAGACGACGCTCCAGAAGCAAAGCGAGGCCGGAACGGCCAGACGATGGCCCGAGCGGGAGGCAAAACGCACGCGTCGCCTCCACCGCCGAACACGTCGACAGAAATGCTGTGTGGAGCTCCAGTCTCCCACAGTTGAAGACTAGTATATGCATAACAGGCAGGCTGTCTCGCTACCACATCATACCACAGGACGGCTCCGTGCGCCGTGCGGCGATCACCGATTTTCTGACATGATTGGGAATTTTTAGTGGTGATGAATCAGCAGGACGCTAGGAGGCTCGCTCTGCCAATTTTCACGTTTCTGTGGTCTCGAGAATTGAGGCCATGCAATTTGTTTCCCCCCTTCCTCTAGCCTTTACGTACTAGCCAACCACTTGCGAACACAGATAGTGAGATAGAGGTGCACGCACAGGGCGCCGAATCGGCATTTCTTCGAACAAATCCACATTTCGTAACCTGACGTGCATGACGTGAGACAGAACGTTGAGGACACGCGCCCGTCACTCAGCAGGTCAAGTCACCAAGAGCAAGAGAACGGCCGGTACCGGCGTGAAGCCCACCAGCCGTGGCCGCGTGAAGAGGGCGCGCGCCGACGACAGAAACGCCCGTGCTTTCACCCGGGACGGCAGAAGCGACCGCATCGTTGAGATGCTCGCGCGCCCGATCTTTCGCCTACACGGGGTAAGGTAACATCGTGTTGCTCGCGAGTTGGAACGCGTGTATCAGGCCGATCAGGATCTGGAAAATGCGGAGGTTCGAGTGTCATGGTCACGTAACGCACACCGTCCTGGACGGAGATCACCAAGTGCCGGAGTTAAGCACCGACGGTTTTGTTTGATCAGTGAGATAAGCAAAGGCGTACGTGCTGAGTGTGTGCCAGTCCGTCGGTCCTGTAATCTCTTGACGATTTCTGTTTTCGAGCCACAGTCCGATGATTACACGTACGGCTAGCATTGAGACGTGCGCTGTGGAGGTCAACAGAATTCAACGGATCGCAGTACGCGCGCACGCACAACGCAACGCGATCAGCCGTAACGCGCCGGCCTCCTGCGTACTACTACTGATCAACGGGCTCATGGCGCACGGCAAAGTGGTACGTGGCAAGTTGTTGAGGCATCCATTAAAACCGCGCCGAAAAGCACATGATAATTTCGAAACATTTCCGACTCGATCCAAACGGCCAACCGATCGAGATGCAACTGGAAAATGCACGTTCGTTAACCACACCGGCGGAATACGGGTAACACCACTCCAGCCCTAAACCGGCCACACGCAACGCAACGCAACGCAACCAACAGGCTTCCACGGCACGGCTCTCATCAGCAGCGCGCGTCGGCGCGTGGCCAGCCATGACTGCCCCGAGGAAGCAACCGCAACCGCATCCGCCGCCGCCGCCACACGCCGCGCGGCCCGTGGCCAGGGCACCGCCGCCGACGCCGCCGCGCCACACGCGTCATCCCCCGCCGCCTTCTCCGCCTCCGCCGCGCCACCAGCATGCTCCCCCCCGGCAGCACGAGGAGGGGCAGCAGGGCGCGTCGACGTCCGTGCTGGGCGTGAGCGTCCCGCGCGCCTGGCTCTCGCAGCGCACCCCCGTCCTCGGCCTCCGCGCCGGGGTCCTCGTGGCCGCCGGCGCCGCTGCGGCCGTGCTCTTGCTGCTCTGCCTCGTCGTCTGCCTCTGCCGCCGGTGCCGCCGGCGTCGCCCGCCGCGCCTCGCGCCGTGCCCGCACCGCCGGTCGCTCAGGAACCGCGTGCACGCGCACCACCAGGCCATGTCGGCGGCGATGCCGCCCGGCAGCAACAAGGACGACGTCGAGGCGGCCTCCGGCGCTCTGTGGCGCCCGCCGACGTTCGAGCCGCCGATCGAGGCCATCAAGGCGGAGCAGAAGGCGCCGCTGATCCTGCAGCAGGCGCGGGGCTCCGCGGGGACGAGCGGCGAGACGGCGGCGAGCGGCGGCGGCGGCGACAGCGCGCGCGAGTTCGAGAGCGCCGCCGCCGCCAGCGAAGCCGGGCCCGAGGCGGCGCGGCGCGGGTGGGGACGGCGGTTCTCGCTCCGGGAGATCGAGGACGCCACGTGCGGGCTCGCCGCGGCGAACGTCATCGGGGAGGGAGGATACGGCGTCGTCTTCAGGGGCGTGCTCCGGGACAACACCGCCGTCGCCATCAAAAACCTCCACAACAACAGGTGAAGCTCCCTTGGGTCCCGTATCCCGAATTGTTCGTTTTGATTTGCAGTTAGATTCATTTACACGGCGAACGTTCATGTTTCGAACGCGAATTTTTTTCTGCTTCAGTTGCGGGACTTCTGATCGTATTTCTCTGTTACCGACTCCTCTATTCGCGGGATCCCATGCTGACACATGCAGTGTCTCATTTCAAATTTCCCAGACGAAAATAATATCATAATAAAACTTGCGCAAGAACAGTCAATTGCAATTCCCAGCCACTATTCCCCATTTCTTGATTGTGCACCTGAATTCACTGTAACTTCCTGTGACACAAGAAATTCAAACAGCATCCACTCTTCAGTTCGGTGGCAGATGTTGTTAGTTATCAGTGTGGTGGGTTGAGCTTAAAAGCATAAGGAAAATTACCACTAACTGTTGTATGCCTATTATTAATCAGGGGCCAGGCCGAGAAAGATTTCAGGATGGAGGTCGCGACGATCAGCCGTGTCCGGCACAAGAATCTGGTCAGTTTGCTCGGATACTGCAGCGAGGGAGCTTGCAGGTACATTGCAACGCAATCTGACCAAGCTTACAATATGCTCGAGCCACATTCCTGATTATCAATTGACAGTATCCTAATCCATAACATTGTTTTGGTTGGGTAGGATGCTTGTTTACCAGTACATGGACAACAGTAATCTGGACAAGTGGTTGCACCACGATGACAGTGAAATCAGTCCGCTGACCTGGGACATCAGGATGCGCATACTTCTTGGAACTGCTAAAGGGTAATGCTTCATTTTGCTTTATCCGTACTAACGTTCATACCTAATGGCCGGGACTATAATTAAGATGACCGGCAAACATTAAAATGCTACAATTGACGTTAGTACACCAAGACTACTCCTGGCTGGCATGCATGATTAGGCAAGTTGTGTCCAAAAGCGACGTGTCAGTACTGCTTTGCTTAAACAGCAGATCTGTGAAAAGCTGAATCTCATGTGCAACCTCCGGCCGTTCAGGTTGGCCTACCTTCACGAAGGTTTGGAGCCCAAGATAGTTCACCGCGACATCAAATCCAGCAACATTCTTCTCGACCGGCACTGGAACGCCAAGGTGTCGGATTTCGGGCTTGCCAAGCTCCTGTGCTCGGAGAGGTCCTATGTTACCACTCGTGTCATGGGAACGTTTGGGTCAGTGTGATCTTCCATGCTTTTCTCTGCTTCAGGCTGGGCCGCTGTCCAGAACTGGCTACAAAGGTTGGTTTTTTGCTTGCAGGTATGTGGCACCTGAGTACGCGAAAACCGGGATGTTGAACGAGAGGAGCGATGTTTACAGCTTCGGGGTGCTCGTCATGGAGATCATCACGGGAAGGACTCCAGTGGATTACACTAGGCCAACCGATGAGGTTAGCAATCAGCCACCATTCGGAAGAGGCTAAGAGCTGATGAATCTAAGTTGATGCTTCTTATTCAGGTGAACCTGGTGGAGTGGCTGAAGCGCATGGTCGCAGAGAGGAGGGTGGAGGAGGTTCTGGACCCCAGGCTGCCGGAAAGGCCGTCTTCCAAGGCGCTGAAGCGGGTGCTCCTTGCCGCGCTCCGGTGCGTCGATCCCAACGGCAGCCAAAGACCAACGATGGCGCATGTGGTTCATATGCTCGAAGACGACCAGATACTCAGAGACGTATGTCATTGCAGTATCTTTTCGTTTTGAAAACTGAAAATGGTGTTTCTAAATTTTCCTTTGCATTTAGTTCAACTATATGGAATTTGTATATGATGTTATCAACCACATGCAGGAGCTCAAGCTTGCCCGGGATTTGTCTCCTCAAGCGTCAGAGAGCTACGACAGGTGATGAAAAAGGCTATGCGAGGCAGAGTAATAACCTGTGACACTAGGATTTCTTATATCTTAGTACACGATTGTACTCATTTGACAACAATTTTTAATTAATATAAAAAAGAAGTATACGACGATCAGGAATGCAGCAGCTTGTTGTCAGCTAATGATTGTATGATTTATTTAAGCCCTATTTGATCCACCTCTTAAACTTTTAGTTGGCTAATTTTAGTCATTTTGCATCCAAACATGACCTCTTGAAATCTTCAAAACTTTTAATCCACCCCCTCCTATACTTTTAGCTCCTACTCACCTTAAACCTACTAAAATCGACTAGACACATAAAAAAAGACAAGAAACACATAAAAAAGAAAAAAAATACAAAAGCTAGAGACGTTAGTCAAGGATCCAAAAAAATACCTCCTAAAATTAATTAGCTAAAAAATTAGCCGGCTAATGTTTTAGTTGGTTAAAATTAGCCAGCTAAAAGATTCTTGTTGGATTTAACTGCTACTTTCTGAAGTAGTAGTTAAAACTCCTTGTTGGATTTAACTGCTACTTCTAAACACTAAGACACGAACGGTGCGGTAGTGCATGAATTGTTCTGGCCTCTATTAATCTTCTCTGCTATACACAACTTCTTCATTCCAGCTCAATGGCATGATTTTTCCCGCAATTTCTTGGTCTCTATTGGTGATGGTATGATCATTCGAGGTGGTTTTTATGAACATAGGGACATATGCCCCCACTTTAGTTTGGATTTTAATTACGATCAAATTCACAAGGTTAAATAGATTATTTGATTATTGAACACATTAAACCAATTTTCCTCATGTTTAATCATTTTGTTAAATTAATATTTTTTTGGGAGGGTGTTAAATTAATATTTGACCTATGGATATGTCATATTTAATCATTTTTGGTCAAATCCATATGCTGCCAGATGTGAGACATCAAATCACAAGCGGGCAATTGTCATACCACGTCATCTTAGTGCTGGTGTTCATATGCTCATAGAAGTATTTACCTAATCCTTTTTTTTTACCTAAGAATTGAACTAACCTTCTTTTTACCTGTACCTAACCCTTATTGAGGATGAACATGTAATTGGTACCGCAGGCAATCAGATTACAGACAAGAAAGCATATGGTACCCGTGAAAGAGAACTCCAAGGGCTCAGGCCAAAGCAAATTTAGGGGGTATTCGTTTCCGGCAGCAAAAATTTTAGCTCTGTCACATCAAAAAAAATATTACCATTTAGAAGTATTAAATAAAATCTAATTACAAAACTTTTTTGACAGATAGGTGCTAATTTACAAGATGAATCTAATGAGTCTAATTAATCTATGTTTTGCTACAGTAATGCTACAGTACTATCTTTTAATCATGGCTTAATTATCTTCATTAGATTTGTCTCGCGAATTAACTCAAAAGTTCTACAATTAGTTTTATAATTAAACTTTATTTAATACTTTTAAATGATAGTATTCTTTTTATGTGATAGGGTTAAATTTTTTGTCAACCGTATAGGCATGGTGCTTTGCACTATCAATGCGCATGCTATGACATCATTTTTGTCAATCGTAGCCATCCCATCACTGACTGACGGCCCCGGTCTCACGACCTGAACACACAAACCGGCGGCGCCCCCGTGGGGATGAGCATGCCGCGGAGGATTGCCAGATTGGCAGCGACCTTCTCACTGATAGATGGGCCCAGCAGTGCGAGTTGAGACAGTGAACGCCTGAACGGTTTCCGGTAGATATCTCATATTTGAGGCTCTCCGTATTCATGTTCCTCTATTTACTCCCTCTAAAAGGAATATTCCGTTCTGATCAGCAAGATTTTTTTTCTATACCAATTTCTTCCGCATCTATGATTTCTCTATATTCTTGCTCTATCCCAACTATCACATATTTTATTCAACCATCTCCAACTACTATCTATAAGGTCCACTTATAATTTTATCAAAATATATCCATCTGAGATCTTATTTTGAAGGATTTATTGAAACGAATTTAATAATGCAGTCAGAATTTGATTTGGGTTTTTAGTTTGTGAGTTATAATATTTTTTAGTTCGTTGAACCAGTGGAGCCCGCATCACACTCCACCACACCAGTGCTTTAGCGTATGCCCGTACGTCCGCTTAATTTGCCGTATCCGGAAGCATGCGCCACGATAGCGGAAGCTTTAGAGTGCCCCGATGCAAATCAAAATTCGCTATCCGCGTCCTCCAGTACCGGATACCGTTCCCCGGTGCGGTCAGTCTGAGGCTCTCCGCACTCATGTTTCTCTATTTCCTTCCTCTAAAAGGAATATTCCGTCTTGGTCATCAAGATTTTTTCCTCTAAACCAATTTTTTCCGCACCCATGTTTCCTCTATATTGTTCCTCTATCCCAACTACCACATATTTTATTCAACCATCTTCAACTACCATCTCATTTTAACAAACATATTTCTTCATAACACAATCATTTATAATAGTTATTCTAAATACTAAAAAATTCTAGGGGTCTTTTATAAATGTCCTAGACACAGAAAAAATCGTAAAAATTACAAGATAATATAAGGGTCGATTTGCAAACTTCCTATACTACTTCTTCCTTTTTGTCTCCGCTGGCCGGCATCTCGATCCCCGCCGCGCGGCTCCCGCTGCCCCCGTCGGGTCCGCTCTCACCGGCGCTCACCCTCCCGCCCCTCACCGCGCGTCCTCCCCGCCCTCCTCTACTGCCGCTGCCGCAAGCGGTTTCCCTCACCGCCCTCCTTTGCCTCGCCGTCAAGACCGGCGGCGACGACGACTGGCCTCCCAATCCACTCCCACCAGCTCCTCCGATTCCCCCGCGGCGGCCTCCCAATCCACTCCCACCAGCTATTCCTAATCCACTCCCGATTGGCGGCGGCACGTGACCCCTGCGGCTGAGCTTCACGTACATGGCGGCCTCCTCCGCCTGGGAGCCGCGGCGCCGCGCGCCGCAAGGAGAATTCCGTCGCCGCCGCTACCTTGGGCCCGTCCAAGGCCGCTGCGCGCAAGGCCTCTCGCGTCGCTCCTCGGCGGCCTCCTTCGCCTGGAAGCCCGCGCGGAGCGCCCATCGATCCGGAGGCCGCCCGCCACATGCCGCTCCACATCCGCTGCTGCTCCACCTCCCCGTCGTGGACTCCGTCCCGCACCTCGCGCTCACGCCATTCATGTGCTCGCTCCTGGAGGAAGAGCGCCGCCTGCACGAGCGGACGGGTGGACTCGGCGGAGGCGAACGCGTGGCGGCGGACGCGCGCAGAAGGTTGGGGGCGAGAGCGTCGCGACGCGGGTTCGCGCGACGCGCGCAGGCCCCACGCCCGATAGCGCTATGTATGGCGGAACGGAGGCCTCCTTCTTATTTACGGTAACACGTAGAGGGAACCGATGCAGCCGGTTTTTCCTCTAAATGGTTACTCGAGGAGCACGTAGAGGGCACCAGTGCGGGCAGCCTGAACGGGGGGCGCCACGCTGTGCATTAGCGCGCATGAGATATTTCTTGTGGGACCGTCCCAGTGTCATCCAAAAGGATAGCAAGGTTTTTGTACACACGCGTGACCACTCGCTCATGGCGATAAGGCCCCATTTATCATCGGCGCAAACGCGAACTGCAACGGAGAAGATAGCACGGATAGCCTCCTCATAGAGGCATGGCCACCTTGCTCCACCAAGCCGCGCTCCCGACCGCAAAGCCCCACCCATGGGCGATCAACTCCACGCCCGGTGGCCTCTCGCCGCTTCACGTGACAGTACCACCACTGTCCAGACGACGACGAGCTCCGGCCGTCCGCTCGGCGGCCACGGACGGCAAAAGCATCAGCATCCGCACCGACTCTCCGCCGCCGTCCAAGAAGAAGACCCGGAAGGAGAAGCTGGATGATCTCAGGCGGGTGCAGGACACGGAGCGTCGGCAGCAGCAGCTGCTGATGCAGGCGTCGCTCCCCAAGGCGTCGATCCCCAAGGCCGGTGGCGGCAGCGGCGGCGGCGGCAAGGATGAGGAGCTCGACGACGACGAGCTGCCGCAGCCGGTGTTCGACCGCATCCTGCGCCGGATCCTGTTCTTGGTCGGCGTGCCGATGGCGTCGGGCGTCGCGCTGCTCAACCTGTACGACGCGCTCAAGCGCGGCCAGGGGGTGGAGGTGCCGTCGTGGCTGCCGCTGCTGACCATACTCCTCGCCTTCGGCACGTCGGCTCTGGGCATCGCCTACGGCACGCTGTCGGCGAGCTGGGACCCCGAGAAGGAAGGCTCTTTGCTGGGGATCGACGAGGCCCGGGCCAACTGGCCCGTGCTGTGGGCGGAAGAGATCGAGAAGGAGAAGGCGAAGGCGAGGAAGAAGAAATGAGTGGCGTGGGCAGAGTGCTGGACACTGAAAATCCTGTGCACAGAATAGTGATCATGTAATTCTCAGTGTAGTATACTCCTTCCGTTTGGAAATTCATGTCGTTCCGACAAAACAAAATGACTTTGACTTGCGGCCAGTTCAAAATTCATGTCGGGAATGACATGAATGTCCAAACGGAGGGAGCACATTTGATCATACTATTCGGTGAGCAGGCAATAAACTACTTGAGAAATCCATAATTGCATATAGTTGTACTGAATTTCGCATTTGAAATGTTATAATTGTGTTCGTGATACTGATTCGGATACAACTTACAACAGCAGACTGAAACAATTCTACGGCTCTACGGGGTCCCTGCACTAGAATGGCCGAACTGAAAACTTGGCTAGTGAAAACCAGGGAGCAGACCAAAAATCAGATATGTTAATCAAGCCACCTAGTCACACCATCTTCTTCACTCTGAGCTGCAAGTGTCTCAATATTGACCTCCAACACAGCCTAAAGAAGAAAAAAAAAGGCATCAGAAAGGATCTATCAATGCAAACATCCAAGTATCTCACTTCACGTTGGTCATAAACAATAGAACTTCCATTCTAGAATCTAGAGCATGGATGGACCCTATTCTCTAACTGTATATGACTAGCATTGATGAAGACATTTGTGTAACTTAATTTATCTTGCCGTTATATGCATAGAATGGCGATCATAAATGTGCATACCGAAGAATTTTTGCAGTTGATCAGTTTGCAGCATTCTGACAAGGATCCTTCCAGCATCCAGCTCTCCGAAACATCAAAAGAATAATTTGCGAAAACAAGATCCATCTTGTTTGCCTGTTCATAAGATAAAAAAGGCATCCTTTGTAAGGCATTCAATTTCCGTATCCTCTTTTTCTAGGACATAATACAATTTTAGACTCATGAATTTAATGAGAAAAGCACATAATAACTGCATTCCCCAACTAGATTGTATCCATTACCAGCACATTACATGTGTCTCTCCTGAACTACCCCATTTCAGCGGTCAACAATTGAACAAGGCAAATGTGTTATGAAATATAAAATACACTAAATGCAGATGCAATAGGGAAGCTATGGGAAGATGCAGCTATGCATCTTTTTGAAACATAATACTATACATCAAACAGAAAAGATTGAAAAGGGGATTCAGGATTCTGGGTACAAATCAAAACATGTTGTGATAGGGAATGCAAGGAGCACATGCCAATAAATCAAAACAAATACTCCTTGGGTTTTTAGTTGATAGCATTTGGACCACACTTTTAGTTCAATTGGGAAGTACAAAAGTTGTAATTGCGACATAAATTGAAAACCAGGGGAGTAGAAGGATGAAACAAGATGCAGCATATGGGATAATAACTCTAATTTGTTTAACAAAAAATGGAATCAAAATAGATAACTAAGAGCAAGGAAAACAAAATGGGTCATTATCCAAAGCATCAATATTGGAGTATGATCAAAATTGAACTACTGATCACCAACAAATTAGCTGTTTGCCTAGTACCATCTATGCTTCAGTACAATCATATTCAATTCACATTATCCTAAATCAAAGAGTACAAATATAAAAAGATGGTACCTGCAATAATTTACCACCAGCGACAAAAGATCGCAATCCAATAGTATCCTGAAAGTTAGGCCTCTTATCAGTATATGTGCATGGTATTCAAGCAAAATTAGATGGCAGGTTAAGTAAGAGAAAAGTTATGAAAAAACATAGAAAATAAGGTGAAAAGCACCTTGTTTTTTAACGTGACAAGGAACTGAACAGCAGGATCCCTCTTTGTAGCATTTGGTACCACATCTAGATACCATCCACCGCCAGCGACCCTCTCTCTTGAAACATAAAAACCTGAGTTATCTCTCGTCTTTAGAGCAATAACAAAACCTTCTTTCAAATTCTCGGGAGACTTTCTACCAGGCCCTGTAGGCAACTTATTCTCAGAAATTATTTCCATTGGAGATTCAACAGAAGATTTCTGCTTATTTTTGTAGTCCTCAGGTGAAGCAAAACGTGAACTAGAACTTAATACTTGGTTGTCATCATCTCTACGTGAGGAATAGTTACTGCCCCCTTCTATAGTTGACAATTCATCTATTTTATGTTCTGATCTGCGGCGTGCAGGTCTCTTTTTGCCTTTCTTTCCAGATCGGCTACGCCTCCCTTCTGTTCTGGAGCCAATACTGTGAGATTGTCCTGAAGCTTGAGGCTCTTCAGGCTGAGAAATTGCTCTTCTCTTATCACATTCTATAGTTACTTGGCTTCCTTCCGTCTGCTGCTCACCATCACAAACCTGTAAAGCGTGTTCTTTTTCTTGTTTACCTAATTGATCACCTTCACATCCCACTTCACTTATCTCTTCATCTTCATCAGATATAACATTGTTTGGAATGACACCGTCATAGAGAAACGATTGCAATATTGCAATTGCTTTCTCTCTAATCTCCATCCACACTTCTTCACTGTAGTCGGCACTTCGAGGTAGAATTAATACATTTGGCATCTCGCGTACCTGTAAGTGACCAATAAAGACATAGTTACTAGTACAGCAGTTAATCATTCTGTTTGAAATGTGACTGGAGGCAGGCTGGTAAAAGAATAAAAAGCGGTATTTTACATGACGAACAAATCAATAAGCCATCATCAAGCACATAGCTTAAAACTACAAAGCACATCAGTTGTTTGTCCTTATTCTGTTTGATAGGACACCAGTGGTGCCTCTTCCATTCTTTTGTAACGATGACACCAAACCTGGTTGAACAGTTCATACCTCAACGAACACCTCAAAGTATCAGAGAAGTTTCCTATTGATGCATCGCTTGATTTATTTTTATTTTTTTTCGAAACCCAATTAGCAACTCATGCATGTTAAATAGGGAGCACACAACACAATAAAGTAAACCCGTGGCATATGCTGTCACAATAAGATAAATGAAACAAAAATATATCTTAGGATAAAAGTAAAATTCTAACTGAACCATATTGGAAAGAACAAGACAGTTTATGAAATGATTTTTATAGAAATGTGGTTATTACATACAACTATCTGAGTGAAATTCAATTATGACAAAATTAAGTTCCATACCCATGCTTCCATCCACTGTGGACCTTCAGCACCATCTAACGCACACCCAGCTATAGTGCCATCAATCAAGAGTTGTTTCAGTGCATAATCATCTATGAGCTGACAGCTGCCAGTATTGACTATGAAAGCTCCTGCAGGGAAGTTAGTTATATACAGTGTGTTAGCATCAAGAAAGAAAACAGATCTATTTTCCAGAATACAGATTACATAGATGCAGGGGAAAAGGAAAGAACCATCTTACCTGGCTTTATGTGATGCAGGCGCTCGGCGTCAAGTATATGTGTTGTTTCGTTTGTCAACGCACAATGAAGTGAAACAAGATCACTTGCTGCCAATAAATCATTCAGAGTATCCATTCTTCTCGCAGCAGAAGGGAATACAATTGAAGGACGCTTAACTTTCCCAGCAGCCTTCATGTAAATGCCACAATGATTAAAAGGATCAGATCGATATCATGCATTTGTTTCGTCATCAAAGTTAAGTATGCCCAATAGTCTAATGCAATGAAATCGAACACAACTGCATCAATACTGTGAAAAATTCTACAAAAAAGGTACCAGCGCTGAGGATTCCTGAATATTCGTAATTACTGCTACAAGTGATCATTCACACATAAAATGGCCTAGTTATAATCTCATGTTGCAAAGAAAAATGAGCCCTCTAACTCAATTTTATGGACATTACGATTGAAATGATCTTTTCAACTGTCTCATCAACTTCCCATGTTTTTTCGTGTTGAAAATGTTACTAAAGCTTAAACATAAACTGATTGCAACAAATTAATCCTGGCACAAAGCGTATTCTTGACATATGTTCAATTAATATCACCCAACAAGCCGCAAACACTAGGCCCACTAAATCTACAGGCCATAACACACTGGCGTCCAAAAATCAGATCACTTTTATATGAATAGCAAGGACACGACCAAACAAATATGATATCACTAATGATACACGTACTACATTTTAGAAAATTTGAGATCACCGAATATCAAAATGCATATGGCGCACAACATCATTCAATCATAGAACTAGTATAAATCTAGCAACAGGAAGCTAACAATGCAGATCAAAGGTTGAGAGTGTATTAGCGGCGGATCCAGCACCTCGTACTGCGGATCGAAGTAGAGGACGCTCATGCGGAATGCGAGGCTGCGTGTGGCGAGGCACCGCGCGGAGGCGGAGACCCCAATAATCCCAAGCACGAGCCCCCGGCACCGCCGCATTCCGCGGCACAGCGGCTGTACGGAGCCGAGCCACCCGGCCGCGGGCGCGGAGGAGGCGGCCTGGCGGGAGAGGAGGTGGGTGCGGCGGAGGAGGCCGAGGAAGAGCGCCATGACGGTGTCGGCGACCTCCTCGGCGCGGTTGGCGTCGACGTGGACGAGGCGGAGGCCGAGCTCGGCGGCCGCGGCGGCGTCGGCGGCGCGGTCGGGGGAGCCGAGGCAGAGCAGGAGCTGCCAGGGCCTGAGCCGGCGCTGCGCGGCGCGCGGGAGGAAGGCGAGCGAGGGGAGCAGCACGGCGGCGGCGGCCTCGACGCGGCCCGAGGCGAGCGCGGAGAGCGGCGCGTGCTCCACGGCCGCCGCCCCCGCCAGCGCGTCCTGCTCCGCCGACGGGTCCTCGATGCAGTTGAGCGTCACCACCAGCGGCTGGCCCCCGCCCCCGCCGCCGGAGCTGGCGGCGGCGGAGGACGCCGGTGGCGGGGACTGGGCCGGGCTGTGCAGCATTTCGGCTGCAGAGAGGCAGAGTCGCGGGGCCTAGGGGTTGACTGACGGGGCGCGCTCTTCTGTTTGCTTCTTGGTGCTGTGGGGGCAGAAACCGCAACCGTTCTTGTGTGCCGTCACGCGCTCGCTCGCTCGCTCGCTCCGCCGCCCAAAGGCCGGCCTTTAATAGACTAACGAATTAGTATATTATTGCCATTCAAGAATAGTTGATGATTTATTATTATTTTTCTGTAAACTCTATTTATAAAGTGAAAATTACTGGTCGATGTCTGTGATTTTTTTTCTACAAAAATTTTCATGTAACCTTGTTTAGATCTTGTTTACATATTATTTGCTAACAAATGATATGATGAGCTATAGACGTGATTGATTAAAAAAAAAGTTGTGTTCCTGTCGCCGCCGCCGCCGATTTGCATCTGGTGCATTCGCAAAAAAAACAAAAAAAAAGATTTGCATCTGGTGATTTCAATCGTTCGTCGTCCGACGCCGCTTCCGTTGCGGCGATTGTCAGGCGCTGTCACAATCGCCGTGGCCTCGATTCTCCGTGCCACGCACGGCTACGTAATTAATTCCGTGTCTCGTGGGGAGCATGTTTACAGTCTCGTGTGCTGCCAGCGTGATCAGTAGGAACAAGGATTAGGATTACGCCAAGGACCACGCGGGTAGCACGTACGGGACGCAACGCAATCGTATGCGTGGGTGGGTGCACGGGACGCTAGTCCATGGCGGCACGCCGGCACCCGTGAAACATCGGAAGTCTGATGGGCCCATTTATTCAAGGAAAAAGTCCTATTTACCTCCCTTAACTCTTACAGAAGTTGCAACTTTTACCTATAATTACAAAACCGGGTAGCCTGACTCCCTCAACTCCTTCTCTCACTTCAATTTACCTCCCTGAGCGGTTTTAAGAGTGGTTTTGTCCTACGTGGCTCAGTGGGTCCCACCTATCAGGTGCCACGTCATTTTCTTTTTCCTATTTATTTTTTTCCTTCTTCTTCTCTTCTCCTCCGGACATGCACGACCTCCACCGCTGCTCCAAGGACGGTGGCGCTGCCACGCGTCCGCCTCCCCATCGCCACACCCGCAGACGCCTTCGCCGCACAAGGAGAGCCGCAGGGAGGAGCTGTCATCGCCCGCAGCTGGAAGAATAGCGGCGTGCACGCGCTCGGCGGCGTCAGCGCGGGCCTCGGCAAAGTGGGCGTCGAGGCACGGGCCGGCGAGGACGGCGCGCGGCAGGTCCGACGGCCTAACCTGGCTTAGGAAGGCCCAGAGCTTGGAGTGGCTGGGGCGGAGAGCGAGACGCCGCCGGATGACTCGAGGAACCTGCCGGAGCTCGGTGGTGGCAAATGGCTACGGGGGAAACTTCAATTGCGCCTCGCGCAATTGCAAAAGCGGAAAAAGGAGGGGTTACAGAGGTGTCCGACCGTGATGCGCAGCTCGAGACACGAGCAATCGATGATTGACTGACCGGGGAGAGAGAATCAGACGACGACGGAGTGATTCGCTTGGTTTGCCGGACTTGGAGCAGAAGCGTGTCGATCTCCGCAATCACGAAGAGAAAAGGAGGCTCGTGGCCATGGTTAGCTTCGCAATTCTATGGAGAAGGTTTTGTGGTGGTGCTTCTTTCGGGGAGTGCTCCTCGGCGGCGGACATCGAGCTCGACTCGGCGTCAATGGAGGGCGGGGAACGAGAGAGGAAAGAAGGTGTCAATGGGCGGACATCCAGCTGCGGACAACGACGGCTCCTCCCTGCGGCTCCTCCCTGTGGCTCTCCTTGTGCGGCGAAGGTGTCTGCGCGTGTGGCAACGGGGAGGCGGACGCAGACGCGGCGGCGCTGCCATCCTTGAGCAGCGGTGGAGGTCGTGCATGACCGGCAGAAAGAGAAGAAGAAAGAAAAAAATAAAAAGGAAAAAGAAAATGACGTGGCACCTGACAGGTGGGACCCACTGAGCCACGTAGGATAAAACCACTCTTAAAACCGCTCAGGGAGGTAAATTGAAGTGAGAGAAGGAGTTGAGGGAGTCAGGCTACCCGGTTTTGTAATTGGAGGTAAAAGTTGCAACTCCTATAAGAGTTGAGGGAGGCAAATAGGACTTTTTCCTTTATTCAAGCTCAGCATCTAGGGCCGAGATATGCTCTCCACGAACTGCCCAGTTTACTCTGATGGGCCCAAACAGTTCTTGAGCTGGAGCAGCACTCAGATGCGTGTCTATGTGTTTGGGCTGGAGCAGCAGAGCAGATGTGTGTCCCGTACGCGCTCGCGCATACGCTGCGGCCCAGCCCACGCGCGAAGGTGGCGGAGCGCGGCGGGGAGGGCGGGCGCCGCTGCGTCGTCGGTGGCGGATTAACGCGGGCGGCGGAGCTCGGTGTCGAGGTGGCGGCGGAGCGAGGGCCGTGTGCGGGCAGCGCGACGCGGCGGCGAGGACGCCGTCGCGTTCGCGGGTGGTGGTTATCGCCGGCGGTGAAGCTCGGTAGTGAGGCGGTGGCAGAGCGCGGGGTGTGGGCGGGTGGTGCGACGCGGCGACGAGGGCGCCGCCACGTCGCCGATGGCGGATTAGCGCGAGTGTGTGCGGGCGGTGCGACGTGGCGACGTGGCGGATTAGCGCCGGCGGAGTTAGGGGTTTGGGTTGCTGGGGGCGGCGCCGGCGGAGAACTCCATTTCCGACGGGTTTAGAAGGTTTGGGGAGGGGCCGGACGGCGGTCGGTACGGCGGTGGGTGGTGGCGCGGCGAGGCGGCGCTCAGGGGCGAGGTGGCGTCGGAGCGCGGGTGTGTGCAGGCGGTGCGACGCGGCGGCGGGGGCGCCGCCGCGTCGCCCGTGACGGATTAGCGCCAGCGGAGTTAGGGTTTGGGTTGCTGGGGGCGAC
The DNA here is from genome assembly GCA_007726485.1 of Eragrostis curvula. NCBI lineage: Eukaryota > Viridiplantae > Streptophyta > Magnoliopsida > Poales > Poaceae > Eragrostis > Eragrostis curvula. Next base: position 41,435,153 of record CM017439.1, read on the forward strand.
GCCGACAGGGAACTCCATTTCCGACAGGTTTAAAAAGTTTGGGGAGGGGGCGGCGGTGGGTACGGCGGTGGGTGGTGGCGCGGCGAGGCGGCGCTGGCGCCGTCAGAGCCGCGGGCGGCTGGAGGGCGGTGGGCGGGGCCGGAGGGGGGAGGAGGGAGCTCGTGGAAGAAGAAGACGGCGCGGCGGGCGGCGGCGCTCCGACCGGCGTCGTTCCGACCGCCGGTCGGACACGTGGCGTGCGCTGGGGCGGGACGCGCTGCCCTAACGCGCGTCCGTACGCGCGTTAACCGCTCCCAATGGAATAAACATGCTCCGCGCGAATGCAAGCACGGAACGGGAGTCCGCCGCATTCGGGTGTAGTGACCGCCGTTCTTGAATTACGAAATGAATGATCCACAAAAAATAAAAGAATCACGAAATGAATCAAATGATGGACATCAATCTCCTCCGAACTTGCTTTAGATCGACCTTTGAGAGTTCGGCATTGGTCACGCTCACAATTCACGAGTGCCAACACAGCACCTGATTATTGCTAATGCGGTAGCAACTGATTGTACTTCTTTTGAGACTTAATAAAACCACATTTTCCCTTGCAAAAAACACAGCACCTTTGATAAAATCGACCCTGCCGATCCACCAGCGTACGTGCCGCTTTGCCACGCGACGCAACCTGCACGGATCTGCACATCACTCCACGCGACCGTGCGACGCCGACCGATTCGGAGCGTTTCGTCGTTGCGGCTGCGGTCGCGCACGCGGAAAAGCTGAGAAGCACAATCATGCCGCGCCGTACCCCCAACGAACGAACCCCACTACCACCATGGAGTGGGACCAGGATCCAGTGCAGTCACTACTGCCACTGCAACTTAAGCAGTCGCCACATCCTAGTCGTCCAAAGGTCATCCAACTGCCAAGGTTCTTTCTTCCTTCTCCGGAGGACTTCATCACAGCTGAGCGAGGCTTTCCGTGTTTGGCCATTTCGTCGGCCTATTTTTCGCCATAGCTCCGTGCGTGTCCTTCGCGTGATTCACCGGCTCACCAACGGCTAAAAACGACGTCGTCGTGCGGAGACGAAAACAGAAAAGCGCGACTTGTATGGGTTTTATCGTCATCCCACTTGATGGAAGTCTGGAACAAAATCAAGCTTCGAAGAAACAAGGCGTTTGGAGCCTTCAGAAATCCTGGCTCGTCCGTTCACTCGTTTGTACACAAAGTTGATGAAACCAATGCGTAAAGAAAAGAAAAAATCAGCAAAAACCCTACTAGTACTATAGTAGTAAAATCTTGTCTCGACCTCGCATTCTTTTGTTCTTTTAGGAAACTACTATAGGAAAGTAATTATGCTGTTCGGTTGGAGGTTTTGCAAAAAACAGTAGCAAATGTTTACAGTTATTTTTTCAACAACAACAGTTGAATAGTAGAAATCACGGCTGGGATCGATCGAGGCGAAGATCACGCGCGTGCGGTGGCGTGGAGCTGCTGCTGCTGCTGCTGGTTGTTCTGGCGGTGGGCGGCGAGCAAGTCGGGCGTGCGGTCGTAGCCGGCGAAGACCTCCTCCCAGATCTCGGCGAAGGCGCGGAGGATGAGGTGGTGGTGGTGCGGCGCGTTGAGCGACAGGAATCGGTGCAGCAGCTCCCGCAGCTCCGCGCCGCCCACGATCTCCTTCTCCACGATCATCTGCAGCATCGACCGCCGGAAGTCGGCCAGCGGGTCCGCCGACTCCTTCACCACCGCCACGCTCTCCTCCACGCGCCCGCCGCCGCCGCCGCCCTCGCTTGCCGTCCGGCGGTGCCGCCTGCTGCCGCCGCCGCCACCGTTGTCGTTCTTGACGGCGGCGGCGTCGCAGTCTGCCGGCGCCGCGGCGTGCAGGAACCGGACGCTGCGCTCGAGGTCGCGGAGCTGGCGCAGGAGCGCGGACAGGCTCGGCGTGCTCTCCTCCATGCTGCTCTGGGCGTCGTCGGTCTCTGCGTAGTAGGACGACGGCGAGAACGAGGAGGAGTGCGTCTGCGTCTCAGCGGCCGCGGTCGCCGCCGCCGCCTTGCTTTTCCCCGCTCTCTTCGATGCCTTGGTGGTCGTCGTCGCCGTGGTGGTGGTGGTGGTGAACGACATGGTGGTCGGAGTGGATGACACCGCGGTGGGTGGCGTGGCCATGGGCGACTTCTCGGAGCCGTCGGAGATGGAGACGGCCTTGGACCCGCCGCACCCGCACATGAACCCGCGGGCCTTCTTCTTGATGCGCAGCCCGCCGCCGCGTCTGCGCGACATCATCGCCGTCGACGTACGTCGAAAGCTTCGATTTCTGGAGTCTGGACTGACGGAACTTGCTCTGGCGCGTGTGTTTGGGCTAACGAGATGCAAACTAATGGAGTGGTGTGGCTGCGAAGTGGGAGGAGGAGAAAGGCAGAGCTTAAAAAGAGAGCGAGCCATCTGGTGGTTTGTGCACGTTGCGATCCCGGAGGACCAGATCAGCTGCCATGCAAAGTCAAACGGCTATATTAGTTTCTTTTTTTTGCGTGGAAGCAATCAGATTATCTGGTGAAAACGGTTAGAAGAAAACAAATTGCAATCTGTGTTTCAAAACTGCACATCAACTCCATTTACAACGGATTTCCAAGTAAAATTTGATCAACGGCAAATGAAGCGGCCTGCAAGGCCCATGCTTTCATGTGAAGTACAAACACCTAAATTGGCATCGGCTTTGCACAAAGTTGACGTTTCTCAAACTCACATTTATGCATTTGCACTGGAAACGAAGACAGTGACAAGAAGTCTAAAAGACGACGGTAAAAATACAGAACTTTCGGAATCGGAAGGCCCTACGAGCATCTTGTTTAAGTCGATACATGGGCCTACCAACATTGATGTGAGATGCCTTTTGGAAAAACAAACATAGAAGAACGTATGTAGCCGAGCTAGAGCGGCTTTGTCCCGTTCCATCTGTTGACACATTTCTATCGTTCTAGGTAGGGTGTCATTAGGTCCCTTTGAAAAGATAGTAGTGTCAAACTGAAATCCAAAGTTCATTTAAATACACATTTATGTTAACGTTGCATGAACAGGCCGGTGCCCCTAAATATGCGGCTGTAATGCCACTACGTTGGCTTATCTCTTGTCTATATATATGTCCCTTATGATAAAGATAATTGAAGTGCTAGAACATCATCATTACCATGTCCACTCAGATTATGTCACTTGTGAACGAAAGATCAGTGATTATGGATTTTTGCAATAAATCTTTCGTGCGCGACCTTTGTTCAGAAATAGTATGCGTATTTTCTTTTGATAGGATAAGTCTTGATCTTTGTATATGATTTTCTTTCAAAGATGTAGTGGTATTATGTTCGTATAATAAAATACATCCTTGTGACTATAATTTGGTATCAAAGAACTAATGAAAAATAATCGAGTATAATTGCCGATCAAAATATTGTCCTGACGAAATAAAATACCCTAGCTATTTCCCAGCAGAAAAAGTTCCGTTGCCAGCTAAATTTGGTAGTACAGAAATGATTTGGAGGGCGGGAGAGATATATCAGCCATCGGACAACAAATGGAAGCTTTTATGCACGCAAGTGTACGTATTTTGCTGGTACCTCTGTCGTTGGATAAGGAGTCCAGGAAATCATGTTCGTCCGGGAACTAATAAACAAACGAAAAGTGGTCGCTTTAGGTGCCGCAATGATCACAAGTGTCGCCAAAAACGCTCGCAAGAACGCGCGTGCATGGATTAGTCCCGCACTCGAGTCGAGTCCGAGTCGTTGCTTGCAGTGGTACGTCTTCTCGCTGTGCCGCACGGAACCTGTCACGGGCTCTTAATAAACTACTCCCTCTGTTTTTAAATTGTTGTCGCCATTTATTTTTTTATTTACGTTTGACCGTTCGTCTTATTCAAAATAGTTGTTCGAATATGCAAAATTATAAGTTAGGTTCAAACTTACTTTGAAGATAAAACAAATCATCACAAAATATATGATATTTTTAAAACTTTTTTGAATAAGACGAATGGTCAAATATAGCAAAAAAAATCAATAGCGACAACAATTTAAAAACGGAGGGAGTATAGTGCAACGACCGAAGCGCTGCCTCCATTTGGAAGATTGCACGGGCGCATGATGACGCGACCAGCGCGGCAGGTTGATGAGAACGAACCTTGGCGCGCGGCCGACACTCATCATTCGGTCTCGGCCCCGGACCGCGGCGACGCGACGCGACGCTCTCGGCTCGCCATTTGGCGCGCGGGGGAATCCATTGATCCGCGGCAAGACGCGGCACGGGGAAAGGCTGCGTCGCTGGACGGAATGGTTGTGGTTGGGCACCGGCGGAATGCCTGGGGCTGCGCGGCTTTTCCCGGCATGTTGGTGAGCGCGGCAGAGGGACCTTTTTCCTGGCCGGCGCACCGCGCACAGGCGCTTTTCGGCCTTTCGCATGCATGCGGACTTGCGGAGGGCGCGGCGCTTTTTGGTGGCGGTGGTCACTGGTCAAAAGCCTCTGCTTTAGGGATCGTATACAAACCTGTGGAGACAAGTAGAATGTCAACTTGTCGAGTGCCGTAGCACGGAGTGTGAGATGGAGAAGTCGGAACGTAGCCTAGCCGTAGGCAGCGCTACTGGTGTTGCTGGCCAGCATTTTCGGCGTACATAACATTGTCATTGGTCTTGTTCAAGAACCCGAGAAATAACAGTTTTGTTACAGAATTTAGGACGATGTGCGGGGGCCCAATTGCTCGTGCTAAGATCACTGGTCAGCCCAGTTCTTTCCTTCCTCATTAGTTTCTGGGTCTCCATCGGTTTGTGCTTGGGCCTCTATGAAGGCTTATGCAAATATGCTAATGCATTTGTCTCTCAAAATAAAAAACACATGCTAATGCATTTTCCTTCTGGTGTTGTTTTTTCGGTGTAACATTGTCATCTGGTACGATTGGCAATGAGAAATGAGGACTGGGATGGAGACTGAAAATGAGGTGGTACATTGTCATCTGCAGTGACGGAGTCAGGATTTGGTGGTAGGGTATTCTCAACCCAAACAATTGTTCAATCATGAAGTCGAGAAATTCACCACGACATGAATTTCACTCACGGACTCACCGCCCTCGCCTCCAGGCTGCTTCGTGTTGCAGAGGTTGTTTGACGACCTGACGCTTCGACGGCTTCGTGAGCTGCCAATTAGCGAGTGCATCGTTGCCTCATCGGACTTGGCGACTTGTAGATCACCTTTAAGGCTTGATCCTCTTGGGTTTAAGAGTTGGCACTTATAGATCACCTTTAAGCCTTCCGGTCGAAGCATCGAACAACAGGATGAATGGCCAACGCGTACATGCGTGTGCCTGTGGAGCCTCAGCGAGTGGTCGAGCTATCTATGCAAGAACTGAGATGGGAACAATTCTGTCTGGTTCTCATTTCTTTTATGGATTTTTGACTATTGGACTAGTTGTATTATTGAGGTACCGGATGAATTTCAACAGCATTTGCATACATATATTCAATTTGTTTCCAACAAAGCTGGGTATTCCTGGGAATACTCAGGACTTATGGCAGATCCGCCACTGGTCATCTGGTGCGATTAGCAATGAAAAACGAGGACTGGGATGGGGACTGACAATGAGGTGACCGGGAGCATTCTTTTTAGAGGGTTCAAAACAATTTTTTGTTAATCCTGAGAAAACTACGTTTGTCAAGCATACGTGAGCAACATACTTCATCACTCAAAGGCTCAAAGCCCCATCAGGAATTTCGTTGTAGAATTGCTGGCCACTCTGGGCCATGTCTTCTTCGTACTTCAGAGTTCAGACAGAATTATTTGCCGGCAAAAGGATCCTACAAGACGGTTCTAGTAGACAAATTGAGTAGAGTTATTCGACGCTATTTTCACCTTTTGACGGTTACTTCGCTGTCTCTTTGCCCTTACACGTACTCTGCTCCTAACACACTCTGTGATGTCAAAGACACATCTGCACGCATTACGACATTAAAAGTTATGTGTGACATCTCTTTGGATGATCAAAGTACCAAAAGAGATGCACTAGTGTGCATGAGAATGTGAGAATTTAATTACAACTTACTAGTTTAATGGGAAAAAGACCAACATATAAGTTTAGTTTGTCCAATACCACTAACTAGTTTATGCTCCGGCAATCACATAAGCTTGATGCGATTAGTCGACATTGTAGCGAGATTTTCAGAGAAGAGATGCAATGCTAATTTCGGTTCTGTTGCGGATAACTGCAAGAGTCGAGTGCCACAAGTGGCCTTAGCCACTAGGTAATTGGTGAAGTTGCACATCAAGACTCTTCCATTTTATTTGCCAATTTCCACCGGAAATGGAAGCAAAGCTTTCTTTCAACTCGAACGAAAGGACATGTGAAATCTGACCACAAACGGCTGGAACAGCTTGGTGTTTGTCATCATTTGGTTTTGAATACAAGCAGATATACTAGACATTCTTGTCTGGTTCAGACGACGATGCGAAGCACAAATGGAGTCCAGGGGAAAAAGAGACGTGAAAGTAAGAGACACAGCCCCCCTCTGGCCTGAATACTAGAGGCTATAGCTACATGGTATAGATATGCGTGCAGGATAAATGCGAATCTGAGGATGATTCTGGAAAGTTTGCCAAATTTGTCCCGTCATGCAAATGTCTTTTTCTTTAAATTTTGGTCAGTGTCGAGATAGATATCTTATTTCAATTATTGTTTTATTGGTCCTCCTCAGCCTTTATAAAATCTGTTCCAGATTATAAAGCTACAAAGGCATACTAAACTCGCCCCAGTATAGGAAAATATAATGGCCACCCACCGTTATATACCGTCGAAATTTATGTCGATTGCTAAAAGGTTTGAAAGAGGACATGTAGCCTAGTGGTCGGTTACAAGAGTCTCAATAATACCTCAGGACTTGGATTCGACTCCTTATGAGAACGATTTTTTTTAAAAAAAAATTAACGGTGTTGTGCTTTAGTGATAGGCAACGTGACCGTCGACAGCGAGGCACCGGTGATGACTTCGTTAATCTTCGAAGATGTTCATGAGGTAAAATTTGCGTATATGCCTTTATATGGATGAGTGTGCGTGCGTTGTGAGTGTCTGAGTTGTAGTATGTAATCGCAAAAGAAAAATGTTTGAAAGACTAATAACAAAATAAGATTCATTTGAAGCCTACGCGTTTGTGATATGAAAAAAATACATAAACAAGAACTAGATAAGCGAAGAACTCACATGGGCATTGCATCTTTACTTCCATTCTTACTTTGATACATTGTCTCCTATCCAATTAGCTTTCCTCCTAGGAGCCTAATTCTTAGCGAAATTGTAGAAGTTTGCCCCTTCCTCCGAAAGTCATTGGGTGCCTTGCTATTATGCCTGACCACATTACTTGTCTTTATTTTCAAAAAGTACCAACACTCCATCCAATGAGTCAATGTAAATAAATGATATTATGATTTGAAGGCATGTAATTATGAAAATAGGCATTACCCCTGGGTTTCCAATATACTCCAGCAAATTGTTGCTATCTCTTCGGTAAAAAAAGATTGTTGCTATCTCAACTATCGACATAATTTTTCCTACATTTTGTTTCTGCAACCAACAGTCGAGTAGACAAGTACTTACATATTGTTAGGCTCTATTATATCTTTGATGACATAAACTCGTCTTAAGAATTGTAGAGCTATGCATAGTGTCAACCGGTGTAGAGGTGGGATGACACTCAGACATACCAGCTCGCTGGAGAAGATCCACTGCATACTGCCGCTGAGAGAGGAAGAGCCCACTGTCAGAACGTTGAACATCAATACCCAGGAAGAAGTGCAAAGAGCCAAGATCTGTCATGGCAAACTCAGACTGAAGGTGCCCAGTAATAGACTGCAGGAGAGCTGGTGAGGATGCTGTCAGTATAATATCGTCCACATAAAGCAAAATATAAGCTGTACCGGAATCCAACTGCAGAATAAACAGTGAAGTATCCGAGGCCGAAGAGACAAAACCCAAAGTGCATATATAAGTGGCGAACCGCTGGTACCACGCACGAGGAGCCTGTTTAAGACTATAGAGAGACTTCTGCAGCAGACATACATGATCAGGATGCTCAGAGTCGACGAATCCCACTGGCTGTTGGCAGTAAACTGTTTCATCAAGAGTACCATGAAGAAAGGCATTCTTGACGTCCAGTTGATGAATGGGCCACTGGCGAGAGGCAGCAATACTCAACACAACTCGAATTGTGGCGAGCTTGACCACAGGACTGAATGTCTCATCAAAATCAATGCCTGGTCGTTGAGAATAACCCCGCACAACCCATCTGGCCTTATACCGAGAAAGAGAACCATCAGAATTGAACTTATGCTTGAAAATCCACTTGCCTGACACGATATTGGCGCCCGGGGGTCGAGGAATCAATGTCCAAGTCTGATTATCAACGAGCGCTTGATATTCGTCCGCCATCGCCTGACGCCACGGGGGACTCACCAGGGCAGACTGGTAATTGGAGGGAACCGGGATAGCAGCACTGTGTGATGCAGACAGATTGAGACGGTCAACAGGTTTGACGATCCCATGCCGCGAGCGGGTCACCATGTGATGAGGAAGCGGCGGCGGTGGAGGTGGCGGTGGTGGTGCAGCGCCTGTCGAAGCAGCAGTAGCAGACGTGGCCGCGTGTGGCACGGCGTGGGGACGCGAAGCAGTGGCGCGTCCAGTGGCCGCACCCGGCGCTGTCGAGGGGCGAGAGCGCGAGGTGCGACAGGGGCAGGACCTGCAGGTGCCTGGTCGGGGCTGCGGGCAGCAGGGGCTGCTGCAGCTGTGTCAGCCACGGCCGGTAGTGGCGCGGAGACAGCATCGGACGGACCCGGACCCGTGTCGGCCACAGGCGCGTGCTGCGCGACAGCAGAGCCAGGGGCGCCTGCAGGCGCAGTGAGGACGCCAGGTCCGGTCAGTGAGTCCAGGGATCGGGCGCCGGAGTTGTATGTACCTGCACATGTAGCAGCTACCACAGGTGGTAGGGGGGGTTAGATTATCAGGATCGATGAGGAAGTCGAACTGATCAGCTGGAATTTGGGTAGGAGTGGATGCAAAGGGGAAGGTTGACTCGTCGAATACGACGTGACGTGATATAATCACGTGTCGTGTTAACGGGTCAAAACAACGGTACCCTTTGTGTTCGAGGGGGTATCCTACAAACACGCAAGGCGCAGAACGAGGAGCGAGCTTGTGTGGAGCTGTGGATGAAGTGTTTGGAAAACATAGGCACCCGAAAACACGTAGGACACTGAGATCGGGAGGAGAACCAAAGAGCTTGGTGTAAGGAGTCGCGAAACGAATTGCCGCAGAGGGGCGACGGTTGAGGACATAAGTGGCAGCAGCTAGAGCCTCAGCCCAAAACCGTGGTGGCATGTGTGCTTGAAAAAGCATGGTGCGAACGACGTCATTAATCGTGCGAATAGCCCGCTCAGCCTTGCCATTTTGCTGGGAAGTATACGGGCAGGAGAGCCTAAGAAAAATGCCATGGTGCCTGAAGAAATCAATGTTAATGGAGTTAACAAATTCGCTACCATTATCAGCTTGGAAGGTACCAATAGGCAATTGAAATTGGTTTCGCACATATGCATAAAAGGTGAGAATATTATCATGAACATCGGATTTTTGGCGAAGAGCAAAGGTCCAAAAGTAATGCGAGAAATCATCAACCAGAATAAGATAATATTTATAACCCGAGTTGCTAATAACTGGTGATGTCCAAAGATCAGCTGAAAAGGCATGACACTAGCAGAACTGGACCTAGCAAAAGGTAGGCGTACGTGCTTGCCTAACTGACAAGCATGACACACCGAAGTACCGACACTGTTACATGAAATTAAACTCGACTTTGAAAGAGAGTGCATGACATCACGACCAGGGTGCCCAAGACGACGGTGCCAAGTATCGAAGGATGCGGTGGTGGAGAGCATGGCAAAAGCAGCAGCTGTGGTGGCGAGATCGAAGGTGTAGAGGTCGCCATCACTATTGCAGTGAAGAATCACGGTCCTAGTTCGAAGATCCTTAATAGAAATACCGAAAGGGTCAAATTCAATTGAGCAAGAATTATCTCTAGAGAATTGACAAACGGAAATAAGGTTGCGAATTAAGGAAGGAACAATAAGGACATTAGAGAGATGAAAACGAAAGGTGGGAGTGGGGAGAAAAGAAGGGCCGCTGTGGGTAATGGGTATAGAGCAGCCATTACCAACAGTGACGTAGGTGGGTGAAGAGACAGGGTTGGAAGAGGAGAGAATACCGCTATCAGACGCCATATGAGAGGAGGCCCCGGTGTCCATTACCCATCCATACTGAGAAGGTGTCTGCATGGCGTTTAGCGCTGCAATGAGCGCCGTCGGGTCCCACTGCGGCGATGGGCTGCTGGAGGACGTGGAGGACTGGACCGGCGCCAAGGTGGTGGTGTAGGCTTGGGCCGGTGCGGGAGCTGGTCGCGGGCCGAGGATTCCCTGCGGCGACTGTGGCGAGCGAGGAGAGCCCGCGGAGGAGGCCTTATGCGGAGGACCGTAGGGGCTGAAACAGACCCACGGGCCGGACGGCGCGTAGCCCAGAGGCGGCCTGTTAGCGGAGAAGGTAGGCCCACCGGGGTAAGGCGCGCCGCCACCGCGGCCTTGGCCACCGCGGCCCTTGCCTTTGCCGCGGCCCGTGGAGTGGCTGGGAGCGACGCGGGAGGACTCAGCGTAGGAGCCGCCGGCGCAGCCAGAGGCGGCGACGAGCGCCGTTGCAGAGCCGTCGATGATGGCGCCCGCGGTCGGCTCGTTGAGGATGAGCAGATCGCGTGTCTTGGCGAACGTCGAAAGAGGATCTTGGTAGGAGATGAACATGGCGGCCTGGCGAAGACGTGGATTGAGGCCGCGGAGCGCGTTCAAGACAAGCTCGTCGTCCTCGAGCGTGCAGCCGACGGCCCGAAGAGCATCTGCGCAGACCTTGATCTGGTGCATGTACTCGTTGACGGAGAGGTCCCCTTGCACCATGGAGTGGAACTGGTTGCGGAGGTGGATGGCGCGGGCGTTGCGGTTGGCGATGAAGAGGCTGTAGATGCGTTGCCACAACTCGCGCGCCGTTTGTCCGTCAGCAGAGGCGGAGTCGATGACGTCCTCGGCCACCGACGTGAAGAGCCATGTGCAGACGCAGTCATCGACCTGGACCCAGATAGGATCATTGGGACGAGCCGGCGCCGAACCGTCGATGTGAGCGGCGAGCCCGAACTTGCCGCAGGCGGCTTGGAAGTACATCTTCCGCTTGCTGAAATTGGATGCCTTGAAGCTCAAAACAACCGGAACATGGGACTTGATGGAGGGGACATTGAGGGCTGTGAGGATGGCCGGTGGGAGAGTGTTGGAGGTGAGGGCCGACGAGGAGGAGGAGGGACTAGAGGATGAGCTAGCCGACGAGATGGTTTCGCTCATGGCTGGAGGTTGGGTTGGCCGCGACGCAAAGAAGATGCGGCGGCGCTAGGGTTGAGGTGGTGCGGAAGCTAGGGTTTAGAGGAGAAACCCGTCTGATACCATGTAAACAAGAGAGGCGACGATATGGGAAGCACGGCGCGCACAGAACGGCGGCCTCCGATTGTATTTATAGACTTATAGTCAATGCATATGTTGGTTATACAAGTTAAGAGATTGAGTCACGGAAAGCTATCCCTAGGAATCCGGCTATATCTCTAATATACATATACACGTTAACAATGTCAAAGTTGAATAAGTTGAGTAAGGTGGCCCGCACAGTTGAATGGCTAGATTCATCAAGTCTTATATTTAAACAACTATATTTTTATTTGAATTATAAGAGATAACTTACTCTCTATCTCACCACCAAGCGTGCATAGCAAGATGTATATACTTTAGTCCTCTTAACATCCTTGCAAGGCAGTGTAAAATCACATATTTTACTTTCAAATGTATGATTGACTATCTGATTTTATAAGTAATGAAGCATTTGAATTATTTGTTAAAACTTTTATGTTGCTACTTAATTTACACTTTTCTCTCAACCAAGGTCTACATACCATCTCACACCTCCAGTGCACTCTAGAGTTCGCCATTGTTTCAATGTATTTTATTATGATATAACTACTGAAATTACCAGTGGCATGGATTGCTTCATGTTCCTCAGCCTATACGTGGATCGCTCGAGGAGTTAAGAGTTACTGATAAAAATCAACCACTATTAACATTTCCTATTATTCTCACACAAGTTATGACCCCTCTCCTCCTGCCCAAAGTCTCCCTCTACCGTTGAACCAAATTGTCACATTGTGTGTCATACATGACACGATGAAATAGGGAAAAAATATGATCGAAAAAAGTTGTGCGAAGATGATCATTACATCGGGTATTCCTCCAGAGTTTATCAAGGCTTTAATTATAAATACTTACAACATCAAAGAAAAGCTCTTCTTCTCAGAAGAGAACAAATGAATAAAATTATCTTCCCACAGGGGAATGTCACCTTGGTTGGAGACCCTTGGAAGCGGATCAAGATGATTGTTGGAGTGACTTAATTAAGCACAAGATTTTAGTCTTCTTAAAGCTACAAAATGCTACCAAATCTATCATCCGCTTCGATACATATGCAACCACTAGCTTATCCAAAAACACAGGGACTAGAAGGTTCCAACTTCTAAGTTCCAGTCCCTGCATGTCAAAATCGAGATCCAAATGTGACGGGATTCCTTGGCTTTTCCCCCTCCGTTGCTTCTCCACCAGCTGCTGCCAAAGAGCACGTACAAGGAGGAGCGTCCATTTCCTGGGCAAATGTTACACCTGCAAGGCTGCAGAATAGAAGATGCGAACAAAATCCGAGACCGATTTCCAGCAGTCCATCAGGACTCCTGATTCAGGAGGCGTGTGGCTGTCCGCCAGGGCGCCGGGTAGATCGACGGGACGCGCAGCGCACCACCCATGGCGCGGGACTGGAATCCTCTTCTCACGCACACGCTCGTCCACATTTCACAGTTCAAGCGTATATGGTATTGCAAAGATCAATGGTACGCGACAACGGCCGAGAGCGACGCCCGCGCCGTCCTCGCCACTAAAACCATTCACCGGGAAGCCCTGCCGATGGATTGCCATTGCCAAAGTTGCTTCGGTCTCAAAGATCTTGCATATGGCTCTCTCTCTTTACCTCTTTGTTGAGAGCAACAGTTGCCGATGTTACGACCTTATCTTATCGCGACCACAATTATTAGGACCTAATCATGGACCGAGCATACGTAGCCGACGCGACAGGTTAACGAAAACAGAAGCAGCAGACGTCAGATTTCCGTGCGATGGTTTGACCTGCCTATCTGCAGACTCGTACAAGCGAGTGCAACGTGGGAAAAATGACCCATACGGAGTCCGCTCGTATTCTTGTCACATTGCCGACTGTTCGTGCAGGCATGCATGTACCATTCTACCATAGAGTATGCCAGTACTTGCAATATGGCAGGAATATAACAAGAAAACCCTATATAATATATCCGGCGAATTTTATTGCTCGAAAACCCTGGCTTCTTTAATTTCCAACCACGAAACACCAGCACAAGTAGCCACAACATCCAAAAACGTCATAACGTCGGTCCAGGATTTCGTGTCGACGTTACGTTGGCAATGCCAGTGGGCGGTGGCCACAAGAATGTCAAGAATCTTGAACACTCGGTACACTACAAATGGCTCTCTGGCAATATAAAATAGCGATGACGGCGCCCTGGTCTACACTTCTGCATCCCGTTGCGACGGCACAAAATACAGTCATTCCAGCTGCAGTAGATTCAGGTAGCCTATGGGCTCAGGCAATGCCGCCAATCGCTCCACCTCAGCTTTATCATGCCACATAAGAAAAGGCAGGGAGAAAGACAGTGGGAAAGGTGCTGAAAAAGTGAGCAAATAGCATCGGCATCATGGCCATCAAGAAGTTCTTTATGCCTATATATAGGGAATTAGTGCTTGATTGGAACACCTTGATAGAAATATTTTTTTCAGGTACAAGAGCAAAAAGAAAAGAAAACTAGTGTTCCATATATACTGGACTTTTTTAATAAATCAAATCACCTTGATAGTAATATTTTTCTTTGAAAGACTCGGTACATTGATGGCATTAAATAATGAGCATCTTTTATCATCCTTGGAGTGGTTATGCTATATATTTTGAATTTTACTTTCTAAGAAAGTTATGCTATATATCTCGAGAACGTCAAAACAATGGCACGTATGCTGAAGTATGTGTGCAAAATATTTCATCAACGCGTATGATGAATCCATAATCCATTTTGACAGACAGGACATGGAGGAAGAGAACAGAGATTTGCTCTTGGCCAACTTTCTCCCGTCAATCCCCTTCACCTCCTCTCCTTTTTGGATGCGTCACCTGCCGGCCAATTGTGGCTTTATTTACACAGCTTCTCCTCCCAGTATTTCACCCACACTCTCCGCCATAGCTTGTCTGCTCTTCTCAGCCTCTGCACCTCCTCCACCTCACTCCTCTGCTCCATCGTTCCCTGCTATCCATTCACTGCCTCAAGCTTGCCGGCACCGGTTATCTCCTCCTGTGCCCGCTGTCCGGTGCTCGCAGTCCGAAGACATGTCGGCGAAGGTAAGACGTGCTCGTGTGCAAGATTTCTTTATGCCATGCTTGTGCACAAAGCCGGTCGCCTTTCCAGGGGCATGGGGATTTCTAGTTAGGATCTTGCTTTGGAAATCCACGAACGACCCATTTGCTCTGTTTTTTAGGCTCCCCTGTTTCTGTTCTCTGTTCACCTGTGCTTCCCTTGTTCGTGTTCTAGTTCGCATAAAAGCCTTTGATTGATCACAACGTTTAACTTTGTATGCATGCTTCGATTCTTATGCAGAAAATCGTGGTGAAGCTGGTCATGAACGACATCAAGGACAAGCAGAAGGCCATCAAGGCCATCTCGACGCTCACCGGTACGGCAAGGCAGTTGCTTCCCTCTTGTTGTTGTTTCTGCCTATTCTCGGCGAGTCAGCAGCAGCAAAGCACTCACGAACTGTTGCTGGGCATGCAGGCATCGACGCGATATCCGTGGACATGAAGGCGCAGAAGATGACAGTGATCGGCATGGTGGATACCGTGAAAGTGGTGACCAAGCTGCGCAAGGCCTCTTTCGCTGCGACGATCGACGCGGTCGGCCCGGCCAAGGAGCCCGAGAAGCCCAAGGAGGAGCCGAAGAAGGAAGGGGAGGGCGACAAGAAGGACGAGAAGAAGGACGAAAAGAAGGACGGCGACAAGAAGGAGGGCGAAGGGGAGAAGAAGGACGGCGAAAAGAAGGACGGCGAAAAGAAGGACGATGCTAAGAAAGACGGCGAGGAGGCCAAGAAGGCGCCGCCGCCGACGACCGAGCAGATCGTCGCGGAGCTGATGACCCAGTACCGGGCGTACAACCCGTACATGAACCACCCGGTCCCACCCCACTACTACGTGCAGAGCATGGAGGAGAACCCCAACTCCTGCGTCATCTGTTAAGCTAGCGTGCGTGCTTTGTGAGAGGTAACTAAGCATGATTAATTACCATGTGCATGTATATAGCTGCTGCACACGAGACTCAACAACGTACTCCCTCTGATCTGGAATTCTTGTCGTTTCAGACAAGGGAAATTAGCTAGAAATGAAGTATACCATGTCTGAACGTCGGTAATAAAAAACAGAGAGAGTAGTACTTGTGAGCCATGTATGGTCATGACGTGCGATCATGGTATCATGGTGATGAGCAAGCGTGTGTCTATGTATAGTACGCGTAAGCTGGTTGCCCGGTTTGTATCAGTGGAACTTTGCTTTCTGTGAGGACTAGAGCTGTAATGAAACCATCGCCACCATTGTTTTGCAGATGAAACAACCTACGACATTAACATAGACATGATTTCAAGCCTTGTGGTCTTTTCGGTCACCTTCCTAATACGAGTTGCTTCTTTTGAAAAATCCTCCTAAAAATACTACTCACTACGTTTTTTCGTTTAGTCCCGCCCTTTGCCTAGCTCTTATCCGATCCTAATATTTCACTCACCCAACAGTAGGACAGAATATTGAAATAACACATAGTGCAAATTTGGAAAGATTTCCCGCTTCCTGCCTCTTTATCTATGACTTGTTTAACAAGAATTTGAAGTTTGGAATCAAGACAAGGAGAAAATGGCACAGATATATCAAAAGACAACTCTTGAAGCAGATCGCTAAGCTGGCAAATTTTGATACTTCTCACTCTCATTGACAAGCCACCTAAATTGATCTTTTAATCGAAATTATTGCCATTACATCACATAGTGATCAAACATTTTGGACAGCATGACACCAGGCAGCACCTTTTGCCCAGAATACAATATCCAAGTAGCATGATACTATCAATCAGTGGGCTCTTGTTGCTTCATTTATCAACACTCCTTGGCCAAAGTTTTCATCAAGAAAGCTCAAATTTTGAAACAGCAATCGCGCACAGGATTCTTACTTGAAATTCACTCAACATCCATAAATAGCTCATCATTTACTAAAAATACCTATCAAGAGTCCATAACCATAGTTTAAAAAGATAAAATCAGTCATGTGCAGCAATAAGATACAAACCTACTGATACCTAGTTTTCACAGAGGAAGGAGATGAAACCGTGAGACCACCAGGCCTTGAGACGTCTGGTCCAACACATCTGAAGAAAACACTGCCGTTTTTTTTTTTTTTGAAATACCCAACTTGGAAGCATAAAAGAGATGAAAGGGATGGGGTTGTTTGCATACACGGATGTGGCTAATTGCATCCACGAAATGCAGCGCAGGCGTGGCAAGTGACGACCATAAATTTGGTAGGCCTAAACCAAACCCGCTTGTCCTCGTCTGAAATATTTCAGTTCCGGTGAGTCGGATGATCACGACCTTTCAGAATACTTCGGCCTTTATTTCAAGGTTTCATTTATGATATCATACCACAAAAGCTGACGCAGTTAAATCTCAGTTGCTCCTTCCACACCTTTTTCTTTCTCCCATAGTTCCAGACAATAGTGGCAGATTACTCTTAAACTATGAACAGAACTGCTCCTGATTTTATTTTTTTTGAGAGACACAGAACTGCTCCTGATATGGACCCTAAACTAGCAATGTAAGGTATTCAGAATTCAGACTGCTTCGAGCCCACAAATAATTGTTGCCCACGACTATAAGGACGCATTCAGTAATCCAGCAGGTGTGGCACTGAAAGATTGCCTTCTGTTAAGATGTTCCCTTCTCTAGATCTGTTTGATTCAACAGAAGTAGAACATACTGTTTGCCTCAAGCAATTGATTGATCAGCATCGCACTGATTCAGATTAAAACAGAAATAGGCATCAAGGTCTACATGTATTTCAGCTTCTATTAGTTCCTCTGAACTGCGAGCATTTTTTTCCCAAAACACAAAAGGCGCTTTACTTCCGTTTCCGAAATAAAGAAAGGAAAGGTGCTTACGTCACTTTAGACATGCCGTATAATTTTTCATAAATCATCGAGAAAAATAAATTGTCGAAAAACAACAGAGTATTCCTAGACTGTAATCGGCTAATTAGTTTTTGAATCTCAGTCGAATATAAGAGCATCTCCAAGAGCTCTAAAAAATTTACTCCCAAAAAAACTAGTTTTGGGAGCTTCCAAAAATTATTAGGTGTGGTCGGCGACCTCGTTCTCCAACAGTTCTTAAAAATCCATTCCCGAAACGTCACAAGAGATGATGTCTGCCGCTTGTTCTTCTTCTCCATGACCGCCACTTGCTCGTGTGCTCCGCTCCACATCCCTCTCTCTACCTGTTCTCCTCCCAGCCCAAGAATGGAGCAAGCAGCGAGCAGTAGATCCACAACGATACAATCCAATGCTGCAACTTCACTTCTAGCATTTATCCTTCTCAATCCTTCCAGATTGAGAAGAGCAAGCATCAACACGATACCACCCAATCCTTTCTTCCCGAAAACAAATAGCCTGCAGCCATGACCGTGCATCATCAAATCCAAAAAACCAAGAGCGGTATCAACGTTCTCCTATCCTTTCTCCCATGGCTGAAGCTGTGCAGAGTGCAGACCCATACGAACGGGAAGCACCAGACCCAACACGCACCACACCAAGCCACCAACCAGTAACCACTATGAATCCGGCCGTCAAGAAGCAACGAGTATAATCACGGCCGTAGGGATCGGAGCAAGGAACGCGAGGCCGCCGGTCTACCGCGTACATCTCCACCGCCTTGTACTCCATCTTCTCCACTGACGCTGAGGGCCAGACTGTTGGCTGCCTACCGCGCCGCGCGGCGGCTCGCGCCCCCGTCGTAGCGCACGCCAGAGGAGGCGGAGCTCATCGCTCGCCGCGGCTGCCGCGACAGTCCATTGCGCGCGAGGGCATCGACTGCGTGGGGTCACTGGTTGCACAGGTGGGCCTATAGTGGATTGGGAGCACCCACTCGTGGCGTATACTTGGCTACCGATGCAGGTCAGAATGGGAGCGGCGAAAATATTGGGAACCGGATTCGCATCTGTTGGAGTTGTGATTCATTGAGAACTCTTGGAGTTGCTCTAAATCCACTGCCATACGTAATTCCCCCATTATTCCGTTCTGAGCTGGGCCCGTAATTCTTCAGCGCACTTATTAGCGCCACACATGCAAGAAGGAATGGAAAATCTGTCAACGTTCCGGATCAGACTTGGCCGAGAGGTGTGTGGCGCGTGCCATTTCCATGTTCACCGCGCGTCGTGTGCCATTTTCCATGTTGCCATCTTCACGATGCTGGCTTTCCATGCCGACGACGGTCCTGTCCATCGCGTTACCGCCCGGCGGGCGCGTCTGGTCGGCGCTGATGGATCTCTGGGGCCGCCCGTGTATCGCCATGTGGGATTGAAGGGCAACCACATGCTTGCGGGGGTGCACGCAGCACGCGCTTGCGCAGGCTCCCGACTTGCGAACGGACACTCCATGGGAGAACACCTTGCACGCCGCGTGGGACTGCCAAGGCGTTCTGTTCAGGATTTTTAGCAGGTCCGGCGCGTGTGTGTACGACCTCCACGAGATTTTTGCTATTTTGCCCACAAAAACTGTAGGTTTCGATAAAATACCCATCTGACATTGGGTTTGATAAAATACCAACGAAACCATTGCAGACACCGGTCTGATATTGCATTCTATCGAAACCCACAATTTTTGTGGGCAAAATAGCAAAATTCTCGACCTCCACAAGGCTGCGGAGGAAGACGGCGTGTATGTGCCAGCGGCGAGCTGCTGCCGATCGAATATGCGTCCGACAGCTAGAGGAAGCTAAGCATATGAAACTGGGGCTGGCCATATTCCTGTGGGGTTACCAGCCGACGATTGTCTCCCCGTTGAACATTTTCGGCGATGGCTTGCTTTCGGTCGGAGGGTGCTCCTTGACCCATTTTCGGTTGGGCAGATGCCGACACCCTGGAAACGCTGCCGTCGGAGGCGTACGTTCAGATGATGCAGAATTTGCCAGAAGGCAAAGCAGAGGAGTTGATTGCAACTCAACAACGCACAAAATGTACACACGCTAATTATTTAGATCCACAGTGACCCAGAGCACGGAGCATAAGACGATCAGATGATCAGCCAACAGAAAAAATATGCAGACTTTAGAGTGCGCAAACGGGGAGTGAGTTTTTTTTTTTTTTAGGGAAACGGGGAGTGAGGGTTGATTTGATTGGGCTGAATTGTGTGAGGGTTCTTTCCTGTCCCATGACGAACGACCATGCGCCAAGCAAATGGGTTTGCCCGTGGGCCATTTTAGCTTACTTCTCCTTAAGGTGGGCTACAAGTCATGGGCCGTTCCTAGCCGAAACTTATGCTGACTATAGTCCAGTGATGTTATTAGGGGCCCATGTTATTATCTCCCTCTCGGGAAAAAAAAATCCAATGATATTATTGTGGTCGCTTAACCGAGATAAGTTTAGTTATAGCTGGCCATATGGTCCGTGCTAAAAAGGCCGATCCGCGGCCCACTAATTTTGGCCCGGTCTAAGCACGGCACAGCCCGATGCGTGAGTGGGCCGTGCCGGCCCGTAGCCCGCCTAGGGCCGTGCTTAGGCCTAGGCGCAAGCCCGTTGTGCCGGCACGGCACGGCCCGTTTAGCGGCTGGCCCGTTCAGCCCACTATGTGGCCCGTGTAGCTCGACACGGCACGGCACGACACGGCCCGTTTAGCATTTTTTGCATTAAAAAATAAAAAAATAGAAAAAAACTACATTGTTAGCCTAGGTTCGGCCCGCGACACGGCACGACACGTGTAACACGGCTAGGGCTGTACTTGGACTTGAAATGAAGGCCCGTGTACCGGTCCGGCCCGGTCCGTTTATTATAAAGGCCGTGCCGTGCCTGTTCCTCAGCGGCCTGAGCCCGGCCGAGCCCGTGCCGTGCCGGCCCGGCATGGCCCATTGGCCAGGACTAAGTTTAGTCTTTGTTTTTGTTTCAACTTGCAAATAAAATGCTCCCTCTCAAAAAAGGGAGCATCAACGCTCCAGCTCTGAGCCACGCCCTACTTACGCATGCCTGGCTCTTTGAGTTGAACGACGTGATCAGTAAACATCTTATTGCTTGACCAATATTCGGTTTGTTCGACAGGCTGTTCTGTAACTGTTTTACTATAGCGGCTGTTGAAGAAATAACTGCAAACACTGTAGCGGCTGCTGAAGAAATAACTGAAACACTGTACGTGCTGAATTGCAGCTAGCCAGACGAATAAGCTGATTTTCCTTGCTCGAAATTTACACCGCTAGAGTACACCGTTTCCGGAGTCCCGACTCGACAGCCCACTCTGATCACCCGCTGCAATTTGTCAATTGCCAAATTGAACATGTCCAAAACTCTGCTTCCTTGCACGCAACACATACCCGAATCACGTGCGTTTCTCCATCTATAGCATCATCCCGCTCAACATATTTTCTAACCTCCACAACTGTCACTCTACCTAGAAATCTTTGCTAAATTCAGTATACAACTATGAACTACACGTATAAGGTCAATCAGTTCACCGGTGCTTCCCATCTCTTTCAACCAATGGACTCCTGCGCCAGCTTTCGCGTGCCAGAGAAGGGCAAGCCTCTACCTAAATCTAGAAACAATTTGGACTCAATTTGAGCTTCGCGTTGCCGAATCCCGAATAAACAATGAGGGCACCTGAATTCCCGCTCCTGCTCACCTACACGAGCTGCTCGTCTCAGCTTTCCTCCAGCCTTAGCTTACCTACTGAACAAGTGTAAATAAATCACGAAAGATCACAGTACCCGTACCGGTTGGTACTCTAAATCTTTCTTCAGGGGGGACTAATTGCAGGACAAGTGTTCACGGTCAGCGCAAATAGTGTGGTCTTCGCTTGATTTAGCTTGTTTCGTCCGATTTTTCCGTTGTCATTTGTATAGACGAGTGGATGAATTTAGGAAATCGAGTATTAGTTCGTACTACTGTTTAGCGTCCGGGATGGATTGATGTACAGGAAAGTGTTCAGGTTGCTTCGAGCTCAACTACTGAAACGCAAACGTGTTCTTTTCTACCGTAAACGACCGACCCATAAAGATTGCCGGTATACGTGTCTACACGGAAGATTTTTTTTCCCCTAGTGGATAAACAGCATTGACTATTGCGACCGCGAACGTGCTAGACCACCTAGGTGAATCGTCTTGTACAGTTGTACTAACACGTCTCCTCGCGGGGCTGGTCCAACTACGTATTTACTGCGCTGCGAAATTTCGTGAATGATCTTCCTCCGCTCCGTACCCCAAAGGCAGGACGAGTATACATAGGGCCATGTGAGTACGTCTCATGCTGCAAATGCTTGATGGCGTATGAGTATGCAATACTGACAAAATGTGTTAATAATATCTTCTCCATTCGTGCGCTTGTATTTCGAACACGGTATATATATCGCGACACAAAGTTATGATGGCTGGACGTCCTGATTTATGCATGCTTCATAGTTTCTGTGGCCGAGAGCCTCTCGGAGTGTACTGATCTGGCGCACAGGCTTGTTTGCAGTGAAACTTCACAAATCACAAGCAGCTGTTCTCGAGGTCTCCGAGCGCCCTTGCAGCTGTACGGGTGCATCACCGTCAGAAATTCAGAATTCAGAACATGTGGTCACTGAAAAGTGAAGAAGCGGCATGAATTATGTTTTCTCAATGTTTATGTTGGAGGGTACTGTCCGACGAGGAACCTACAGAGATGCGCCTTGTGACTGCCGATCAGGGCATACAGGCGTCGAAGGGCGATGCAAACAATGGTCGAGGAATTTTCGTGCGCTTGTGCTGTCGCTGTCTCGTTGTTTCCTTGCCCTTGGCCTCCAATTTCAATGGAAAAACACTTTTAAAAAACTGTAGCCGTGGCAACTGGCAAGTGCACCCAAGGTCTAAAATAAAAACACAATTTCATAGGAGGAGTATGTAAATTTTTTACAAGCAGGGCATGGCATGCCGCGTGGTCGGTCGCGTGTCATGGACCGTGTCCTATGAATGGCCTCCGACAGTTGCAGACGCTGAGCTTACTTGGGGCTGCCTGCCTGGTCCGGAGCCTGGCCGAGCCGCACGCACCCAGTTGGCCGTGTCAGTTCAACTACCACCAACCCCTGCGCTTTAATGCGACCACCACCATCAATTCACTCACTCGCCATCGTCCGATCTTCTTCTCTTCTACTGCTACTTTACCACCACCACCCCCTTGACCGGGGCTCCGCGCGCGCTGTTGCTGCTGCCGGAGGAGTGAGTCCGTCCGTCCGTCCCGTCCAGTTTTATTACTGGCACGCGAGGCAGAACGCGCGGCGTCGGCGTACGTACGCACGAACGAACGCAGGCGGAGATGGCCGCGGCGCGGTCGGCATTGGCGTGTGCCGGCCGTGCGGCGAACGAGGCCGTGAGCTTCGTGGTGTTCATGGTGCTGGACGTGCTGGAGGTGCTGCTCTGCGTGGTGTACAAGGTGGCGGACTACATGGTGGAAGGCGCGTGGCGGCCCTGCTACTGCTCCCGCTCGTCCTCGGCGTCCGCGGCCGGCGCCGCCACGGGGAAGATCGTCGTGTCGGAGCGCGGCGGGTCCAAGGTGGTCAGCATGCTGTCGGCGACGCGCCTGCACCTCGAGGACATCTCCGACACGCTCTACACGCGCCCGTCGCTGCTGGCCTGCGCCTGCGCCGCCGCCGCTTCGGCGTCGTCGTCCTCGCCGCGGCTGGGGAGGGCGGCGCCGCCGCCGTCGGGGTCCACGACGGGGCTCACCGTGCACTCGGCCATCGTGCAGATGCTGCGCGGCAAGGTCGGCGTCGACGGCGGCGGCAAGCACCGGCCGTACCCGTCGCCGCGGTGGTCCGACTGCCACTGCGCCAACTGCAACCCGGCCGACACGGACCGGCTGTTCGTCCACGTCGAGGCGCCCCCAGGTACGTTCCACGTCGCCGTGTTTCGTTCCTCCACGTTCCAGGCTACGTACGTTCCTCACCGCGTGCATTGTTGGTTGGTTTTGCTCCCTGGTCCGGCCTTTGGTACGGCAGACGGCGCGGCGGCGGCGGAGGAGGACGTGCTGTTCATCCACGGGTTCATCTCGTCGTCGGGGTTCTGGACGGAGACGGTGCTCCCGAACGTGAGCCGCGAGGCCCGCGCGCGGCGGCGGCTGTTCGCCGTGGACCTGCTCGGGTTCGGGCGCAGCCCCAAGCCGGCGGACTCGCTGTACACGCTGCGGGAGCACGTGGAGATGATCGAGCGCTCCGTCATCGACCGCCACGGCGTGCGCTCCTTCCACATCGTCGCGCACTCGCTCGGCTCCATCCTCGCGCTCGCGCTCGCCGTTAAGTACCCCGCCGCGGTCAAGTCGCTCACGCTCGTCGCGCCGGTACGTTGTTCCCCAGCTGCTCGCGCCCCTTCCCGCCTGTTGGTCTGACGATTTTTCCGACGCCGTATTTACCATGCGTCGTCCTTTGGGTGAATGAAACGCGCAGCCTTACTTCCCGGTGCCGCGAGGGGAGGTCGGGACGCAGTACGTGCTCCGGACGGTGGCGCCGCGCCGGGTGTGGCCGACGATCGCGTTCGGGGCATCCGTCGCGTGCTGGTACGAGCACCTCAGCCGCACCGTCAGCATCGTGCTCTGCAAGCACCACCGACTCTGGGAGCTCGCCTTCCGCGTCTTCACACTCTACAGGTAATTACTAGTAGCACCAAAACCTTACTACTACCAATTGCACATCCGAAATTGACCATAGTTCAGAAAATATAAAAGTCCAAATTAACCTCGTATTTACCATCACGTTACTGACACTGACGCGTCTGCGAAGACCGGTGGGCAGCAGAGAACAGATCACCAAGATTAATGACTCTGAACAAAATAAAAAATGTTGTGCATCTGTGTGGTGAATTAGGTCAGCGACCGGCTCAACAACGTCTCTTGTACAGTTTGCGTCATCCTTCCGCGTATTTTGGGGACTGGCTTTGCACTTCGCCGCATGGCCATTTTCCATTGGTTGGTTTGCATAAACCAATGGAAATTTAAGCATGCTCGTTGAGTACAGCTCGCGTCAATAGGACTTCAGGATACTGTACGTCTGTACTCTTCATGCTGCAGAATTCATGAGTCCCGATGGGGCCGACCTGCATCACTGCATTGGTGATCAATGGCAGTTAATAGGCATAGGAATGGGTTTGACCTGGGTCAGCCTTGGAGCAGTGGCATGCCGCAACTACCGGTCCACTGCCGGGGGAGTCACTCTGAGCAGGCCAACGAACCTACTGCACCAGCTAGGCAGCTGCTCAGCTGATTTTACTGAACTGAATTTTTAGTTAAACTACGAGTACTCCTCCCAAGGAACAATGATCTCCCTAAAGGCTAGTAGGAGTCGTTTGAATTGCTGTTTTTCCTCTTGTTGCTTTCGAAAATTGGTTTGTTTTCCGCTAGGCAAGATAGTATGATCGCAGTTAAAGTCCATCTACTTGTACTCCTATGCCGGAGAGGTAGCAAAACAAAAGTGAGACGTTGAGTGTGCTGAAAAGGAACACCAGATCTAGATGTTGTTCACGAAATTGTGTGCATCACCAAATTAGTACTATGAGTGAACTTTTCATTCATTACTCTCTAAGTAAGCTTATTTAGCAGCGTCACAAATAGAGGACGTGACCATTAATGTTGCAACATTCTACCCTGAAAGTGGAAGGTTCATCTATATGGCTATATCCAAATGTAGCTAAACATAGTGTGGTACCTAAAGCGTGTTAAGCAGTTTGTTTGGGATTTGTGATTTTTTGGCTAACTGTTCATCATGCTCCAACGGACAGGGTAAGAACATACCTCATGGACGGCTTCTTCTGCCACACCCACATTGCCTCATGGCACACTCTGCACAACATCATCTGCGGCAGCGCCGGGAAGATCGACGAGTGCCTCGAGATCGTCCGGGACCAGCTCACCTGCGATGTCACCGTCTACCACGGCAGGGACGATGAGCTCCTGCCGGTGCAGTGCAGCTACGCGGTGAAGTCAAAGATCCCGCGCGCAGAGGTCAAGGTCATCGACGGCAAGGACCATGTGACCATTGTCGTCGGACGACAGAAGGACCTAGCTAGGGAGCTGGAGGAGATCTGGGACCGGAAACGGCCTAGCAATACGTAGTGTAAATCACAGAGAGTGTGTTAAGAGGGCACCTCAGAATCAGATTAACAAAAGGATATGGGTCTTCAATGAGGAACATGGCTGCAATGAGCAACGATTTTCTGAAATGGAAGGCAACAGGATGTGTAAGGGCAGAAGGGCTCAAGAGAACTGTGAAGTTTACCTAATTACAATTACCTTTTTTTCATTGTTTTTTTTTACTATTCTCAAGTTTTCATATTGAAGGCTGAGAAAATTCTTGCCTGGTCCTGTGTATAATTATGATAAATGATGAGTCTTTTCAGTTGTAATCCATGACTGAATGTGAGAGGATCGATTTGTGGATATTGTGCCCGTCTTCCTCTGGTCCATTCTTCCCTTTTCTTCCACGTGCATTCCTATGCTCGATGGCACTCAAGATTACATTCTCTGCAATGAAATTGACATTCATATACTGAAATACAACAACTACTAGTAGAGCTTAAGAGGCATAACATTTCTTACATGTTCGCTGCTTTCCTCTGCTGCCCATCCCAGTACGATCCTATGAAAGAATCTAATCAATGTGAAGCAGATCCAAACGAACCATATGGAGCTTGAACATTCACTTTTATTCCGATGACGTGACTACGTGGTCTAACTCAAATCTGGACTCCATAAAAGTTTCACATCAACCTGCAGGAATTCAAAGCAAATGTCACCGCACCATGCCTTGTTGTACCCTGTGCAAGCATACATTACCATGTCTCAGCAATGGCACCCATAAATGGTGGTGCATATGAATGGACCCAACATGCTCACGGTATAGCAAAATCAGGCCATTGTCCAGCTCCTCGCCTTCAACTGTTCACTCGACTTTCTCTTTCTTTATCTGACGGCAATAAGGAGATGCTACAGAAGGAGATGATAAATATACAGATAAACT
Organism: Eragrostis curvula; assembly: GCA_007726485.1. Lineage (NCBI taxonomy): Eukaryota > Viridiplantae > Streptophyta > Magnoliopsida > Poales > Poaceae > Eragrostis > Eragrostis curvula. The sequence continues at coordinate 41,461,654 of CM017439.1, forward strand.
GTCCCCAGCTAGGGCCACAGCTTGATGTACTACTTCAACTGATTTATTACAGCTGCCTGCAGAACAGAGCGGATTAAATCGAACAGCGATGCAAGAGCCCCCTGCTTCAAGATTGTTGTTTTTTAACATCAACTAAATCAAGATTTTCCGCTAGGTAATCAGTGTAAGCAAAGCTGATTGAGCTAACCGGCTAGTTATCGACATTTCTCATGCTGTGATGGAGCCATGAAAGATTTGTAATGCACTACATGAACTAAAATCTGCTCAATGAATACAGGTACTCCCCATTTGAGGTGTTCCTTAAATCCTCCCCCTACCAAACCGGCAAACCCCCAAGCAAATGACGGACCACGGCCCTGGACGGTGGACGCGTGTACTATTTAGGGTTCCTTCTGCTCAAGAACTGCTGAGAGACATGAATGTGACCCACGCTGTAGCCACGTACCAACCGGATAGTGTGCTCTCAAAGTCTAGATCCGTTTATTCCACTTGCTGCCATACCTGAGTGTACTAAGATGTTTTTTTTTTGGTCGGGTAAAAAGAGAGTTATATTAATTAAAGAAGAGTCATTACAATCAGGCAAGAGTGGTGCCTTCAACCGCCAAACAGCGCAGGTCATATTTCTTCTAGCTAGCTGAGCTAATTCCTTGTTACACTCTCTCTTCACTTATAACTACCTTAACATCTGTTAGAAGACGAAGAAAAGCTTTTATCTCCCTAAAGATAGAATCATAGAACTCCATTTTGATCTTTCCTCGTCTACAGATGAAACATAATTCACCATTGAAAGGCAATCTGATTCCAGAATAGTAGGTTGTTGAATCCAATACACAAGAAGCTTCAGGCCCTCCAAACAGGCTAGTGCTTCCGCCTTTTCAGGGTACGCACACTTCCAAAGAACACGACATGCCGAGAGAAGATGATGTCCATCTTGATCACGCACAACCAAACCAATGCTACCTTCCCTTGTTTCCGCCTGAATGAAAAGAGCCATCAACATTAAGCTTAACCCAACCATTTGGAGGTGGCTGCCATTTGCAGCATTTTATTGTGACCATATGCTTGCTAATATTGGAGCTTTCCACCATGTTATCTGCACTTTATTTTTCATCTTCGTGTCAATTGTTTGTCTATTAAGAGACAGAACTGTTGCAGCTTTCAAGAAATCGTACTGATTGACTATGGATCCTTCTCCCTTCGCATGCATTATACCATTTCTCATGCACCAATCTCTCCATAGCACCAATCTCAATAACAATTGCATCATGTTTTATATTCTAGGTTGCCTGTGCTGGGCCATATGGCTAACGCGTAATGACTTTGTCTTCCGTGATGTAATTTGTACATCACCACTGGTTGTGGCGCGCAAGGCGGTTTCGTTCATGCTGCAATGGAGAATTCTGCTCAAGGAGGATGGGCGCGCTGTAGTTGAACAGATGGCCGAGAAGATCGAAACACAACTGGAACTTATTAGTACTAGTAATGCCAATGGCAGCGTGGTTAATGTACCGTAATTCGGATTCGAAGTGTAATGCTATATTGTGTAATGCTATATTCAGTCGTGGTTGCGTTACCAGTATGGCCGGTTTAGAGGAATAGAGCCAAGTAGAGCCTTGCGGAGCGTGTCTGTAGCCGCGCGTGTGGCAAATGGTTAAACTGGTATCACCAGTGTAATGACTCTTGCTTTCAATATAAAGCCGGGCTCTGGCCTTTTGTCTAAAAGAATGTGTGACTTTTCTTTTTCTTTTGTGACTGAATCTAGGAGAATTAACAGCCACTCTGGTCCTGAATATTCAAAATCCTCTTCTGGAGGTAGAGCCCAGATTTCCTAAGTTCTGCTCGCAAAGCTTGTGTCTTGGCACAGACAAACAGTAGAATGGTAAACTCTGCCATTCCACAAATTTGACAAGTGCTTTTTTCTTCTAGTGTCAGTGTGGGAAGACCTTCTCGTGCCAAATGCCATGCAAAACCGACAAACCTTCTATGGCACATCTGCCCCCCCCCCCCCCCCCCCCCAAATTACCGACCATAATTTTCTTTGCCCATCTGCAACTATAGTTGGCCAAACAGGCGGGCCAAAATGGGCAGGCACGAAGCACGACCATTTTGGCCTGGCCCAAGCACGGCACGAAGCAGCGGGCCGTGCTTGGGCCGAGGGTTCAGCCCAGTGGGCGGCACGACACGGCCCGCCTAAGAAAATATTAAGTATATTTTTATTTTTAACTATACAACTAAGGTGTTACAGCCTAATGGTAAGTCATTTGTCTCATATCCTAGAGGTCTAAGGTTCAAATCCCCACTCCCTCACCATTTTGCACCATTTTAACACTAAAATAAAACTATATAGACTTGATGGGCTACTATTATAGCTAGGTCCATCATGCTTAACGGGCCGGCCCGGCACAATTAGCACAGGTCGGGCCGTGCCATGGGCTGACCCCCCCTGCCCATGGGCTGGCACGGCACGGCCCACCTAACAGATGGGCCGTGCCTAGATGGGCTCGGGTCGTGCCGTCCATTTGGCCAACTATATCTGCAACCTAATTGTAAGGTGACATCTACCAAATATCATGATTCTATCTGTGAACTAATCATTAGGTTCCCCCCATTTCAGTTGCATGACAAACATGCTCAAAGCATGATTCTATTGAACACTCAAACCAACACATGGAGTCAGCTAATCAACATGAATGTACAATTATAGTTGTATAAGATGTTGCACTTGGTTATATGGAGCGGACACCTTTGTGTGATCCGGCAAATTTGGATATAATTCAGATAGTTACTTGAAATTAATTAAAACTTAAAGTACCTTTGGATGCTTCCATAACCTAGTAAGCATTAAACCTTGTTTGATAGAGGTGGATCCCTGCTTCGTAGTAATATTTTTAGCACCCATGCATATATTGCAGTTCCTGAAATCCATATGGCAGAGGTATGCTTTATTTGGTTCCTTTTTGTCATTGTGCCTTTTATAACACGCTTACTTAATCAAATGTTCCCCAGCAAAAGACCAGTTCAATATGGCTTTTCAGTGAGCATCATGTTTCCTATATTTATGAATGTGTCACATAGTCATTTGAGGTGTATTGAGCTAGAGTTTCACGATTTGGAAGATTGTGGCCTTCCTTGGGATATCATATAGATGTACATTGGATAGAATTTTTGAACCCTTCGCAACAATTCTTGAATCTTGTCAGGTGAATTTGGATCGTTTTGTTTTGTCAGAAGTAATACATTATTGTGTATGTGCCCCCTCCTAAAAGAAGTAAGTTGTAACTTTAGAAACTTTAGATGTGCATCATGATTATTTTTTTGAGTTCCATACTTGTTGAATTACTGTCATGTTGAATGACTATAAGAAGTGATGTTGTTAGCTAGCCTAGGAAACATCAGGTATGGAGTAGAGAAAAGAAATGATTTTTATTTGCGTAGCTGACGGCATGCCTTACAATTTTTTCTGAGGACAAGAGAGGCTTGCCCGCTTATAATATACTAAAACCAAGAATTCTATGGACAACCAAGAAAAGCTGAAAGAAAACAAAAACATAGAGAAAAATGGAACCTAGCCATTGTATGCCAAATTGGTATGGTCTGCCAATATTTTGAAATAAAGAAATGCAACATGGGATAATGACCGGGTTTTTTATAACGTTGTATAAACTATGTTGGTAATAATTGGGAGACTTTGCGATTCCTTGAAACAACTGAGGACTGTTTATTTTAATTAGACCTATGATATTTTACCTCATGGTAGGAAATAGGACCCCCATATTTATACAATATTTGTTTCTTAAGTTGTTAGGATTTTTTGTTAGAAAATATTGTGGGAGGTAATAGGTGGAAGCTGATATTTTTTTTTTCAATTGAAGTAAAACAAATCAGTAACATGTCGGTGATACTCAATGTTCCTTTTTTTAATCTTTCCACGTGGAAGGCTATTCTCAAATGTGTCGGACACATGAATGTGTGAAGGTGCTATCTTTTGCTTTTGACGTAACAAAACAATCAACATGTCAAGGTGCTATGTTTTCTCTTCTTCTTTTGGCGCAATAAAAACTCAGAAACATGTCGAGCACATAATATTGAACTTGCCATTTTTTTCTTTGCATTGAAATAAAGGCAGAAAAGTGATCGCTTGCGAGAACATGCGACCATTGCTCGGTCCTGATTGTGGTGACATGCACAACGACGACCGATTATGGCTGATGAGAACCCGCATGGTTTGTGGCAGTTGATGTAGAAAATCCTTCTAATACGCTGCCACACCCAATGATCTATGGAAGGATGGGTAAAAGGCGAGTGGAAGAATTGGAGGAGACGGGCGCAGCGTGATGAGAAGAATTGAAGGGTCACTACAAGGGATCAACCATTGTGATGACGAAATTCATTACTAAAAGTCCATGTTTCATCACTATTACCACCTTGCGACGAAATTTGTGTCGTCACAATCTCATCACTATTAATAGGGGTGGAAAGTGGTTATGGATAATCTGTAATATCCGATATCTGTATCCGGTAAAATGTAAATATGGTATGAAATTTGCCATTCGATTAATATTTTTACACTATTCGTATTTGCATTCGAATTCGATTAGAAAATATGGATGTGGATGTGGTTTGAGGTTTTGACATCCGATATTTGAAATATCCATATTTTTATTTGCATCCGTCAATATATCATAAATATATTCTTATATTATATCAAAAATATTATAAAACTTATTCATTTTTTTATGTGAATTGATGTCTATCATGATAGAATATCTGATATAAGCTTACTAAAGATAGTTTAGAGAGAGAGAGAAAAAACGTAGTAGTTATCTTAACATCATTGAAAGTTAGATATCCATATCCGTCCAAATTAAAGAGACATTCATTTTTGTATTCGCATTCGTTTAATATTCGATCGGTATTCGTATTCAAGAATATTTGTATTCGTATCCATATTCGTTTACAAATATGGATATGGATGTGAAAAGGGGACTATTCGACCTGTTTCTACCCTTAATTATTAATGCGTCACAATAAACATAGTGACGAAATTTGTTTCACCACAAATATTTTTTACTTTTGTGATGAATGGAATAATCACTGCTGTGCAACCAATTAGTGATGACTTGTCATCACAACTTGAGTTCAGTTAGTGACGTCAAATTCATCACTTTCTTTTTGGTTCCAGTGATAAAATTAGTTTTCACTAATTGGTTGTTGTTTGTGGCAAGATATACGTCGCAATTGTCCATATTAACTGTGATGATTTATATTGCTAGAAATACACACTTTGCTTGTGATAGAAAGGATATCGCAAGAAACAATTTTTCTGTGACCAATTTTTTTAAATAGTGATGAGTTGTGCACATAAGTAATACACTTTTTTGTGCCAAAAATATTTGTTTCATTTGAGAACATTTTTCACTAATAAAAATGCATTTGTGACGACTTTTGTCCCAACTCCCAACTAATACGGACCCAACATTAGTGTCAAAAGAAATTTTTAGTGATAGCCAAGTTTTTGCATCATTTCTATTTGCATCCGTGTCATGTGACAATTCATTTATCCAAAACATTGTTTTCTGGTGACAATCCAACGCAAACATATGAAGCTGCAGGAATATAATAATCAAAGCCTGAATAACAAATAAGTATTATATTGAATAACATTTCCTGGAGACAATTGGAAATCAAAATAACAGAGCACCAAGCTCACAAATCGAGGGTGCACCTATTCTAACTTAGGTTCCTAAATGTAGCTGATCATTCATTATGAAACTCCTTGGCAGCAATTCTTTGTAGTTTTGGAGCTCCTAAAATTTCAAATGTTGAGTTAATATCTCAAATACTGCAGTAATCAATAATATAATAATACTTAGTGTAGCTATCTTGCAAGGCACGTTCACGGATGTGGAGTTTGACGAAGAAACAGTACGAGCAGCTCTGTGCCAATGCGTTCATCCTCTCCTCTAACTTTTGATCCATCAGGCGCTCCATGTCTGCATTCTGTGCTTCCGCAGTCCTCATTGTGTAGTCAGTCGTCATAGCCTGTGATCATCTTTCTCTACTATCTCAAGAGCCAGATGAGGGTACTACTAAAACTTATTATGTGTCAGTTCCATAGTAAAAATCCGGGACCGTATGAATTTAATGGATAAGTAAGCAACTGAAATGTGGGACCGGAGTATGAAACACGGTATGAGTTAAAAATATGGTGGTTTCTTGAAACAACACCCCAAATTATTGGTGGGTTTGTGAAACATGCATAATACATGGTGGGTTTGTGACTATTAAGCCACAGTTTTGGCGGGTTTGTGAAATTTACTCCCCGATTGTTGATAATAACAGTACTGATTTTTGAAGTATTTTTAGCACGTGAAACAAATGACATGCATAAATTTAAAAATTACATGATCCTCTTAAATTTATTGATTTCTTGGTATCGAAATCTCAAACTTGAATCAGATTTAATTATTAGAGTTGCTAGCACTTATTAAATTTGTGTTCACCTTTGTTTTCAAATCTTTGTGCACGTGTTATCTTCCCTTATCTGACATGGGTGTGTATGTATTCTGATGTTGTTTATTTCTTTTTAGGTGAAATTTGCTACAACACACTAAAAAAAATTGGTTTTAGGGAGTGCTTGATTCCTAGCCACAAATTACAACAACCGAACCTTTGTCAGTCAACAAAAATCACGATAGTGCTTGGTTCCCAACCGAACTTTGTTGCCGCCACAGTTTTGGAGTTCATTTTTGTGCCGAGGTTGTGGCGCCTAGATTCTCCGCCACAAGTTCGGCGGCACCAAACTTTCGTTGTGGCAACTGAAGGCGGGCATCCAAGCAGTCCCTTCGTCACATCACACTTCAACTCTTGTATTAGTTGTAGCTCACTGTAAATTATGGTTTCATAGTTGTGGCACACTGAACATGGAAAAGTGATTTTTTATTTTTTTTTATCTCATTGCACATAATACATTACAACTTAAAACTTTGCTTAGTGATACATTGCTACATTCTTTGTCCATGTTTTATTTGCAGTTTCCTGATTATTTTAATAATTTTTTACTGAGAATATTTTTGTTGTGTAAAACAAACTATGTGAACAATCTGGAAAAAATTGCAATAGAATACATGGACACAGAAGGCATCAACGTATTAGTCTGAAAATTTTTAAATTATAATGTATTTCGTTTAATGAGATAGAAGAGTTGAAAAAAATAATAATTTCTCTTGTTTAGTGTGCTGCGATTATAAAACCATGTTTTTTGAATGTGTCACAGCTAAATACGAGAGTTAAAGTGTACTGTAGTTAAAGCCACATCTTTCTAATGTCTTGTAGCAATGTTGCCTTTCTTTTATATTAGGTTTGGAAGAAACAAGAGGACTTAAAAAAGAGATTCATCTATGGCTCTACCTACTTCCGAGAGGCTAATCTATCTGGGCCAGGATCTTCTGCCGCACTGCCGGTGCATTGACGGCCAGTAACTTGTGGGCTCGGAGCCTCGGACTCGTATTTCACTGAACAGTACTAGGATCCCAACTCTGAGCTATATATAGCTGATACTGCAGAAGCATATGCAATATTACTAAAATGTAACATATATAGTGCAATAGCTGGTTCTGAAGTGCGGCACGCATGAGACTGTAAAGAAACACACTTGCAATTTTCATCATTACACAATGTGACTACTGTATTTTGGGCGTGTTTGCTTGCTGCCTGCCATGCAGCCGCGGCGTCAGGCGCGCATCGTGGCCTCTGGCGTCCGAAATTGGACGCCTGGGCGCGACGCCTGCATCAGGAAGATTCGGCAGGGTTGCAACCAAACTAACCCTCTTTATGGGTGCCATATACCATCATACGGCATACATGAGTAGGTGGGGAGGATATTAGTAATATCTTAAGTATATATATGCCACGGCCACGAGACCAGTTGCTCCACATATAATACGTGCTCTGTGCAGAAAATGGCAATGATCACACGACAATGTCTAGAGTTTAGCTGATGAAGTGTTCTGCGCTGCAATCAGCGATTCACCGGGGATTGTCAAAAGTCGTAAATTGTGTCATTCTTGGGCAGGCAAGCAGATGTAGAAGCTACGGATCCCAGCAGCCCAGCGTCCTTCTCCAGGACGCCGTCGAGGAGCAGCAGTGCCACTATGTCAGTCTCGTCTCCACTGTCCCCAGCGTTCACCCCTGCTGGCTTATCGAATTCCTGCGCCAAGCCCCGGTCAGCGTGCTTCTCGTCTGGGATAAGCTGAGACGCGACGAACCTGTCGAGCGCCCTCCAGTCCGTGGTGGACACTGCGGCGTACTGCCTAGCATCGAGGTCGTATGCCCCCTCGCCATCAGCCGTGCCTCCTCGGTGGCTGTCATGGTTCGGCGGCGGCGGGCTCTCGAGCTGCGGGAGCTCGGCGAGGCGGTTTGAGTACTGCAGGAGAGCGGCGGCGTCCACCAGCTCGGGCGACTCTTGCTTGAAGTGCGCCGCGCCGGCGAGGATGGAGTCGTGGTAGCTCATGTCCCATGCACCGGCGGCGATGCTCCGCGGCGGGGGCATGGCTCGCTTCTTGAACGCTCGGCACACCACCCAGCCTTCTTCCTGCATCCATGCATAGAGAACCCGCCTCAGAGATTTGATCACAACAATTCGCAGTCACAGTTATGATCAATTGGGCATGGATTTGTTTTATTGCGGGCTAATATTCCTTGCGCAACTAAAAGGTGAGACAAATTTACCGCACTAACACTCATCAACTGTAGATCGGTTGTGCTATTTTTGTTTTCACAAAATTTGCACTTAAATTTCTCCGATCCATGTAACTTTGAACAGTCTCCCTCTCAAAAAAAAAAATGTAACTCTGAACAAATTCCCAGGCCGTGCGCCAATGATTAACTGGGCCAAAATAGGCTCGGAGAACCAACAGGCCCTGCAAGGATGGGAATGTTTAGCTATCTAGCTGGGCCAATAATACTACTAAATGGGCTCGCTACAAAATGGACTCCAATTCAGCATGGGACAACCCAACGCAGCCCAACCAACCATGGAAACTCGGCGTGCGTCGTGGCCCATCCTCCCCCAGTTGCTGGCGAACAGTGGCTGCGGCCGCCCGGCGCTGGGGAAGAAACCACAGCACCAGGCCAGCTGCCAGCAGCTCACATAGAAACACGTGCGCGCTCCTTCAGCACGAGGTAAGCACACTAAACAAGAATGCATCATGCACATGTACAGAATGAAACGAATAAGAGAGAGATGGAGATGGATTCATGCATGACAGACAGCATCAGGGATCGATGTAAGTGAGGCACATGCCTGAGGCGTGGCGTTCTCGTCGGTCTCGAGCCGGTACTCGTGCATGATCCAGTCGGTCTTCCGTCCGTTGGGCGCCCTCCCGGTGTAGAACACGAGCGTCTTCCGCATGCCGATGAGGCCGCGGCCGTGCTTGTCGCGCACCGCCTTGTCCCGCCCGGTCGCCTTCCAGAACCCCGTCAGTGTCGCCCGGTTCGTCCGCGTCCCCGTCGGGTACTTGCGGTCCTTGTAGCTGAAGAAGTACCAGTCACTCTGCTCCTCGTACCCGATCTTGCAGTGATCTTCATATACGAGTCATGCATGAATTGAAATGGGGAAAATTAAGAGTGAGATCTAGCAGTGATAGACAACATCACATCCATTAGTATCAGTATGCAGACCTTGGAGATCCCACGGCTCGATGCGGTAGAGGTCGACGTCGCGGATGACGTCGAGGTCGATCTTCTGCGAGGCCACCTTCTTCCGGAGGTAGTAGCCAACGAGCTCCTCGTCCGTGGGGTGAAACCGGAACCCGGGAGGCACGCATGACTCCATGATCACCACACGCTAGCTCGCTTGTTGATTACAAGCAGGACGTAAGTACAACCTGCATCAAATTCAGCAACGCCTCAATCTAGGCATGATGCATGCACGCCGGCATTTGTGTATTGTATATTAAGCTAAAAGTTGGAGAGTTCAGTTGCAGAAGAAGCCAGTGTGCTTGACTACTTGTTGGATGTGAACTACTCCTATGCAAGATGTGTATGTCTTGGTTTCAGTGCTGATGGGAAAGTTTAACGACGGCACCATGCTGGGCTAATTCTTCTTTTCTGCTTTCTAGGGCAGTAATCAGTACGGTGAAGCCTGAACATTATTAGTACAGAGTACGGTAAAAGGCTGAGCAGCAGGCCGGCTAAATATGCAGCAATGTTGCAGGCACTGAATGATAGTGTCGAGTGTGAGATCAGGAGCATATTGGCCATAGTCAGCAGGGAATGATAGCTGCACAGCGCCTTGGACCAGCGCATAGTAATATGTATGGATGCTGAAATCAAAGTTATTTCTCAATCTTGAATCTGTCAGACATGGAGCTGCTTGTTTCAAGATGGTTGCTTTTGTTGAATAATACACTTTTTTTAAAAAAAAGAAAGTAGAATTTGCTGGAAGTGTGAAAAAAAATGTGGCGCAAAACCAATGACATTAGCAATGCACCATATGCAAAGAGCATGCGCCTGTTGTGGGGATGCATGCATTGGGGCGAGTGAATAAAAATGCAGATCATCAGCAGCAGATGGGAGAAAGCCGTCTTTTAGATCATCAGGCTCGCTGCCTGGAGGGGCTAGCTCTATAAAGTTGGTCGCTAGGGCACAACAAATGGTCCTTTTGCACGGTCTCTGACTATTCTGTCTCCTTGTCTATGAATTCCAAGGCAGAGTTGTGGTCGTTGTGGAATGCATAACTAAGTGTATGACTGGTAATTGTGTGTGGGGAGAAATAGGGAAATATAAACATTATAGCATAGACCGGTATATGGAGATCCTTTTGGTGGTTGGATACTCTAGAAAGGATCTAGAACAAAATGGTTTAATGTATAAAACTTTGAGTAATATATATCTCTACATAGTAATAAATAAAAACACCTCCTACATATTTTCACGCTAGCCCTAATTTCATTTGGGGCTTCCCAATTTCAATTATTGTTCCTCTCTGACTCTTATTATCAACCTATACTATAAATTTTGCACTGTTAATTATAATTTGCATTTCTCCGGCATCCATCCCAACCCTCTAGTCGTAACCAAACACAGTGATTCGTGATAATAGATTGTGCGTCTTCTGGGGTCAAAAGAAAAAGGCAGGGAAGGGCTAGAGCAAGAGTACACAATGAACGGTTTGGCATTGATGGATCCTAGAAGCAACACTTCTTTGGAAGAGGTAGCTTGACAAGCAACGATAATGTCTGGCACTAGGCATAGCGGCTCCATACAACAACCACCTCGACGATGTTCCATGGTTTCCCCTTGGATGAAGTGGTATATATCTTTAGGCACGGTTGCTACACTATTTGTTCCCTCCCCATATTGGCCCTTGGTTCTTATGGCACAACATTGCTAGGTTATTTTAGTTTTAGTGCCCTGTTAAATATTAAAAAACTGAAATTGTTTCCAAAAAATAAAAGGGCATGAAGCCATATGATAAAGATAACCAGACCATCGTGTCCGAATGCGCAAGATCACCAAGAAATGCTGACGCAAACATTTATGTTTGATTATTGCATGGACTAGTGCCGGCTGAAAACACCAATGTAACACTTTTTCCTTGAAAAGAATTGAGTATTTGGCACCAGTAGCCACAAGATAGAACACAATTGTCGTGGGAGCTGCATATATCACATATAATCTCTCAACTATTTGGAAAAAAGACAGTTTCTTTAAAATAGTTCATGATTGTATGCCTAGATCATAGAATTTGGAAAGCTTTTACAAAAGTAATATGCAGCAAGAATCACCTTGAAATTTGACTGGAATTTATTGTATTTGGGATGTATTTAGTATGTACAATATTTTCTTTGACATCGTTATAATGTTCCTAAAGTTGAAAGATATTTTGCGGGTTGACCCGTCAACTTGAACATTAAGATTAAAAGACTTTGCATGTGTATCCAACTAGTAAGACATTGATGGTCAGCGAAAAAGGAAAGGAAGACTGCCATCAATAGATCACCATGCATCGAGATCGTGCTCTTCTAAAATGCTGGACATGCATGATAAAGATCTGACAGGAACACAATGCACAACAGCTAACCTCCCCTCCCCCGCCCAATATCCATCTTCTAGACAAAAGAAAGAACAACATGCTGAATCCCTGATCTCTCAACAAACACATACATGCTGCCCAAGAACATTCAACGAAAAATCATATATGCCAACTAGAACAAGGAAAATTTGGATAGCTGCTAGCAATCGCTAAATTGACACAACCATTACTAGTGTAACCTCAACAACTTACCTTAATTAGAAGTCAGGATAACCAGGTTTTCTGGGACATGAAGGGGAGAAGAGCACTGGGAGGAGAGAGGGAGGGTGTGAGTTTGTGTTGGAATTGGAAAGGTGCAGAAGAGGAGAAGCAAAGAGGATAGAGAAAGGCGGAGGTGTTTAAAAAGAGTGGTGGACTGGTGGTTTCCCTTTCCTTCGCGCGTGGGTTGGGGGAATGAAGCTCCCTGGGCCCTAGGGACCCCTTTTGGCCACCAAGCTGATGTCACACTGTCTTCTCGAACTCTTCTTTCCGTTTCCACCCTTCACAATCAAGTCATGTCATTATTTGAAGTAAAAATATGGCCCTTTATTAGACAACTTTTTATACAGATATTAATGAACAACGCTACATGTATACTGGCGACGAAATGCTATCAATGATCAAGGAATATCAAAGAATGAATCGAAACTATGCATACATATAGTTGGTCAGGATATGTGGGCATGCTACCATTGGAAATTCGAAATGTATTATTGCTGCTAAGTATGACGTGCCGCACATATATCCTTGGGGTGTTTTCTTTTTCTTTTTTTGGGGGGGGGGGGGGGGGGGGGGGTAGCCATTTTACTACTATCAAATAAACAGTGGACGATACTTGAGTGTCAGTTCACACTCACTGAAGATCTCATTGTTTAACCTTAGTCACCATTTACTATTCTCTTGTTTGATTGTTTCTATGTCCAATGCTTACGTGAGGAGCCATTGCTATCTTCCTATGTCTGTTTTGGTTTCAGACAATCATGATAGATCGAACCAATGACTGTTTAAGTAGCATAGCCGGTGTAGTCTTAAGCACTCATGTCATGCCACTGTATGTGTGTGCACTCCATTGACAACCTTATTTATATTTATATACCAGAATATCCAACTATAACTACCGGTATAATGAACATTTAAAGGGGAAAAAAAGGCACGGGAGCCTGCCATGATTATGGATGATCACCAGAGGGACGCAGTAATGAACCCACAAGATTACACCCATTATTGGTCAGATTCTTGGGTAATGCACCACCTTCTAAATAAAAATTCCAAATGAAAACATGTACTGGCGCGACAACATACTCCATTTAACCATATATTCTTAGGGCATATTACAATTTATAAAAAAATGATGACCAACAATAATAAAATTGTGTGCATATTTAGTTGTATCAATATATTCGTATTACATAGCTTTGTTATAATATACATTGTATAGTCAAAATTTACTTCTAATGTCTTCATAAAATCTAATACACTATAAAAAAGAAGGGTTGGACAACAGTGCATCTGTGAAGACTGTGTGAATCTCAAGATCACTCGGCCCAACTTTTAGAGACGCTTATAAGGCTAGGGTTACGTGTGTGTGTCGTTCATAGGGGTGAGTACTCGTGCGTGTTTTTGAGTGTTTGTGTTTGTAAGGCATTTAACAAAAAAGAAGCTGTGTTTATTCGAGGTCAAAGGTCAGCAATTCAATCTCTTGGCTTGCATCACAAGTACACACCATGGTCGTCCTGACCGATGGAGCAACAAATCCACATTAGCCTTTGGCTTTTTCCCGGGGAGGTCAAAAGAGGAGCTTTTCCTTTCTTGTCTCCAGCTTCTGCTAATGATCATGTAACCTTCGAGACAATTTCACGCGCACCGATCCCGAGGCCTACTGCTCTGTGCGGCCGGACACATGGATCGCGAAACTGATTATTACCTGCCCTTTGATCCCTTTTGATATGCAAACGACACGGTTCACTACGCTGATGATCAAGATGCAGCGTACTTCGTCGATCGGTGCGTGAACAGAATATTTTTTGAACACTTGGCTACGCATGGTTTTCTTTAAACGAACACTCTAGTTAAAACATCATGTAAGCTAATTAAGTGCATGACAGACACATTAATCTATTGTATGTAAAGATGTCTCTAGAACGGAGGTAGCTTTCAGAGGTTGCGCTTCCAGGCCCATTCATGGATGCGTCGGATCCTAAACCATCATCAGTAAATAGTCATGGTAGCTAGCACCATTAGTCAAAGAGAATAATGCTCTGAACTTCATTAGCAAGGAGAAGGAACTGGGTCCAACTTTGTTATAGCCGACCCGGATACATGGTGAATCGAAAGAACCGATCGATTCCTATATGTGCAATGTGACGGCCTGATCCTCCGATATCTCCACCGGTCCACCACCATTTCAGCGTGTTCCGTGCCGCGCCCGCCATGCATGGCATGGCGAAAAGTAGCTAACACGTCTGGTCGTGATCAGTGATGACAGTGAATACATGCATCAATGGTAGCTTCCCGCATGCGCGCGAGAGCCTGCAGATCAGCAAAGTGGGGCGGCGGTCGAGCCGGCGAGGCACGGACGTCGACGTACGGCGCGGCTCGCCAATATGCATGTCTGCCTCCGCGCCCGGGGCGGTCGGTGCAGTCCTCGATCGCGCATTCCAGACGCAGGCGCGCGGCGTCGTTTCGGGCGTCCGGCCGGCGCACGTAGGCCCCGCGCGAGCTCGCCCACCACCGGCAGCGCCGGCAATGAAGTGGCGCCGGCCGCCGGTGCACTCGGCGGCCGCGGGTTGGTCCATGTGCGCCGCCCCAACACGTCGATGAGCTTACTTCGCTTGTGCCCGCGGATACATGTCGGTGTACATGCAACCGGGTTTTACTATAAGGCAAGCAAGCAAGTTGATCACTTATTTTCTGGCCTCCTTTTTCCTTCCCTTTATTCCCTGACAATGGATGGAAGCCCTTTTCAGTTTTTCCTTTTGTTTGGTGCGGAAAGGTGCGTGAATAAAGCATGTGGAAGAAGATCCTTGGCGTAAGCCGCAAAAAGGCTACGAACCTCGTGTTGTTTGTGCCCGCGGCCTGCTACACGTAGTACATGTCGCGGTAACACTGTTCTATCACCTTTTCCAGATAAAAAGATGTGTAGCTTGGGCGTACAGAGTGTAAGATTCTGTGCGTAAGAGATACTACTACTAGGCTACTAGATAGTGTAACAGGGCACAGGGTGCTACAAAATGCTTCAGTTTGATCGTACTCCATAGTAGTGTCATTGTCTAGTGTGCAGTTGATCCAATCCTTGCAGGTTTGGCGAGCAGATTTTTTTCTTGATCAATATGGATTATGGAGCATCTGTGTCCAGAAAACCAACGGGCTGGGTCCAAAAGAGATATGACAAGTCAGTTATCACATAATGATTTCATCCCTACTTCAGTCAGTTTTAACTCTTAACCATGGAGGTTGGAACGATACGGAATTAAAGCGAAGGCGCACGACACGTTGGGCATCGGAATGAAAGCCACTGGAGCAGGCTCGATCTATGCAGCTCGTATGCAGCTTATCGCACACTCTTTTACCATGTGAGCGTCGGCCGGGCAAGCCAGCTTTCCTGCCCCCTCTGCTCGCGCATGCACGGCGATGGCGTGCCGATTCTCCGACGATCATTTCTCGCATGCACGGCGATGCAGGCGCTGAGCTCCCCGGGTTCCATCGGCATGCTCAGCGCACCCGCTCATCGATGCGTCCGTGGACAAATAACCTGCCAAATGATGATCGCGCTCTTTTCGCAGCACTGCAGCCATGATCGATCGACCTGCCGACACCACATTTGGATCGTCGGAGATTGTCTCGTTCCACGCGTACGTGCACAATCGCCGTCCAGTGATCGTGCCTCGTGGAGACGGATCCGTATGATTTGGCATCGATCGCGCGCCACTGCGATCGTTGCACATCAATCGTGGTGGTGATGAAATGATCGAGAACGCTCTCTGCTTTCTTCACAGCGACTCTTCCGCCTTCATACTAATTATTTACAGTTTTTCTTCCACCACTCGCGCAGATTCGCAGTTCTCATGTGACAAAATATCATTCCATGATGTTTTTTTTCTTTTCAGCGAAAATGTCTGTAGTCTAGTGGTTACAAGAGCTTCAGTAGCATTTGAGGTCCTGAGTTCGACTCCCTGTGGGAGAGAATTTTCTAAGATTCAACGATATTTATGCTTTCAGTGGTAGATGACGCTCCCGTCGACAGCGAGGCGCCGGTGACTTCGTTAATCTCGAGAATTTGCCGGCTCAGTTTTCGAAAATGCTCATAGGAATAGGGTTTACGTACGTGTATTCATAAGGGTGAGTGTGCGTGTGTTGTGAGTATCTGAGTTGTATTGTGTAATCGTAAAAATAACCATTCTCTTTTTTTTTAAGGGAACAAGAAAAGTTTTTTAAAAAAAAACAAAACGAAAAGTTTTTGGTTGCAGGGAGTCAGAACCGCGGCCCAAGAGTGAGGAGTCGATGATTCACGGGCCTCTGAAAATGTATTTGAACGAGGCCCTGCGTTCTCTTCACGGCCCAAAGTCGTGTTTTGCTTTCGCACTGTTGGGCCTAAGCACAAACTTCAGTTTCCGGTCTCTCAACTCTCAACGTCGCCGCGCCAGTAAAACGTACGCAGCCCGGCCTATCGTTTCGGCCGACACACGCTCGGGGCACACGCCATGTGGTTCGCCTCAATGGGCAACAGTAACCTGTCGACGGACCGACCGACCCGACGCGGCCAGGCCAGTGCCCATGGAACGAACGAGCCATGGAGCAAGAAACACCGAGATGGATGGTCGAGTCCCCGTCACGGGTCACGTCCGTGTCCCCGCCCTCGTACGCCGCGTCGTCGTCCTCCATGTGAGAGCCTCATGAATACGCCCGGGCCGGCCGATCTGGCCGTACGTACGTACCACCAGGGCACCGCCGGCTCGCTCGCTCCGATCCCCCCACCGATCTGGCCGTACGTACGTACCACCAGGGCACCGCCGGCTCGCTCGCTCCGATCCCCCCACCACCGAGCGCCACGTGAGCCCGTGCCCGAGCACGGAGCAGGAGGACGTGCGCGCTCCGTCGCCGCGCGCGCGCGCGCGAGCTCCAAACATATGGCGGAGTTCCCGCACCGCACCGCGGCGCGGCGCCGGCCGGCTCGGCGATTGGGTCGCGCACACGGGCGCCTTGATTTGTGGCGACGAGTGAGTCTCCTGCGCGCGTGCCATGCCAGGCCGCGGCGTCGCTGTCGTGCGCTCGGCCTCCTTTGGCCTGATTGCTCGTGAACAGTGTCGGGAGGGAGGGCCGCTTCAGACGGAACTGCTTCAGCATCGTTCGCACCACCATTCGCGGAGAGGACTCGCGCGTTTCGTCCGTTCCGTCGTGTCCCGCCCGTTGTCCGCGGCGACGACGTTGCGCAGATGTACCGGAAGCTAAATTTGTCGCCGTTCAATCGGCTCGGCCACGGCGGCATGGCCGACGCGTCCGGCGTCCAATGCGAAGGCAAAGACGTTCGTATCGTACTATTACTGTACTCCTGTTCATAGATCTCTCTGCTCTGGTGGCTTCTGTCCCAAGGGAGCGAATGCGCCGTGAACCAACCAACCAAAGCATCGTTTGGGTGTTCAACTACCTGCAGCCGCATCATTGTTCGTCGTGTATACCGTATACAGTACAGTATACATCCGTCCCCTCACGCATGGGCTCCACACGGTTTCCTAAAGGCACCTTTTATTCCGGAGGCCCCCTGCTTTCCCAACCACAGTACTGTACTCTGTACCTCCCGTTTCCAGCATCCTCTCCCGCTTCGCTAGCTGCCTTTCCGGCCGCTGATGATCCTACGCATGTGGCTCGCACGACAACATCTCATTCTGCCGGCCGGCCCGAACAGGTTTTCGGCGCCGCGAGATGTGAACGCGGACGACTCCACTTGCTCGTTTTTGCTCGCATTTCGGGTAGAAGCTCCCGTTATCACGCGCCATTTGGAGGACGCCCGGCCCTGTCTCTCAAGCGCCAGGATTCCTTGCGAGAATCACAACGCTTTGCATCTCGTAGCTCCTTTTTCATCTCGTCCATCGATCGGCCGGCATTCCGCAACGCGGGTGACGGTGCCGCGCCGGCGGCACGTGATGTGTTCCACAAGACTCAGGAGCACCAGCAAAGCACGGCCCAACCAGACTCGTCAACAAACAGCGGAAAGAAAATGCACGTGCCTGTTTATATCTGTGTAATCAACCGTACCAGATTAGCTAGCTAGTGGGCATGCCTAACTTGCATGCGGGAAGGAATGCGAATACTTCCTGAACAGGGGAAAGGAGCGGCAACAGTGGACGCGCGACTTATCTGCTCAGTCGCCCGTCTGTGCCCCCAACGGGGTAGTGGTGGTTGAAAACTTGTCTCCGCAAGTTAATGGCCAAGTTGTTGATCGATCCACTAGCTAGCAGCACGGTAATGTTGTCCACTGCTCAACGGTGCAGCGCTTCGGCTTTGCAGTCAACGACGTTGGCCCGCCACCGTGGTACAAAAACTACGGAGCACAATACTTAAACATTGTAGTAACACTGTTACTTAATTTAGTATCTAATAAAAGATCCAACAAGACTCGTGTTCGGCGCATGGAGGTCTAAATTTTAGAGGGGTCTAAACTCTAGATAAGTTATATTAAATAAAGTTTAATTACAAAACTAACTACAGAACCCTAGTCTAATTCGCGAGACGAATCTAATGAGGGTAATTAAGCCATGATTAGATGATGGTTACTGTAGTATTACTGTGGCAAAATATAGATTAATTAAGCTTATTAGATTCGTCTCGTAAAGATGTACCCATATGTAAAAAGGTTTTGTCATTAAACTTTATTTAGTACTAGGTTTTCTTTGTTTAGAGCCCTCTAAAATTTAATGCTAAAAACACCGAACGCGTTCTGAACATTACTGGCATGCCACCACCTTCGAATCTGCTAGCTGGACACAACATCTACAGTCTACACGTTAGTACACCGTGAGATGCACACGCAGCAGCAGATTGTACGGGTCAATTGACTCGATGCAACGAGACGCCCAAATGGCACGTCAGACGTCACGCGGCACGTCAGACGTCACGCAGCACGTCCCCTGGGCGAGCACACCGAAGATGATGCTGCGGCTGCCGGCGCGCGGCGGAATCCCGGAAAGACATGGCCCTCAGCCCCACGCCACGCTGCCAAAAAAAAGAGCCTCTTCAGCCTTCCGCAAGCAACAAATTAAATACCTCGTCCCTCAACCAAACCGCGTCGATCGCCGAGCGAAAAACAGCACCCCGGCCACAACGCCACCGCCACCACCACCGCCGCCGCAGCATCAAACCACTACGCAGGCTCGCTCGATCGATCGCGCGCGCACAGACCGGCACGCCACGGTCCCCCCTCTCCCACGGACATGAACGGCACGAACGGGCACGGGATGGTGCAGCAGCAGCAGCACCACCACCACGCCCAGGCCTCGGCGCCGCTGCCCACGATGCCGTTCGCAACGCCGGCGCAGCAGGGAGGCGGCGGCAGCAAGCAGCGGCCAGGGCTCCCGCCGACGCCGCCGTCCAGCGCCCACGCCATGCACGCGGCGGACGTGTGCATGGACGACTCGGCGTCAGCGGCGGCGCGCGCGCAGGGGCAGGGCGGCTTGCCGCCGCGCAAGGCGCACCGCCGCTCCCGCAGCGACGTCCCGTTCGGGTACTTCCAGCCGCTGCCGCCGCCGTCGCCCAAGACGGAGGCAGGCGGCTGGGGCCTCCCTAGCGGCGGCGGCGGCGGCACGGGCGGCGCCGGCGACGACCTCTTCAACGCGTACATGAGCATGGAGGGCATGGACGGGGGGCTCAAGTACAGCTCCGACGGGGACAGCCGCGGGAGCAGCATGCGCACCAACGGCGGCGCCGACTACAGCAGCGAGAACGAGTCCGAGGACTACGGCGGCGGCGCCGACAGCCAGTTCCTCCTCTGGGGCGGCGACGCCGCCGGCAAGAAGAGGGAGGGCGTCAAGCGGAATGCCGCCGGGGAGCCCGCCGCGCCGGCGGCCGGGCGCCACGCGCGGAGCCTGTCGATGGACAGCCTCATGGGGAAGCTCAGCTTCTCGGCCAATGGCGAGCCCGGCAAGTTCAGCCTGGAATTCGGCGGCGGCGAGTTCACACCCGCGGAGATGAAGCGGATCATGGCTGACGAGAAGCTCGCCGAAATGGCTCTCGCCGACCCAAAGCGCGTAAAAAGGTAATTTTTTTTGTTGCAATTTACAAACGAAACATCACCTAGTTATAATCGCAATGCAAAGCATCGTGAAATTGAGGTGCCCGTTCTTGTGTCGGCGCGTTGCAGGGTGCTCGCCAACAGGCAGTCGGCGGCGCGGTCCAAGGAGCGGCGGATGCGGTACATCGCGGAGCTGGAGCAGAAGGTGCAGATCCTGCAGACGGAGGCCACGACTCTGTCCGCGCAGCTCACTCTTTTACAGGTAAGAGCATGCTCTGCATTCGCAGCAGGCAATGTTCTTTACTTACTAACTCTAAAATTCAGAGCTTTTGTGTGCTTAACAAAATTTTTGTTATGTTGGTTGCAGCGCGACTCGTCAGGGCTCGCGACGCAGAACAACGAACTCAAGTTCCGGCTGCAGGCCATGGAGCAGCAGGCACAGCTGCGCGATGGTGAGCAACGAACACTCTGCTTTCTTGCATCATTTTCGCACCTGATTGACAATATCTGTTATCCAATTGTTTAAAATCAGCATCCGTTTAAATGTTGCTCAACTTACAACATGTTCGCAAGATGGTAGCCTTGGTCGTGGTAGCCGCATTGGCGTTGTTGTCTTCGATGTGGCACTTGGCACGTAGTCATCTTCATGTAGTGCCATACTCCTACCAATTCTCCTCGCAACGGCTTAGTTTTTTAATCGAATCATTGTAATGTAATGCTGTTAGTTGCTAGCATGTAGGCGATGCAGTAGGAAACAATCAGAAGTCTGAATAATAGTGCAGCGACTTCGTCGGACATTGGTCACGTCGCCTTGTTTTGGATTCAATCGAATCAACCAAATAATGAAGTGTTTATTTATACAAACGGATTCCGCGTTGCTTAGTTCATGTCACGAACTCACGATGCTGATGGGCACTACCCATGTCACAAGAGGCCGGCCGTCTTTAGATAATACACGGTGTTGCAATAATAATTAAGACTACCGAATACTACTAGCAGTTACATTATGATTTCCTGTATCTACTTCAGCAATTGAAACTCCACAGTTGTGGGAGCATAACCTAGAATCATATCAACGATGTGGTGTAGTATAAGTACGCCAAGTGCATCATATATTATTATTATTATTATTATTATTATTATTATTATTATTATTTTGCGAAGAAGTGGAATCAATTTGTTCTTACTATCATTTATGTTTCTAAATGAACAGCACTCAACGAGGCTCTGACAGCTGAAGTCCAGCGCCTGAAAGTCGGCGACGCAAGCTCGTCCAGCAATCTACCACAGCAAATGCAGCTGCGAGTTCAGAACCAAATGCATGAACTACACAAGCAGCAGCAGGGTGAGCAGATACCGTTCTATCAGCTGGAGCAGCGCGAGCAGAATGGCGCGGCGAGGAACCATGAGTGATCCTTCAGGTCTCCTGGAACAGAGCACATCAAACATATACTCGGTCATACGAACAATTAGATGCTCATATTACGTTTCCTAACCCATTTATTTCAAACTTTAGTCCCGTCTATAGTTTCCCTCGTTTGTCCGGGCAAAGAACCCGCCAGTATATTTCTGAATGTTCTTCGTTCTTTCTGATTTCAGAATCCATGCCTTTCACTGGAGTCATCGTAGTTGATGAATCTGTAACGAATTGAAATTCTTTTGTAGTGGTATTATGCTCGTTTGAGTGTTCTGTGTAGGTATATACTATTGAATTTGAAAATTGAAATCATATGTTTCTTTTCAGGTATCACTACTTTTATTTATTTTTTTGAACGAACATGTATTACTACTTCTCGACCAGAATTTTTTTTGCTCGGTAGAAATCCTAGGTGAAACATAAAAAGGGCTGCCATCAAGTGGTTCTTGGGCTGGGACAGCTACCCGGCCTGGTCCAAGTTACTGAAATCGTGCAACCATATATGGCCGAAAGGGCCAAAAATCTCGATGCGCTTGCTTTCCGTTATTTTTTCCGAAAGAGTCATCTTATCTGGTTTGTATTTTCTATATCTATACTGTGTGTTTTGTCTTCAATTTATCACCTATGAATATATTAACCAAAAAAATCGCTAGAAGGAGGGTTCGAACCTCCGACCTTATGGTTAACAGCCATACGCTCTAACCAACTGAGCTATTCCAGCTATTGCTATTAATTTGAATAATATTTTATATTTTCCAGAGTTATATTAATACATTCGCCACGGAAACCATTGTCTAGATGTAAGGTCGTTCCAAAATACTACCGGTCCATGTCATGCGTGAAAATAAAAACAGGATTTCATTCGCCTTGATCCTTGGGTGGAGCCAGTGGGAGTGGTGACAAATACTTGCGACCTATGCTTTTCAAAAGGCATTTTTTTTCTTTGTTTGATATACTGGAAATAGTTGAGAGAGAGAGATTGTGGTCCTTGTGCCTCATGTTATCCTTTTCACTTGATAGACAAATCCCGTTCGTGTCTTTCGTACCACTATCAGTTCTGACTTTTGCCCGGACATGCACACATCCTCACTGAACTCTGTACCTTTTGTTTTTTGGGACCAAGATGAACTCTGTACCTGTGAAGCTATAACTTCAGTACCTTGACAAACTACCTACCCCCTTGTTTTTGACACAAGGCTGAACTTTGTATCTTTTGAGCTAACTTCGATCATTACCGAGTGTTTATGCTTCATCCACTGAAGGAGATGACAATATAGCAGAGAGAGAGAGAGAGAGAGAGAGAGAGAGAGAGAGAGAGAGAGAGAGAGAGAGAGAGAGAGACGAAGAGCAGTTAATCATCTTAATCTAAACTAGCAAGGTGGCCCGCGCTGATAGCGCGGCTAGCCAGAACTCATTTTTTCTTCACTTTGTCGAAGAATTAATCATCGTTTGAAAGTGCAACTTGTTTTATTCAGTTTAAATTTCTTAATATTTTGATTAGTTGTTCGGTATTTCCGGATCCTTAGCTTGGCTTGTTCATGCTTTCCTGTATTTTCTTCAAATAATTTAGATAGTGTTACAATAATTTTGTTAGAATTTTGAGATAGAAGGTCTAGTTATCCGTAGAAAAAAATTGAATTATTTTTCATCTATATCTGGGACATGGAGGCTATAATGGAATATATGAGCCCATCTATAATAATTTCTAATTTCTTGCATTACTTTTTTGGTACATATAGTTCAACCAGAAAGTACTTTTATAAGAATGCAAAAATTCATTTAAACTATAGCAAATAACAAATAAATTCAAAAAAAAAAAACCTAAAACTCTTACGCCACCACTTATATGCAATCTACTACATGGAAAAATAAATAATAGTATATACTATTTTTTCTACAAATTACTCCATAAAGTTGCCTTAATTAGTTTACAATAATAAAAAATTAGAAAAGTCCCCATTAGTAGGTTGACTGGGTCACAAAAAACTATAGTCCAGTCGGATCGAAGCCTGGTTTCTCCACTCTGTTCTCCCTCTCTTGACCGTCAGATCGAAGCTGACGGCTCTCCCTCTTCTCGCGAAAAAAAGGTGCCCGAAACATTAACCTAACAGATCCCAACTGCGGCCGGTCTCGCTACTCTCTCTCTCTCTCTCTCTCTCTCTCTCTCTCTCTCTCTCTCTCTCTCTCTCTCTCTCTCTCTCTCTCTCTTCTTGGCGGACCCTGCCCACATCCACATTGCGGGTCCCCTGCTCGGTGGTGGCAGGGCAGGCGGTAGGCGCGGAGCATGGCTCTGGGTCGGCGGCCTGGCAAGGCATGGGTCGCGTTGCCGCTGTGAGGCCAGGGTCGCACAAGATTCCAGCAGGTGGCGGTGGTGGGTGCTCGGCTACCAGTGCCTTCTCTTTCTCCTACTTCTGCTGGTGGCGCCGAATCAGGCCTTGGGCGTACGTCTTTGGGGCAAGCAGATTTGGCTCCGCAATCATGCAGCGCAAGCGCTTTGCAATGGTGATGGTGACTGCCTGGTGATGGCTTGTCGACGACAACGGATCGGCGACATGGTGTTGACTCTACTATGGCAGCGGGAAAGGGCGTAGGATATCAGGCGGAGGCACGGCGATGGGGCCCCTGTGGGGCCACTATCATATCATATATGCCTTCTGCCTGCTTTGTTCATCGCGAAAGGTTGTATACCTGCCTTGTCTGATGTTTGTGTGCGTGCATAACTACATGATGGATAGCGGATTGATTTTTGGGAGAAAAAGATCGCCGTAGCCATCTACGTCGTCCACTGTTGCTTCACCAGTTTTCCTGTCTGCACCATCCTTGCTGGAGCCTCGCCCGGCTCTTCTTTCACCATTACCAAGGGCTAGTTTGGTTGCTGCCCTGAGAGACATTTGCCTGGCCAGGAGGACGCCAGAGACTTGCCTGAGAAGCAGGAGGCTGTGTTTGGATGGTGACCTGAGTTGGTGCCTGAGTCAGGCATGCAAGCTCAGGCTCATGCGTCCAAATTCGGATGCCTGACGCTGCTCGTATCGCAAGCCTCCGTGCCTGATGCAACCGCTCGACACCGGGCAAGGTTAGTCGTGACGGCAGTGCGGGAGGTGGAGCTCCATCCACTCGACACCGCCCGACGCTGCCGCGGCGAGCCACGACGCGAGGTGATCGGCCGCGGAGGCGGCGAAAGCCTAGTCGAAGAGACTCTGGAAAGGCGAAGGCGGCGGAGCGGGCGGCTCGGCGAGCCCGCGGCACTGGCGGCGACCGCGAATGCCGCAGCCTGCGAAGTCGACATCGAGCGCGGGCGCGGCGACCACGCTGCGTTGGACCGCCTGAGGTTCATCGGGGGCATCATCCTTTCAAAATCCCGAATTTTGTTTTCCCCAATTTCCATACCCTACTGGTAATTTTCCAAAATCAATGACATAAACCATCGTATGAAGCAAAATTGATGGCTTAATCACCTTCTACACCTCCTAGCGATTCCGTTTTGCTAGCACATGACACCGTTCTGGCCAATAAACGTCGCCGGCGTGTTGCTGTGAGCAGGCGGAATGCAAGCGTAAGAAGGAAGACGCGATCCAGCAAAAACGTAGAGGTCTTCGATAAAGATGTTACTTCAGATAAAGAGCGGAGATGGAATATGACCTCTGTCTATTTACGTAGCTACGATATAAAAAAAAAAACTACACCTGCGAGGGACAAGCCGTCCTCGGGTTTTCTTTATAAGAGAAGGATCAATCACGCAGACCCAGAAAACCCCCGAACCCCCTCCCTATGCTTAGACAGGGGTCCGTAACCATGTGAGCGACTGGGCCGAGCCTTAACCTGTGCTCTTAGGCCACGAAATCCCGACTTCAGCCGGGCCTTGACCTATGCTTTGCAAAGGAAAGGGCGAGAGGATTTTTTTAACCCCAACCTAAAATTCGTTCCCACAGGGAATCGAACCCAGGATCTGAGGAGTGCTACTCAGGCCACCTAACCGAGCCTTTTCGTGTAGCTACGATATTAAAGCAACATTGTTTCCGTGTTCTAAAGATAAGAACGTTGGAAACGTTGGATTCTATTCCAACACCCAACGGACTCTTTTATTTCCATCTAATAATTAATCTTGACGTTGGACTTTTCCTTTCATTGTTACACGAATATTTTTTCCTTGGAAACATTTCCTACTCTACTCGAGTCCGCTGCCCGGCACGTACACGACGCCCACGTCGGTAAGATTTCGTTTTACCGTGCGATTCTGATCGACGCGCGATTAGGCCAGTCTCAATGGGGTTTTTCATTTGCATTAAATTCTATGTCACATCTGTATTTTTTACTGACTTAGCAAAGTAATTATGAGAAAAGAGAAGGCAAACTTTCATTTTTTATGAGAGGTCTTTCATTCTAATGAAAGAAAGGTTACTCTCTTTATTAAAATTTGTCTTGGAATGGCCTTACGGTGCCGGGTAAAATCGTGGAACGGTGCAAGTCACCGCTTGTACGGCCCCACGCTGGCGTGCTGGGTTTTCGTTGGTGACCCGTCCTTTATTGCCACGCGTTTTTTTTTTGTTCGTCGCTCCCACGAACGAGTGCGTGGAGTTATGGCGGTAGTTGAGCGCTCATTCCTCTCCCTTTCAGATGCGCCGTCCTCGGCCTCCTCCGCCGCCGATCTGAGGCGTCGCCGGAGCTCATCCCCCTGCTGCCCTGTGCGCGCTCCTGCGCGGTTGGAGCACCGGCCGGGCCTGATTCGAGAGCACCAAGCCATGGCCGCCTTCTCTCCCCGCCTCATCTTCCCCGGCCACGGCGGCCGGTCACGGGCGCAGCGAGCTCCACTCCCCGTTGGCGACCTCTTTCCCCTCCACCTAACGCCACCCCTCTTCTGATCTCCTGGCCCCGTTCGCCGAGCCCGATGATCCCTGGCCGAGCTCGTCCCCGCCTGGTTGACTTCGAGGCCGAGTAGCAGTCATCTTCGCCGGCGTCGTCCCAAGCTACAGCCACCGGTGAGGCCTGCTTTGTCCTCCTCCTCTCTATTCCTTCTCCTCTTTCCTTTCCTTCCCTCCAGACGTGATTTCTTTTTGGTTTTGCTTTAGAATTTCAAGCTAGGGTTTCAGGATACTTGGAAACATGGTGGGGCTGTAGGAGTGGAGGTGATCGGTGCAGCACTCCCGGCGAAAGAGCTCTTGTCGTGGCCATCAGGTACTACAAAAGTGATTGCTTAGGCAGATGCTAGGTGAGGTGCCTCATCTTAATTTTCTTTGTTAACAATTCAGGATTTAGGTTGGTATGTTCAAACTTTTGTCTAGATTTTGTGCATCATGGGGGCAGTTGCTGCAGGGTTGTGATATTTGCAGATGTCATGTTCAGTTCCTTATGAATCTTCTGCCAATATGTTATTCTGAAAAACAACATTGCCCATGTGAAGACGGTGGGAGTAATTAAACATGGCTTTCATATTGTACAAGGGCTCCCTTGAATCCTTCCATTTTTCTCTTACTAGATTAGCATATCATTTTAGGATAGGACCTGGTTCTATCGATTCAATACTCAATAGCTTTCCTCCCAGAGAATTAATTTCTGAAATAATCATTTGTATTTTAGCAACAAAAGTAACCTAGAATCTCTTTTCTCTTAATTAGTTTGATCATTTTATCAATAATGGTAGGCAATCATTGTTTGACAAAAAGACTGATGGTAGCCAGTTTGTGTTTCACAATAATTTAAAGGCAGCTGATTGGAAGATGGTAGGATGCGTTTTCTGTTCACACAAATTCTGTTCTGCATTGTATTATGTAGTTAAGACTAAATATAAACATCCCTGATCTTTTAATTTTTGGAACGGTAACATCCCTGATCTTACATATTCTGATATTACAATGTGACATACCTGCTTTTCTGTTCTGTTTAATCGTAATCAGGGAGGATAAATTCACCATTTGAAAGCAAAAAACAAGTTTAATGTAGTCTGACAGAACCTGTCTGTCTATCACATGTGCTCACGTATCCTTAATTAGATTACAATAATTAAATAGTTTTTCCTAGAATATGAATAATGTTGAATGCTTTGAGGATGAAATAGGGAAGAAAGAGATTATTTTCATGTGGTTTCTTGTCTGCAGGTATATTTGGTAAACATATTGGCATGATTTGGGGTAAGATATTGGGATACCCTTCGACAACATATGACGGGACTGGTAAACTGCGGTGTCTGGTTAATTATCGTTTCCCCTATTGACATTGTATTCTTCTGTCTCCCACATTTAGAGTTTATATTTTGCATCCTTACCTGTTTACTGCTTCTGAACAGATGATGGGATGATCTCAACTTCGGAGCCTACCGTTAGATTGACGTTGAATGTAAGGGGTACAAGGTATATTGATCCCTTGACTTAATGCTCCTGTAGATTTGCCTTGTTTTGTTCATGTTGCCTTTTTTTGCTTACGCTTTTTTATGATTTATATGCAGATACTATAAGATGAGACCCTTCGTCTACGGTCAAAGGGTTTCTGAATGTGATGCCGATTTTGATAATGAAGAACCAACTGTTTGCTTATTTTGCTGGTGCACCCACGAAGAAAAAGGAAGGCCTTTGTGTGATGTAAATACCTAGCTGGTAAGCTTGTGCTCAGCTAGCAAAAACCATGCTGATCCGTGATATTTCATATTGAACCTGCAAAATACAAGCATCGTAGTTCATCGCTGAGAATAAACTATAGCATCCTCATCAGCAGGTTGCGTGTTGCTAGCAGCTGACTGCCCCCCCCCCCCCCCCCCTCTCCTCTCTCTTTTTCTTTTTGAATAACTGATTTCCCCAGGATTGATATGAGGCTTTTGATCCCCCAAGGCGGCTTGCTATGATGAGCAGTGGAACAGAGTACTGGCTATTTTTTTTAAGCCCACTTACTGCAAATTTTGTTCATCTGCTGTGCCAAAAATATGGAGATGTAAGCTGTTAGATATTTACGGAGTCTTCTCTTTGCTGAACCTAGAGACATGAATTTATTCTGATACCTACTATGACAATTATTTTTCAATTTCCATCCTATGCTACTGCAGTGAATATTTTTGGTGTCTAGTCATGTAAGGCTTGCATGACTGCAGTAGGTATTAAACGACAATTGCAAAGTTGAATAGAGTCCTTGTCTTACGATGAAGCTTTCACATTATAGTATTTTTTAGCCTTTTAGTATTTTTCAACCTATAATATGAAGCTCATGTGATAGGCCTTTTAGATGTAAGGAGTGTTAAATAGCTTGGTTTCGTAATAGCATATTCTAATTTCACTTAGTATCTCTTGTGTAGGGTTATTCTTAAAAACCTTGACATTTATAAGCCAACATTCTTGGATAGGGCATCCTTCTCGAAATGTCAAGAAATATCATGAGAATGATGTACAATGCTAATTGTTGCCTTGGGTGCATCTTTAATTTTCTTTTTACTTAGAATAGGCTTGCTGTTGCAAATATACTTTGTAATGTAAAGAAGAGTGAAACTCAATAAAGTACCCATTTATCTCTGTTCAGTCTCTACATGACCTTAAAATTTGTAGGCTAAACTTGGGTTTAAAAGGGTTGCACATATGATCGAAGTTATTTTAGAGCCTTAGCGCCTGGTGTTGGGGACTGCCATCTATCTGTTTCCCTTTTTTTCTTAGTTCCATGCTACAGGTGCTGCCCTGTTGCTTTGGTTTGGTTGGCTTTGGGCTTAAAGGAGAAGCCGCAGCGTCTGATATCAAACTCCGACATGGTCAATGGTCTGGTGCAGTGCTAAACTGGCAAGTGAGTCATTCAGCTTGACACATGCTAAGTTTATTTTCCTTTTGTAAATTATTAGTTCACATATTCAGTGCCTTCTTTTTTGTCAACGAATGACTATGGAAAATATATGTATGACGCATCAAGGTTATCAATGGAAATTTGTTATTGTTTTCTTGCACAAGTGTGTGTACACAAAAAAATGGAAATGAGTTTGCCGATGATAACCATTGCAGTATCATAAAATGGAAACTGAAATGCGGATTTGACCTGCCATCAACATATCATCATCGATCTACAGGGAGCAATTTGTTAATAATAAGCTAACTGATAATTGATTGATTGTGACACCTTTTGACTGGTTATTAGAATATGTAAAAATAAATGTGCCATTAGAATATTTAGAAATAAATCTTGTGCTTTTCACCTCAGAGATTGCAATTTTTAAGTCCGTCAGTAATTCTCAATTGTGTTGTTGCCTTTTGGCTCGCTGATTTGTTGACATAAGTCCGTCAGTAATTCTCAGTCTTGTTGAAGTAATACCATTCCACATGCTGCTTCACCCTGTAAATCGTTTTCTCTGTAAAGCTACATTGACTTTGTATTCTGTTGCATATTCATTATTAGGTGTTGTTTTTCCTCCTTTGACGTGTAAAGGGACAGATATTTGATTACTGTGTAAGACTGATCACAGTGGTTGAAACGTTAAGAGTTTTGATTTATAGATATAGTTCAACTTCACTTTGTTTAGGAAAATCTGTGAACGCTTTCCAGTGCATAACCGTACACTCAACCAGGGAAAAAAAAACATCTTAACAGCGCCAGTGTGTTGACTTACGCTGCTGTTTGTTTTCAATACAGGATCATGGCAAATCAAGGTTCAGGCACCTGATGCTTCATATTCCGCTACCTTCAATACTAATATTCACGGAATCTGGTTTGCTTCCATGTATCGAGTCATATTTCAGATACTCTCTGTTGCAAGCTGCTACGATATTTGTGTATAAACCATCGTTATACATTAAATATGCTTTTTCACCTGTATTTTAGTTAAAAAGCGTGGGGCTCTTGTATTAAGTATCTCTGAAATACTCTTTTCTTCAATGGAAGCGCACATGGATCTCCATATTTCAATCAAACATCTATCCATGAAAACTGCTAAAAGCAAGGTGATTTGGAACACGAACAATCTACTCACAGGACCACGTTTGCCAGACATAGCATGCTGCGCACATGATTCCGTCAAAACAACCGTTTATACAAATCATACTCCTGGAACCTATTCTAAGTCATGTAGCAAATTATCAAGCAACACCTTTATACAAAGCACACTTCCTTAAACCTATTCTAAATCACATATCAAATCAATCCGCGCGCCGTATACCACTAGTTGGATTCTATTTCTACACCCTGACGGACTCTTTTATTTCCATGTAATAATCTTGTTTTGATTTTGACCGTTCAATCTTCATAAAATCCGACGGTTCACATCTTTGTTTTTCCTCTGATTAACGTGGTAATTTTGTGGCCTTGAGAGCGAACGCGGTGGCTCATTTTTCCCTTTAAATACTAAAATAATAGATAGATTTATTTATCCCATAGAAACCACACAACAAAGATCACAACCCTACCAAGGTTACATTCGTTTGATGCTTCGTTTACTTTTCATGCTTTGTTACACAGACTCCGTGTGAACCATTCACTTGGAAGCAGCGGCGGCGGCGGCAGCAGCAGCCTGAAGCTTCTTTGCGTACTGAACCGCTTTGTCTGCGTCTGGCACCACCTGCTTCGCCGCTTCACTTTCCGTGAATCGCTCCGCCCATGCAGCCAAGAGCGGTGTCTTGCTGGAGCTAATGATTTCAACGTTGAACATTCTGCGGACCGCCTCGAACCAGAACAAGCACGACCCGAGCACAAGATCAAGGTATCCCATGGAGTCGCCTCCAAAGAAGGCCTTGCCCTTGGAGCTCTTGGCGAATGCCTCCTCCAGGAGCTCAATGGCGGCGAAAGTCTCCTTCACCTTCTCCGCCCTCTCCTCCTCTGTCAGTGCCACCAGGATGCCCACCCATCCTAGATAAAGCTGCAAGAAAGACAGTACCACACTTTGATCTTGCAACTTGCAAGTCTGCAAACAGACTGTGTGAGAAAAAAAGAAGGAAAAACCTTGGGTACCTTGTCGTCAATGTACGCAGACCAGAAGCGAGCAATAGCGCGTTCGTAGGGGTCGGTAGGGAGGATGGATGGAACGCCGACACCGGCGAACAACTCGTCGACGTACTGAACGATGACGAGAGACTCACTGATGGGCTTGCCGTTGTGGATGAGCACCGGCACCTTCTTGTGCACCGGGTTGGAGCTGAGGAGCAGCTCGCTCTTGTTGCTGAGGTCCTCCTCAACATACTCGTAGCTCACGCCCTTCATGATCAGAGCCATCTGTACCCGGATAGCGAACGGGCTCACATCCAGGCTCAGCAGCTTCAGATCCTCCTTAGCAGCCATTGTTTTCTTCTCTCTGTAGGTTCCTCTTCACTGACACTGGGCGTGTTCTTATACTACTTATCTTGCTTGACTCCGAGCTTATCTTGTTTGACTCAGAGCGAGAATAGCCTCACAGTTTAGTGAGGCATTTTGGACTGATGCTACTGACGCTAGCTATGGTAGTTGGTGGGCCTGGCTGTGTGCTCAAAGTCCACTAGTAAAGCCGGGTAATTTCTTCTAGAGGACAGTGATTGTGGCTGACAATATCTTCTCTCCGATACGTTCCTCACTACCTCTGGTTCTATCCTCCTTAGCAACCATTGTTTTCTTCTTGCTACTGTATAAGTTTGATTTGACAGGTCCGGAAAATTAAAGGTCCTTTCAGTAGAAATGTACTCTTAACTATTTCATGGGACGGAGCCAAGGACCAGGCACCTTTCAGGTGTTTTGTGGAAAATTGCACATCAAAGGAGAGCCACGATTTAATTTGGACTATTGCTATATAACAGATTAAACAAAAGAAATTTAAACAACAGTAAAAATTACCATCTTAAACCTTCATCTCCTCCTGGGGAAAAAAAAAAGAGAAGCAAACTCTGGAGCAGCAGTTCTTTGGCTGCAGATCGATTTGTCCATCAGTGTTGGAATATCATGTCTGTATAAAGAGATCACAATATTGTGGTTTAGTATACCATTATTGACATGACGAGAAAACGGGTTGGGGTCAATAATCTCCCACTATACATGGAAATGGCAAGAACCTTGAGAGTAAGCTCAAGGTTTAAACCAAATGGAAGAGAAGAGACAAGAAACGGATGGCACAAATTTGGACTGCGTGTATTGTTTAGATTTTCCGCGTATAAGCTATCCTTTTATTCTATGTCCGCTTGGGGCACGTTTGCGACTCCCGTGTCACGCTGAATGACGAGAAGATCCGAGACAAGCTTAGTCCCCTGGCGCACCGGGCCACCTGGACTGAAGCGCCCGGAAGTACTCCACAACCACCCTGCCCGCGTCGCACGGCACCACGCCCCTCAAGGCATCGGCACCTCGGAACCGCTCCGCCCACGCGGCCAGGAGCGGCGTCCTCGCCGCGTCAATGAGCCTGACTGATCCTCCGCCAACCATCTCTTCTATCGCGCCGAACCACGGCAGGAACCCGCCGAGCACGGCGTCGACGTAGCCGACCGTGTCGCCACCGAAGAACGGTCTCTCCTCCGTCCCGTCCGCGAGGTCCTGGAACGCCGTCTCCAAGGTATCCAGCGCCGAGACGAGCCGCGCCACGGCCCGCACCTTCGCCTCGTCCGTCCGCGCCCTCGCGAACGCGCGCCATGCCGGGTCGACCTCGTCGTGGACGTAGCCTGCCCAGAACCGGGCGGCGGCGCGCTGGCATGGCTCGCGCGGCAGGATCGGCGGCCCTACTGCGTCCGGCCACGCCTCGTCGATGTACTGCAGGATGACGCGGGAGTCGCACACGGCCCTGCCGTTGTGGATGAGCACGGGCACCTTGTGGTACGCCGGGTTGCACCTGACGAGGTCCTCCTCCGCGTACGCGTGGCGCACGCCCTTGACGTTGAGAGCGACGCGCACGGCGATGGCGAACGGGATCGGCCACACGCCCAGCACCGTAACCTTGTCGCCCTGTGCCATAAGGCGGCCCCTGCTGGAGAACAGAGAGTTTGGGCCTGATCGAGCGGCTGCTCGACTCACTTGCTCAGCAATAATTAGTAGCTAAAGTGCACACACTGTGCACTGAGTGATTCCATGTGTGACTGTGACGGGATTAGGTGCTGGACTAAAAGCAGACTAAGTGCTGAGGATGGGGAGCACTGAGGATTAGGAACGTTGCCCGCTCGAATCACGACATGTTAGGTTGTTGACAAAGCGGTCACGACTTTCTCCGAAAGACTACGAAATTCGGCATCACGGGTCTGCAGATTTGACGTTCCGGCCAAGCCGATTGCGCCAGCCCCTCCGTCACTAGCTTGTTAGATTGATCTCAACCGCCTCAACCCAACGGTGGAGACGGACCCCTTGACCACGTCCTGATCGGGGACGCCCAGCCAAAGACTGGCCGGTGGGCCCCTGTCGCGCAGCCCTATAAAGAGAAGGTGGGGGCCAGACACACGACACGAGGTTTGTCGCCGCTACAGTAACTACCCCACCTTCAACCCTAGTCCGATCGAGAGGGCGGGCTGCCAGCGATGGGAAGCATCACCAGCGCCTTCACCGCCGCCATCGACACCACTGCTGCCACCTCGTCGCCGGCGTCATGTCCGGCAATGGCAGCAGGAGGTCAAGGTATGACCTTTTACAGTGTCCAACCCACTCGATCTACTCCTAGTGATCCCCAGAATCTAACAATGGTATCAAGAGCCTGATCTAGTGAGTAGGTTTGAGTTGGTAAGATGGATTCGTGGTCTCACACTCGAATCGAAAGAAAGAACAGAACAGAAAGAGATCGATCACGATCTAAACAGAGAATCAAACCCTAACCCTAGAGGTAAAGAAAAGGAGGCCTACCTGGAGGGGACGGCCGCCTCACCGTCGCCGTTGGACGCCAAAGCGACCGCGCGCAAGACAGAGACCCCATCGGCGTCCGCGTTTTGCAGGCGCTCCGCCGAGCCCGTGTGCGCAAAGAAGAACCGAGCCGTCGAATGACGATGTCGTCGTCGGCACGCAGACCAAAGGGCACCGTCACAGCGCCGCTCGACGGTGGCGCGCTCACCCTCGGGTGGACGCGCGCGCCGGCGAGGGGAGCTGCGGCGGCGCCGTCGCTTCCTTTCTCCGCCTGACCACCATGCGCGGCCTCTGCTCCGCTGCTGCTACTCGGTCTGGGGAGAGGGGAGATAGAGAAGAGGTGCTCGGCTTTGCGGGCCATGGTGCCGGTGGCCGGACCGAATCCGCGCCGCCGTGCGTATCGCCGGCGCCGCGAGAGAAGAAAGGAGCAGAAAGAAATGGCTTAGGGTTTAGGAGAGACCGGCGGCCGGTTTTGCTCGGGCGAGATCGCCGGGCCACCGTCGGATCGAGATCAACTGCCAGGATTGGCCGGAAGCATCGCGGGCCGGCAAACGGCCCAGGCGGGATTGGGCTCCAGGCCGGAATGGCGGTCCAGTCGCTCGCTGTCGGGCTATCAGCCCACGAAGGCGAAAGAACAGAGCGGGCCGTGCGCCTTGATTTTTTCTTCTTTCTTTTTTCTTCAGATTTCGAGCGGTGCTAGTCGGGCCAGGCCGGGCCGGGTGCGAGGCCGCACCGCGCTGGGCCGCGGCGTGTTGTGCGCGCGCGCCCTGATGGGCCACTCATTTTACAAATGGGCCAAAGACTTGAGGATGAATAGTAATGCCTTTTTATCTCAGTTTTATTCATTTCAGAGGTAATTTTGAGTGAATTTTGATACAATTTGATCTCTATTCAACCAAAGAGATAATTGTTTAGAGAATAGAAAAAGTGAGTATTGCTTCTGATTAAGATTTATGGAGTATCACCCATAGTTTTTTTTCGGTGCAAGAAATGTTATATCTCCTTTTAATTTTGAACCAACGAGATAAATTTTTTGGAGAATAGAAAAGTGTGAATTGCTTCCGAATAGATTTATTATTGTAAAGTTTCCGCTGCAGAGTAAAAGATCCTCCTCTAATTTACTCAGAGGAATAGAAAGATATTTGTTTAAAGATTAATTATGATATTGTTATTTTCTGACCAACGTTGATGATAACAATATTATAATTCTATGATTCTAATAGATAAAAGTTTAAATCTCTGGTAAATTTTGTATCAAAGTGACAATTTTTCAGAGGTTTTGATAGAGATAAAGAATCACTACAGAAATTGTTTTTCATGTTTCCGCTGCAATAAAGTTGATGATAATGTTTTCTTTTTCTTAGCAAAAAGATGCTTAACAGAAATATCATCATTTCTTATGAGTTATATGCACTAATTCTATTTCTGCCCAACGGTGTTTTAGAATTGATGTAGAAGAATGAGATTTTATTCTATTTCTGCCCAACGGTGATTTAGAATATAGAAGAAAGGTTTAAAAGTTTAATGTGCATATCTTTAACCAGACCAACGTAGGGTTATTTTTATGCTCATTATTGTTGATTATTGGATATTTTCTCAGACAAAAGATCTTCGTGCATTCATTTTTGAAGGCAGAACAGAAAATAGACTGGGTACATGTGACCCGGAAGAATGAGGGAGTATGTTCTCTCTAAAGAATGGCTTCAAAAGAAAAGAATTTTTGGATATTAATCCAAGAAAGGGATAGATCATTGAGAGTCTCGCCTGATGAAAGTCTTTCGAGTACTCTCCATAAAGAAGAATTTATTCTCATTTCAGTCATCACGGTATTAGATACAATAAGAGATATGTGTGTTTTGTTTGACCAAAGTCGGATTAAGCATGTGTATCAAAGAATATTCGGATTTATTTCTGAATTTGATGATTGAATATGAAGTAAAAAGAGCAGATTGTGGCATTCATATCCTTTCAGGGGATTACCCGTATGACGGGAAAAGATTATGATAATACCCGCATGGCGGGAAAAGTCTGGGAAAATACCCGCATAGCGGGGTAAAGAAATCCCGTATGACGGGAGAAATTTTGGCAAAGTACTTATCCTGCATGGCAGGAGAAATATATAATGACTCAAGTGCTTTTGATGTATCCCACTTTGGGAGAAAGATATAGAGTATGTATGATGCTATCCTAGTATCGACCATGCATTTTTTATGTGTCATAGTCATTAAGCACTCAATGAGTCTAACGAGAACAAAAGATAACAGACGAACCTAAAGATAAGAATGATATGCAATAGTGACTTGCAAAAGTACTGTTGATAAAGAACTTTGAGTTTTTGAAATGAAATGAGGAAAAAGTACTCCCATACGAGTTAAGAAATAACTTCATGAAGTAATCAGATGAATGAAATAGATAATCCAAATTTCCTCATTCACAAGAGTTACAAAATGGTTTTCGAAATTGTGGCAGAAAAGTTCACACCACATTTCGAGGGGGAGAAATGAAAGACTATTTAGAAAGATACTCTCCTATACTTCAGACAATCTAAAGTGATCTACAAATGTTGTGATCGTCAGGGAATACGACGGTCATGATAATGATACCCCTAAAGTAAAGAGATGGCTACATTCCTGGATCTTTAAAGTGATCTACAAATGTTGTGATCGTCAGGGAGTACGACGGTCATAATAATGATACCCCTAAAGTAAAGAGATGGCTACATTCCTGGATCTTTAACAGTTCCAATAGGAAGAAGTCAAAGATGGTGCTTATGCGTCATATGAGAAAAGTTTTGACAGAATATACCCAAATAAGAAAGTTTTGAAGATCGTTTTCAGAGAAGATAGAGTAATCTGGGGGAGCATGGTATGCAGACACCTCAAACTTGAATAGAATATGTTGTATCTGGGAGAGCATGTTGAATGACCTATACAACACATGTTGTTAGCTCTATAAGAAGATAAATCAGTAAAGAAAGACCTTGTTATACAAGTGTTTGGGCAATAAAAGAGAAGTAGGACTCCGTGTCCACTTCAATGACTCAAGAACAAAGAAGGATCTTGTTATACACAAGACGCTATAGAATGAAAATTGCCTCCGGGCAATAAGAGAGCAAACAACATCCCACATGAAAGAAGTGTCAATAGCTAAGGATCCTGAAGGTCTCAAAGAATAATAAATGATTACCATGGAGGGTGATCCCACCTCACTTGTCTAAATGGCAAGAAGCCTTGCAAGATAGAATGAAATTGATTAATTCCAATGATGTTTGGGATTTACAAGAAACTCCTAATGGAGTCAAAACAGTAGACCGTAATGGGTCTACAATATTAAATGTGACTCTAAAGGGAATGGAGATCCTCAATGGAGCCAAAACAGTAGACTGTCATGGGTCTACAATTTTGAATGTGACTCCAAAGAGAATGAATAGATTGCAATGGGTGCCAGTTGCACATCATGATCTGAGTTACATCAGATGAAATGAAAAGATAACATTATCAAAGGGATCAATATGAAGATGATTACATGGCACAACTTAAAGGTTTTTGTCATGGAAGAAAAAGAATATAAGCAATGCTGCTTGAAGACATCAATTTATAGACTAGAGCAAGGCTCTAGACAATGGCACTTAAAAGATAAAAGAATCTGTTGCTATTTGGGTTAAAGATAATGAGAGGACAAATTGTATTTGTATAGAGTTATAGAATGGGAAATTCATTTTCCAATCCTATACATGTGGATGACATCCTACTTGTTAGTGGTGATATCATGCTACTGCAGGAGAAGAAGAAGCTCGTGTCCTCAAGATTAAATAGAAAGTTATCGGTAGAATACCTCTCGCTATAAGGATTGAGATTCACTGAGAAAGAAGAAAAGGGGTATTAGGAATGTCGCATAGGCATGCTAAGAAAAGTCTCTAAAGAATGCATGCAAGAAGACATACGCCTGTTCTTATAGTCAAGGGTAATGATTTTGGGAACTTTAGTGTTCCAAGAGTCAAAAGGAATAGATCAAATGGATATGGTACCATATGCTTCAGCTGTTGGAAGCTTAATATATTACCCTTACAGAGTTCACATATCCGGGTTGTTTTGGCAATTTCCAGTCCAGACATAGATCACTGGAATGGAATCAAAGATATCAGCCTCATGCTAAAAGAAACAAGTGCTCTCAAAAGGTTGTGAATACAAAGATAGACTCTCAAAAGATTGTACGTACAAAGATAGAAATTTCTCTCAAAAGGTTGTGAGTACAAAGATAGAAAGTGCTCTCAAAAAGTTGTGAGTACAAAGATAGAAAATGTGAAGTGTGTAGCGAAATCCACAATTGTCGCTAACTTTCACACGTGGAGTTTTTGTGTGGAAAAGCTCCAAAAGAATGAAACGATTGTCATCAATGTGATGCAAAGACATGGTATAGCATGATATGAGGCTGAGAGACAGGCAAAATGATTAAGAAAACATGTACCCGGAATTGATAATGGTTGACAACAGCAATAACCATTTAAGAATTTTACTCCTATGACAACGAGTCAAGTGTGGTGCCAAACACATTGACACAAAGTTGTACGTTGTAAAGGAGAATGTCCGGAATTGTGTTGAAATGCATTGAGCAGAAAAGTAACAGACAAGAGTTTACGGATCCGTTTTCTAAAGGCTTGCCGCCCAGTGTGTACAGAGAACACACAGTCGACATGGGTTCATGGTATAGTCTATGTTTTCCGGACAATAAGAGGCCCAAAGAAAAGAGAATCTGTTTCAGAATGGAGGCGTGTATTGTAGCTGTTGATTCTATCGGCGAGATGACCGTGACGATGAGACATGCTCTATGCACTAATCTGTGATGGAACGAGTACTTTGAATAGAGTTATTTCAAAGTATAAAGTTAAAAGTTATAATATGAGATCAAGGGGGAGAATGTTAGATTGATCTCAACCGCCTCAACCCAACGGTGGAGACGGACCCCTTGACCACGTCCTGATCGGGGACGCCCAGCCAAAGACTGGCCGGTGGGCCCCTGTCGCGCAGCCCTATAAAGAGAAGGTGGGGGCCAGACACACGACACGAGGTTCGTCGCCGCTACAGTAACTACCCCACCTTCAACCCTAATCCGATCGAGAAGGCGGGCTGCCAGCGATGGGAAGCATCACCAGCGCCTTCACCGCCGCCATCGACAC
This sequence comes from Eragrostis curvula, assembly GCA_007726485.1. Taxonomy (NCBI): domain Eukaryota; kingdom Viridiplantae; phylum Streptophyta; class Magnoliopsida; order Poales; family Poaceae; genus Eragrostis; species Eragrostis curvula. The sequence continues at coordinate 41,501,273 of CM017439.1, forward strand.
CACTGCTGCCACCTCGTCGCCGGCGTCATGTCCGGCAATGGCAGCAGGAGGTCAAGGTATGACCTTTTACAGTGTCCAACCCACTCGATCTACTCCTAGTGATTCCCGGAATCTAACATAGCTCGCATGGATTCTTTGCGGAGAAACGCAGCTTCGCTTGATATTTTTCTGTTGAGCTGACAAGGCAACGTTCAGTCACCGTCACCGGAGCAGAACAAGGTTTTAAACACAAGCACTGTAGTACATTTATTGGGCACTCAGTTTATTGACAAGAAACAAATAAAACTGACTGATAGACGGAGCAATCGAGCTCAGCTCATCGCGTCGCACGCGTATCCGATGTCACGCGACGAATTACTCTGGATTTATGAGCTCAGAGTCAGAGCACGCAGCTTCTCCAAGAACACGAGCATCTTGTCAATGTCGTCCGGCACGACGCCCTTGGCCGCGTCGGCAGCGCGGAACCGCTCCTCCCACGCGGCCAGGAGCGGCATCCTCGCCGGGTCGATCAGCCTGCGCCCAATGATCCTGTCGACGACCCCGAACCAGCCGAGGTACCCGCCGAGCACGACGTCGACGAACCCGATGCCGTCGCCGCCAAAGAACGGCTTGCCCTTGGAGCACTCCTTGAAGGCGCCCTCGAGCGTCTCGAGCGCGGCCTCGGCGCGCGCCACCGCCTCCGCCCTCTCCTCCTCGTTCCTGCACGTGAACAGCATCCCGTGCCACGCCGGCGTCACCTTGTCGTCGACGTAGGCCGCCCAGAACCGCGCCACCGCGCGCTCGTAGGGGTCGGAGGGCAGCACGGCCGGGCGCCCGGAGCCGGCGGCCCAGACCTCGTCGATGTACTGCACGATGACCTGGGACTCGTTGACGGGGCGGCCGCCGTGGAGGAGGACGGGGACGCTCTTGTGCACCGGGTTGGAGCCGAGCAGGAGCGCGCTCTTGTTGCCGAGGTCCTCCTCGACGTACTCGTACGGCAGGCCCTTGAGGTTGAGCACGACGCGCACCCGGATCACGTACGGGCTGGTCCAGACGCCCAGCACCTTCAGGTCGTCGCCTCCCGCCATTGAAAGCTCTTGATTTTGGATCTAATAGCTTGCTAGCACACACTGAAAGCTGTGGAGATGTGCGAAGAAGAACACTTTGGCCGACCCGGTTTGCCTGTAAGGGTCCCAGGCGGTGGGTTTTATAGTTCTGAGCTGGTCCCTTTTTGTGTTTGTGAGTTGGAAGCTTCGTTTTTTTTTTTTTTTTTGAGAAATAAGCTTCGTTTTGGAATCATTGCATCTCGAGTACTAGCAAGAGCTGCACCTGGCCGTCTTTGATGGGTACATTCCCGTTCACCCCTATGGTTCATGTGATGATGCAGTTCACCTTTGATCGGTTGATGGATGTCGCCAGCATGGTCGTCAGTTCTACAGCGGCCACGCCCTATTTGTCCTACTAATTGAAAAGTTAGCAGCCATGCTAACCACAATGCTAAGCATCTTTTCCTTTTGACCAAGATGCTCTTCGTCGACCGCCTTTATCTTGCAGCGAGGTGAGTACGGTTTATGTGGCCAATTTGGGTTTTATTACTCGTTGATGTGCAGTGCGCACACATCATCAACATATTAGCGGGCACATGATTCCTCCTTTCTCTTACCTTCTCTGCAGCTACCATCGAGCATTTGCTTTACATTTTTTATAGGGAAGCACCAGGGATTAACTCACCACAGAAACAGTTGGAAACAATATACCGAGAAATATGAAAACAAAAGTGGTAATATCTGGTGAAAACAATTATGAAAACAGTTTTAGACTATTCTGAATGTTATGCTCAAATGTTCAATTGGAAACAGCTACCGTAAGTTGGAGATATTTGTTATTTCACCCACCAAACCGGTGGGTTTCGACGAAATGCCCGTCTAAGATTGGGCTTCGTTATAATGCCCGCGAAACCATTGCACTCACCGGTATTATGCCCACATATAATTTTTTAGACCAAATTGTCCTCCTCTTCTTCCTCACCCAGTTCCTCTCATTTTCTTCTAATCCCGCAGCACCTCCATAGCCGGCGAAGCTTTTTTTTTTTTATCGGGAAGCGGCACGCGACCAACGAGGCGGCAGTTGTGGGCTCCCGATTTGTCCGGACTTTGCATGCGTAGGAAGATTGGAAGAATCAGGTTCGTTTCACTTGGTTTGGATTTGGAAAATCAAATAAAATCCTCAGGAATTGACAAGATTTAAATGGAAACAATAAAATCAAAAGAATCCAAGGGGAAAAGATCAGCAACAGGACAAGCCCCAAGCCACTCGGAGCTCTCCTGCACCAGGAAATTGAAACGGAAAGATCTTGTTTGAGAAAACTTCGGTATGCACATGGACGAGAAAAACTGTTTGGTAGTTCGAACGGGAGCTGGGCTGCGGCGGGCATGCAACGGCGTGCGGTGACAGCCGAAGCACCTCCATCACGCGCCCTGTGTCGGCCGTGCATCGCGCCCCTCCTCCCGTCCCACTCAGGCAGAGATTGAGGCAACGGCGATGAGCGAGCTCAAGCTTCAAAGGCCGGCAATGGAGGTGGCGGCGGGATTGAGGGAAAACGAGAAGAGCTGCTGGCTTGCTTGGGTGAGGAAGAAGAAAGAAGAGGGTAATTTGGTCTAAAAAATTGTCTGTGGCCATAATACCTGTGAGTGCAATGGTTTCGCAGGCATTTTAACGAAGCCCAATCTCAAATGGATATTTCGTCGAAGCCCACCGATTTCGTGGGTGAAATAACAAAAATCTCCATAAATTGAGCATCGCTTTACATTTTCAATAGGAGAAGCACCACCGGGATGGGACGTCATATAGTGCGGTAAACATAGTTTATATTCAAATGCAATGTGTCAACAAGTTGTTTTTGGACGAGGAAGTAACAAATTCACAGAATTTCATGTGCCGTGAAGAAGAAATATATAATTGAATTTAGTGTGCGAAACTCGCGGGAACTGCCGAAATTTTGGCTGATTTTTTCACTGAACTTAATTTGTTTTTTGTTTTTTTTTTGAGAACAAACTTAATTTGTACCAGAGGAGATAATGCAAAATAAGAAGCATTGGGCTAGGCCCACCACACAATTTGTTTTTGAGAACAGACCCACTACGCAATTATTCGAGCCTCGAGCCTCGAAGGAAACATGAGCTGGCCCAGTAAGAACCGATTGAAATAACAAAGAAAAAGGCAGTTTCTTGTCCAACATCCGGCCCACCAAATCAAAGGAAAGTCTGCAAGAACTCGAGAACCTTGTCGACGTCCTCGGGCAGGACACCCTTCACCGGATCAGCAGTGCTGAACCGCTCGCCCCACGCCGCCAGGAGCGGCGTCCTCTCCGCTTCCAGGACCCTGACGCCGACCATCTTCTCGATCACCTTGAACCACCCGATGTAGCTGCCGAGCACGACGTCCACGAACCCGATGCCGTCGCCACCGAAGAAAGGCGCCGTCCCGCCGGAGCAGTCCTTGAACGCGCCCTCCAGCGTCTCCAGCGCGGCGACGATCCGCGCCGCCGCGTCCGCCTTCTTCTCGGCCTCGGGCGCGAACAGGATCGTGTACCACGGAGACCCCACCTGCGATCGAAGCCTTAGTTGAGTTCCACACGGCAGTGATGATGCTGATATCTTTGCATGAGAGAACGGCGTGTCGCACAAACCTTATCGTCGACGTAAGCCGCCCAGAAGCGAGCGGTGGTACGCTCGTAAGCGTCGGCGGGGAGGACCGACGGGCCCGTGCCGGCGAAGACCTCGTCGATGTATTGCACGATGATCTGGGACTCGGCGACGGGCTTGCCGTTGTGGATGAGCACGGGCACCTTTTTGTGCACCGGGTTGGATGAGAGGAGGCGCTCGCTCTTGTTCAAGAGGTCCTCCTCGACATACTCGTAGCTGATCCCCTTGAGGTTGAGCACGATCTGCACCCGGTTCACGTATGGGCTGTCCCACACGCCCAGCAGCTTCAGCTGATCTTCCCTGGCGGCCATTGCCAAACGCGCGAGCTCAATTGATCGGGCTCTAGCTTCTTGTGCAGGTGGTGGGGAGCTAGTGTGAGTGGTTACAACTTACAAATACTTGCAGCCATTCAGGAGGTCCATGATGGAACATTAAGAAAAAAAGCTGCTTAGTGCGCATATCTTTCGATGATACAAGATCGAATTGTTTGTTGGGAACATGCGATGAATGGACGTGCGAACTATGTGGCACAGCTTGTCTCCAGCTTTCTGGTGAGAATGAAAGAAAGGCAGAGGAAGGTGCTTCACATCGAAGGGATCGGACGGAGATCTTTTGCGACACATGCTCTGTTGCACGTCTCTCTGCCCGGGCAAGCATCTTGCCTCAGGAAGCAAGCACGAGCGTTCGATGGCGAACCCCAAAGGATCTGGACGGCTGATTCTTACCGGCCTGCTAGGTCCCTGTGTATGGTGCGGAGAAGGGTTTGAGGGTTTTCTCGATCTGTGTGAGAAGATCGTTCTTTTTAACAAAATATTCGGGGGCCGTCATACCCCCGCAGGTCGAGTTTTTTTGGACGGCTGATTCACGGGATGAGGCAAGAAACGAGACGCTTCAGGGAAAATACAACGGTTAGGACTGGTCAAGCCCATCGCAAGTTCAGATGAAACCTGCGCCACAAGTTATTATTTAAGAACAACGCGTGCCACTCCTCTCGGGAGGAAGAAAAGGCGGCAAACTGCCGGTTGTTAAGATAGGATAAAGAAGTGTTGTGATTGATATCTAAACCTTGTGTGGAGCCTGTGTGTCCACACCAAAAGATTCCATCGAGCAAAGAATTAGGCTTAAATCATTATTTGATATATCTAAATATTTAATTTGATGAACAGTTGTATGCATGTTTTGCTCCACCCGTTCAGAAATATGAAACATATTTGACGGTAGAAAAAAAACTTTGACTGGAGATTTTTCTTAACATGTTTCATTAATAGTTACAAGATGACAACTTTTAGGAAATACTTTTGAATATTCTATTGTATCAATTTTCTGTCACGTAACCTGTATTTTCAATCATGTGCTCCATAGGAAGACTGGCGGATCATCTTGGCGATATATGTTTCGTCTTGGCTAGAATCTTTTGTAAACTATATGTACATTTTGTTTTCTTCCTTTTTGGTTGCTCGCTATACTTTTCATTTTTGAGGAGAAAGTCCCCTGCTGATTATATTTATTATATTAATATATAGGTAAATGTTTATAACCAAAAGAGGTTTGAGAAAATAAAAAAAGTAAATCATAAGTGAAGAAAAATGAAATTACAAAGGTTCCTTTTTTTGTGGAGAAAATTACAAAGGTTCTGTCCATTCTTTCTTATGCATCTACAGTAGGCCATTCTCATACTTTATGCTCTAATAAATAAGTCCTTCGATCAATATTTTTGAGACATGTGACACTTGCCAGGCTACTCTCAATGCTCTTCAAACCAAGGTTCTTACCTCTATGGAATCCTCGCCTCCTCGGTATATGCATGTGAGTACAATTTCAGTCATAATTTGTGGTACAAATAGGACTTATATCTTTGAACACCCGACAAAATTGCAAATTTGCTTCAAATTGTTGTCAGTTACAGTGTTCATCACCAGCATAATTTGAGGTAAAAAAAACATAGTCTTATACAAGAGTCATGGTTAGCAGCTGCTAAGCCTGGTCACCATAGAGAATTAAATGCTATTACAAGAAGGGCTCGCAAGAGGGATGAAGTTACTGCTGCTCCGGCCGGTCTTCCACTCCCTTTGCAGGGACCGTCACTTCCAGTTTCCCCCATGCCATTAGGTACATGTCAAATTCCTCCTTTGCTAGGAGTGCAACATGCAGTGGAGTTCGAGTTTTGGCCTCGAAGACTCAACGATGCCTCCCCCTCCATATATTCCACCAGGTATATATAATCGCTCCAGTGCATCGCATTCTTGAGTCCCTGTTCATTCGTTTCACCATGTTGTGAAGCCACTGAGCTGTCGTGGTCTCCTCATTCACCAGCATTTGATAACCTGCAAAATTTATCCAACTGCACATGAACTGCGTGACTTGTTGGGAGAACACACAATGGATTAGCAAGTGGCTTGAGGTTTCCTGACTGGAGTTGCATAGGCTGCATTGAGCATTCTCTCCCCATCTTTTTATCTCTAAGTTGTCAGCTGTCAATATCTTCCCATGCATTGCAATCCAGACAAAGGTGGCCACCTTTGGTTCAGTGAATGCTTTCCAAATACCACAGTTGGGAATAGCTGGATATGTACCAAAAAGAGGAGACCACGACAGCATAAAGAGTGAACAATTATACACGCCTAGCTACATAATGAAATAGGCTTTATAATTAACGCTTGTTTCAGCAAAGGATTTGGAAAGTGTTGATTACTCATTAGCATATCTGTGCTTAAAAAATTTAACTTGATTAAGCTTCCGAAAAACACATCACAAGCTCTTTAACATGCATGCATAAGCGCTAAAATTTTAGGAAAAAAGAATACCAGTTTAATTTTACGAAAAAGCTGGTTACAAATTACAAGTTCAAATTTGATCCGGATCTTTAACAATGCTCGTCAAGCTTACACAAAGCACATCACAAGCTCTTTTAACATTTATTTTTTGCCTTGGTCTATTACGCAACTCAATCTGAAACATTCACTCGGCAGCAGCTGCTGCGGTGGCCGCGGCGGCAGCGGCAGCCCGGCGCTTATTGCCATACTCCACCACCTTGTCCATGTCCGGCACCGCCTTCTTCACCATGGCATTTTCCCCGAACCGCACCGCCCACATGTTCAACAACGGCGTCTTGCAAGCATTTATGATTTCCAGGCTGTACATCCTTCGCGTCGCCTCAAACCAGAACAATAACGAACCGAGTGCGAGGTCAAGGTACCCAATGGACTCGCCGCCGAAGTAGTCCTTGCCCTTGGAGCACTTGGCGAAGGCCTCCTCGAGGTGCTCGATCACGGCAAACGTCTCCTTCACGTTCTCCGCCCTTTCCCCGTCCGTCCCCGCCGCTACGATACCGAGCAACCTTGGAAACAGCTGCAACCACGAAGCTACCACTTTGGCACCTGCTCATAAGGATTCAAGAAAAGTTTCGGCATACGCATAATTACCTTGTCGTCGACGTAGGCAGCCCAAAAGCGGGCAATGGCACGCTCGTAGGGGTCGGCAGGCAGGATGGAAGGTCCCTGGAACGCCTCGTCGACGTACTGCACGATAGCGAGTGATTCGCAGATGGGCTTGCCATTGTGGATGAGCACGGGCACCTTCTTGTGCACCGGGTTAGACTTGAGCAGGGCATCGCTCTTGTTGCGAAGATCCTCCTCGACGTACTCGTAGCTCACTCCTTTTGTGCTCAGGGCCAGGCGTACACGGAGCGCGAACGGGCTTACAAACATGCCCAGCAACTTCAGGTCCTCCTTACCTGCCATTGCTTTCTTCTCTCTATGCTTCACGCTCCACTGATATGGTATGCTATTTTTGACTATGCAAAACTAGCTTCACATGTTGTTCTTTTATACATCAGGATGCGGGTAGTATGCGAAGCATGAGATGCATTGAAGACGTTGACACGGACAATTTGCCAGAGGGTGGCCAGCCGCGTACGAATAGTCAAACTACGTTGGTCATTAGTTTCTTTTCTTCATTGGATGGTGTTATCTCTGTGAGACACTACGGTTTTACCTCGATGCTTCTACTGTGTAATTTATATTAAGAAGAATTTTATTTTACTACCCTCAAGTATTTTTGTTGTTCACTTAACCCCTAAACTAATTTTTTGTCCGATTTACTCTCACGTACTATCTAGATTGGTTAAAATCTCCCCTAGTGAAATTGCCTTTTGTTTCTCTTTGTATGGGTTATGTTTGGAGTTTAAATTTTGTAGGATGTTAGATGACATCATACTCTATGCTAGAATTTCTTTTGAATTTCTTACAAATATTTTCTTGAACTATTCTATCTCACATGTCAAATCTGTATTCCACGCCTTCCAACATACAAAAAAGTAAAAAAGAAATCTTGAAATGTTTTTCTAACATATGATATGTTTTAACCTATAATCTCACAAAAAATTACCATCAAACATGATGTGTACCTAGAGAAACAAAAAAAGAAAGAAAATTTTCATAAGGGAGTGAATTGAACCAGTCTAAATAGTTTAGGGGAGTTAACCGGACCAAAATTTTGTTCAGAGGGTTAAGTGAACAACGAATATACTTTAGGGTAGTAAAATAGACTTCTTCCTTTATATTACCTTCATTTTTATTTATTTGATGTTTTGGACAAAAGTTTACACTTATTTTAGTACAAGTTTTTTTGTTCAAAACTTCATGTACACAAAAATGGAAGGCAGGTCACATGATGGGTGCCCAGAAGAAGCAAAGATCACCTGGCAAGATTCCAGGCCCCATGTGACGAAACCATGTGTTTGTGGTTGTGTGTCAGCCTAGCTTCACATGTGAAGACCATTCAAATCATGAAAAGGAAAACAACTTGCATCACAAATTATTTGTTAAATCAATCAACAAATAACTAGCACATGGCTCGTTTTTAACACAAAAATGTTATATATATTTCAGAAAAGTTCAAAAATATAATTCCTGTGGTAAACAGGGTACTCATAATTTCTTTGCTTTACTATATCATGATGAGATTTTCCAGAGACACTTGATATAGCTCGGGGTATTGCTCCATTTTACTAGGACATAATCTAATGCCCCTAAATGAACGTGTGTGTATAAATTGTGAGTTCAAGATTTTCTCAGGCTCCATGCTCTTGGATTTATCTCACCTACTCTTATCCTTCCTCTAGACAGACAGACATCCATTTCTTTCCCCAACAATTTTTTATTTCATTTGATTTGATGACCTCTACACCTCACCTACTCTCTGGAATTGATGAGATCATTAGATTTAGATTTCTAGTGGATTAACATTGTGACACAAGTAACCTACAAACCATTTTTCACCAATTGTGGGACTAGTGACGAGGCCATAGCACTTTGGCACCAACGTATATTAGTGAAGCACCCTCTCATCCCTTTTGTCCAGGAATTTGAGGGTGTTTGGTTCCCACGTCGTTTACCACGCAGCAGCTTCGGTGGTGTGAAAGCAATGGCGTCGAAAATTGAGGCGCTGCACGAAAATGAACTGCGTGGGTGTGGCAGCCGCAGCTTTCCTTCAGGTAAGCAAACAACGGTCGTGTTTTTGAGTGGCTGCTGCAGGTTCGGCGGTGGCGAGCGATGGTAAGGAACAAAGCACCCCTCCCCCCCCCCCCCCTCTGTGCAAGTGCTTTAGCCTAGTTATTCTCCGGTCATTTTCATCAAGTCTGATGAAATTTTTGAAGCAGTTGAGCCATCAGCTAGAGGGCCAGCACATGTTTCGCTCCGATCTTAGCTCCGCCACTGCTTCTTAGCTCCATTTTCATGGCATGCCCTACGTCTTACATATTGATGCTTTTTTATCTTCCTTTTTCTAATGGGTCGACAGATCAGCTCCTGGTATTTCTTACAAGAAGAATCGTACAATGTCTACGAAAACAGAATCTAAAAGCCACAGTGACATGTTTTTAAGAACAGTAGAAATAGTAGTATTCCCAAAGAAAAGGAGACTGGGTTGCTCCTCTGTGGGAATGCAATCCCTCTTGCATGGTGCTCATCCAAGCTCGCTGCTGATCCGGATCGGAGTGGATACAGGAGGTTAGGATTCCCAGCAGCTACGGGAGCCCAAGGCGAGCCCGCTTCATCTTGTTATACTCCAGTAGCCTCTGCACGTCCGGTGTCACCTCCCTGATACCGTCCAGCGCGCCGAACCGCTCCGCCCACGCCGCCAGCAGCGGCGTCCTGGCGTGGTCGATGATCTTCACGCCGCACATCACCTCGGACGCGCGCAGCCACGCGAGGAAGCCGCCGAGCACGACGTCCACGAGCCCAACACCATCCCCTCCGAAGAACGCATTTCCTCCGGAGCCGTCCTTGAGGAGCGCCTGCTCATACTTCTCCAGGACCTCGATCACCTGCCTCGCGGCGTCCGCCCTCTCCTCCGTCGTCCTGCCTCTGTACACGAGTATCCACGTGCTCAACAGCTGCAGTGCACACGCATCAACGGTGAGTTGATTGCCATGGATGTGCATAATCTCTACGGCGAATCGTCGATTAATGATACTAGTACCTTGTCATCGACGTACGCAGCCCAGAAGCGAGCCTGCGCGCGGTCGTACGGGTCGGCGGGGAGCAAGCGCGGACTGTGGTCCTGGAAGGACTCGTCGATGTACTCCACAATGTTCCGCGACTCGCAGACATGCTTGCCGTTGTGGATGAGCACGGGCACCTTCTTGTGCACGGGGTTGGAGCGGAGGAGGAGGTCGCTCTTGTCGCCGAAGAGGCCCTCCTCCTCGATGTAGCGGTAGGCGACGCCCTTGAGGTTGAGCGCGAAGCGCGCCCTCATCGCGAATGGGCTAGACCACCAACCCAGAAGCGTCAGCTCTTCTTCTTCTTCCCTGACGGAGGAGAAGGCTGCTTCGCCCCCTGCCATTGCTGTGAGGAGTGAGCGAGTTGTCCTTGACAACTTGGGCGTACTTTATTTGTTTTTGGCAAGGTGGACACCCGATCGCATCCGAACTAGCCAGTGACTTTCAAAGGCCTGGTTCCGTGGATGGGTTTGTCATATGATATCATATCACGTGGTGGTGCGGCTTGTCATCCATGACGTGCACCGTTCTCTTGAAAGAATCGGCTAGTACTGATAGCGGCAAAGTACCGATCGGCTAGTACAGAGGACCTATACGTCGTTGGATTCTGGCATCACTGGGCCGTTTGGGTTCGATCGCAACGGAGGCATTCCGTGGCCCAGTTAGAGCTATTTTTGTGTTTCAACGGCGTACTGGTTCTGAAGGGAGAAAAACAAGCTGAATTTTTATGTTTTTGACGCGCTGTCGCACTCTCTACGCATGGTTTTCCACCAATCCACAAGCTATCAAACAAGCAGAAGGACATGGTAGAGTGTCCTTCTTTCTTCAAGCTGTCGCACTCTACGTTTCTTTAAGAACCTCGGCCGTTCATATAGTATATAGGAGTAGAGTGTACGTGATTCCGTTCAGAGCGTCTCTAATGGTTATTTCTTAGCTAACTCTTAGAATTGTTTATTGAAAAAAGAAGAAGAGAGAGATGGCTGCTATCTCTTCTTCAAGAGGCAACCTCTAACATTTATCGAGAGACTGACATGCGGGGTCCGTCATTACTTTAGAGTTGATATGAACTCTTATGTTGACTTTTAGATAACTCTTAGATGACGTGGAGAGTCAGTGTTGCCTCTATCTTTGGGGACGCTCTCATAGGAGTGACTAGACGCTGCGGCGCGCCCATCTTTCGGCAAATTTCATGTTTAAACAATAAACAATCAGTGATATGTGTATATAATCTTTAATTTTGCTAATGTTATACAATTTATGACAAAGCCGGGAAGGAACTGGAAGCTAAGATTTCATCATGGGCCAACTTTACAATTTGATCTAGGTGCAGCTCTCGATGTGGGCCAACTGAAATAAGCTACTGAAGAGTATGAATTTCTTTCTCTGAAACAACAACCACTTTAGTTGACTCTAGTTGGTTCTTACAATAGGTAGTCAGTAACTTAGTCAAGGTAATATAGAAGTAAGACTTTTTCTCTGTGTCTATTGCAGGCTTTCTTCATGTAGAAGGTCCAATTGAAACTTAAAAATTGATCTTGAGCTATTCACACTACACCAGCACTTCTGATTCCACTTCTGAATATTAACAATGCTACAGTGTGATGCTTCCAACAATTGCAACGGCCATCAGCATGCAAATCAAACGACTCAGAATTTCAGGTGACGCGGCCACACAATGTGATTGTAGAGGTCATTTGTTGCACATAGATTCAGATCATTATGATCTGGTCAGCTTAACACAAGACCGGGACAACAAACACAACATATGCAAATGGCATTTCAAAACGTAAATATTTTTTTTTGTTTTTATCATTGCAGACCTACTGAACCCAACTCAATGATGCTCTTGGCATGCAGTTGAGGTCGGCAACAGAATATCATATAGAAGTTGCACATCTGCCATAATCATTTTTGCTGAGATGAAACTTTGATCGCTACTCAGATGACTATGCACGACATTTAAAATTTTGAATCAAACAATTTGAGCGTGATACATACACATGACTACTACTCATCACAAAAGAAATACATAAATCTCAGATCACATACATAGCTATTGCCATATAGTTTAAATGATAATCTCTTTAGCACCAATAAAAAGGTAAAAAAAGGGCAAGCTCACTGGTCACAGTGCATGATAAAAATCATGCAAGCAGCCCGACAAAGATGGAAGGAGGTAGTGACAATAGTACATGCAAGTGCACATTGTCAACTAAATGGGTAACATAGTCATACAAGAACTGCGGACACAAAAGTCCAAGAAGTAAATATTTCATTATTAAAGCATGCATGTAAAAGTTTTAGACCAAAACATGAACACAAAAGGAAACATGTACCATTTCTCAGGTATTCAGAAGCTGCATATGCAGAGTTTGTGCTATAGTTTATGAGACGAAATAAAGTAAAGGGAAATCGCTGAACAATCATCGCTACTCAGATGACTATTCACACTCAAATTCAATTCAAAGCAACAGCCAACAATCATCGCTGAACAATATTGATTTAATTAAATATTGTAAAAAAATAAATGGACTCCTATAGTCCTATGCATCAAATTTAAGATGCAATTTTCTTTTAGAAATAGCTCCTGGAAACACATCAACTGAAACGTAAATACATTTCAGGTTTTAGAGTTTGAGAGCATGGATTCAACAAATGAAAACTTAGATAGGTGCATGGCTCACCTAGAGATAAATATTGCCAACGTGGAACAATATTGATTTAATTAAATAGTGTAAAAATAAATAAATGGACTTCTATGCATCAAATTTAAGATGTAACTGAAAAACAAATACATTGCAGGTTTTAGAGTTTGGGAGCACTATTCCTTTCCAACTAATAGGTAGCTAGTCAACTTGATGACTACAAGATCAATTCAACCAACTGATTTTTTCTCAACGCTGTAGCTAGGAGTCAAGGTTGCATGCAGCAGAGTATTTATGTACGCTAGACTTTGAGTTTATTTGATAGCAAGTCAAAGGTAATATGAACACTATGAATTGAGAGCACCAAATGTTGATCGGCATGCATTCCTGCACGGCAGTAGGTGGCGAATGACATTAGCTAGCTAGCAGCTGCCTACTTCATCTTTGATGTCTACATGCATTACTTGCAACTGCTAGAAGGTACCTTGACATTACATCTGGCATTTTTACACGCGTCCACGTACACCTCCGGTGCCATGGATGCCTACAAACCAACGACGCTGTGATAAGATCGCCATGAATGCTTGCGTGCCAAGGACGCAGCGACATTCGATGGCAACCCAGTAGAGAGGCCGATGCCGCCGACCGTAACCTGGCCCTGCATGCTATTGACGATGATGCTGCCGCACGTGAACTGCAAGACGAAAACACTGTAGCCCATCCGACAACCGAAGAACCAACAGGCAACTGCCGACACTAAAAATACAGTTCACTTGAGAACAGCAACAAGACATTGCTTCAGCAAGAGTTGATACGAAGCAGATTCATGACAAATTAGAAAATATATAACACAATGTAACAAACGATAGAAATTTTATTATTATCAATATCATCATTGTAGTTACAGATCAGCAAAAGCCTAGCACCACGAGATGGTTATTACGTCAACCCTACTTCCTTTTTGAAGTACCATCAAAAGCTTAATATATCAACTCTACTTTATGCACAAGAAAGAACGAACAGTGATCACTTGGCAAGAGAGGTCAACCTTAGCAAGGGACAGATGAGGCATGGAGATCATTAACACGGCCTGGCGTCGGTTTACCTAATACCAACCTATCTCCATGGTGTCCACTTCAAAGATGGAACACATCAGCAGATAGTCAACCAAATGGGGGTGAAAAATTCAACAGTCAAAGTCACCATTCAGGCACGAGAGAAGAAAAAAGAGCACAGCTTGACCAGGGAGGGAGAGGAGAGAAGAAACCAGCAGCGCCGCCGATGATGACTATTTTACGGTCAGCAAAGATTAACAATACATTTTTTTTCTCTTGTAATTAGTCGACTCTGAATACAGCTTAACAATACAAAGGTTTCAGTTTGAAAGGTGAAAGGGTCGATTGATGTGCTTAAGTGTCAAATCATCTTTAATTGAATGTGTTCAATCCCAATCTACAGAATTCCTACAGGAAGTACTCCACACACATTTCAATGTTTTTCAACGAATCATAGGGAAATCTAAGCATTCGTGTTCCGCTGTTGGACCAAGAACTTTTCCAGTGAACTGAAGCTAGTATGCTAAACTGCAACCCGTTAGTCGCTGCATATTTGGGTGCTGTTGGCTTGAAATGTGGTGACATAATGACATATGATCATAAATCACGTAAGCACAAGCTCTGATGAATTTTTTGAAGTTGTATGTAACATCTCGCTGAAACAAAGAACACACCACACACTAATCTCTCTGCCACCTACGAGTTTACAAGTAGTAACTATTTATGCAAGTAACCATCTCATAACGCACAGATAGAACTCGTCGACGGTGATGCCGCTCCTGACGACCTTGACGGCGGTGACCCTAGCTCAGATGAGCACCTTGGTCTTGACCCCATCCACGATCAGTCAAGCGGCCATCGCTCGCCGTGTTCGTCACTGTGGCGTTGAACCACAACTCGGAGCCGTCGCGGTAGCCAACCTCGCAGGGGGACGGGATGCGCACCGTCAGCTGGCGCCGCATCTCCTGGTCACGTGAGCTCGTAGTTGGTGGCTTCGCGCAGGAACAACCCCGCCAGCAGGCCATGGTCCTTGAGAAGCTCCGGCAATGGCTTCTGCATCTTGCCTTTCAGCTTTGGGTGAAGAAGAAGGAGCAAGGTCGGGAGGCAACATATAGAGTATCAGCATTAGGTAGTACCAGGCGAACGCTCACGCGGTGCACGCATCCGGAGCGCGGAGAGAAATTATGTTGTTAATTAAGATGATGGTCTGGAAAAACCGGCCAGTGGCATCTGGTCCAACGGTATGGAAGATCACTTGTTACATTTCGTGTCCTGCTAGCTACATGTCGAGGTGAAATTTTCATGGATTAACGTAGGTCTTATTTGCGATGTTTAAGAATCCTATGATTAACAACCACCCGCAAATGAACAATTTGATTGTGCAGTGTGTATTGATATATATGGCCATGCATGTTTTACAGTCATCTGATAGTTCGCCAAAAAATAAACATCTGCCGAGCGCGCTGGCCGGAGCAACAAATTAAAACTGAATTTGCGCAGGTGTTCTTGCGGGACTTCGTGCCAAGCGCGCTGGCCTTCCTGACGAACGGCGAGCCGGACATCGTGCGCAACTTCCTGCTCAAGACGCTGCTGCTGCAGGGGTGGGAGAAGCGCATCGACCGGTTCAAGCTCGGCGAGGGCGCCATGCCGGCGAGCTTCAAGGTGCTCAAGGACCCCAAGCGCGGTGTCGACAAGCTCGTGGCCGACTTCGGGGAGAGCGCCATCGGCCGCGTCGCGCCCATCGACTCGGGCTTCTGGTGGATCATCATCCTCCGCGCCTACACCAAGTCCACGGGGGACATGTCGCTCGTCGAGACGGACATGAGCCAGAAGGGCATCCGGCTCATCATGAGCCAGTGCCTCGCCGAGGGCTTCGACACCTTCCCCACCCTGCTCTGCGCCTACGGCTGCTGCATAATCGAACTTGCAACAGCAAAGAGGCGAAGGTGAGGGGTGAGGAGGCCTGGGAAGGGGAGGGCATCAATTTATAGAACAGAACGCGCAATAAGTCAATCACGTTGAACAATTCTGCTCGCACAAGTTCAACAAAGGACGGCAGTCCGTTGACAAAACGATGGCACACACGCTAAAATCGCAACGACAGCAAGGGGATCGAACGGGCGTCAAGATTTCGGGTGACGCGGACGCGGGAGGGCTGGCGAAACCCCTGCGGGATTTATCCTCTTAGATTGTGTGTGTGAATGCTAGCATCGTGTATTATTTTCGAAAAAAAAAATCTAAGTTTTTTTGGCTTTACTGATTGTCAAATGGCGCCAGCCAGTAATAAAATCATTTTTCTTTTCACTTTAAAACTTCCATGGGAGTTGGGAACATAAAAAATGGACGTGTAGTACACATATTCTGAGGTACATGACAGATATCACGCAATCATCATTCCACCTGTTCGTTTCGCTGCAGCTGCAGAAAAATAACTGCGAACACTGTAGCTGCTGCTGAAAACACTGTAGCGTCTGCTGAAGAAATAACTGCCAACACTGTAGCTGCTGCAAAGCTATTTGTACTCTAAAATCAAAGGGGCTATTTGTACTCTATCTGGTTGATTTTTTTTTTTGGATCTTTTGGCTTGTCGGATGTGCAAACATGGTGATAATGGAGGGATTATGGCCGAGCACTCACAAGGTAGATTCGCCCCTGATCATCGTGACGTCTGGTGCGTGACAGAATGCAAGAGAATGCGACGGATATCGACGTACAACACAAACCAGAACATTTTTATTCAAAACATATATAGAACCAGCACACATGCATCAGGTGATCAACAGATCAAGGATATATTAACACCGCCAACGAGATTGCTAACCCGTATTCTGCTGCCATTATATATGTAGATAGTCCATACTAGTTTTCTCTGACCCGACGGCGAGTGCCGGCTTAGTTCTTCTTTGCCGCAGCTGCAGCCTCAGCAGCAGCCTGCTGCGCGCGCTTCATCTTAGCAAACTCGACCACCCTTCCGACGTCCGGCAGAACAACCTCGGCAGCTTCCAGTGCGCCGAAGCGTTCCGCCCACGCCACCAGAAGTGGGGTCCTGGTGGTGTCAAAGAGCTCGGCACCGCACAGCGCCTCGGTTCCGTGCAGCCAGGAAAGGAGGCCGCCGAGCATGACGTCCAGGTACCCGACGCTGTCGCCGCCAAAGAAGGCCTTCCCCTTGGAGCACTCTCTCAGTGCCCCCTCCAGCCCCTCCGTTGCCGCGAGCATCAGCTTTGTCCCTTCTGCCTTCTCCTCTTCCGTCTTGGCCTTGAACGCCTGTACCCATGCCGCCACTAGCTGCACACACACGAACGTAACACAAGGCGGCACGTCATCACCGATCAGTGTGCGACACATATGTCAGTCGCCATGCATGCATGTAAATGTTAAAACTTGCAATAATTGTCGCATGCAGATGAGCGTATGATAAAACCTTTTCGTCCATGTAGGCACTCCAGAAGCGCTCAATGGCGCGTTGGTGTGGGTCGGCTGGGAGGAGGGAGGGGGTGGAGCCTGCGAAGGCCTCGTCAAGGTACTGCACAATGACCTGCGACTCGCAGATGGGCTTGCCGTTGTGGATGAGAACGGGCACCTTCTTGTGCACCGGGTTCGACGTGAGAAGGAGGTCGCTCTTGTTGTCGAGGTCCTCCTCAATGTATTCATAGGTCAGGCCCTTGAGGTGGAGCGCAATTCTCACTCTGCAAACCCACACACTTGCCCAAGTGCCGAGCAGCTTCAGGTCACCTCCAGCCATTTCCTTGTAGCTGGGTTCTTGTATCAGCGATTCAGCTGTGTGTAGGTTTGAGCTTTATCTATGTTTGCTAGTGCTTTAGTTTTGTGCTGCTGTTGTTGGCTGAAGCGAGGAGCGGTATATATAAGGAAGTTGGGCGGTATGGAGGTGAACAACAATACAGCAGCCGTGATGCTATGCTGATGTTTTAGGTGTACGACTATCTGGAGCCGCATCCGGACCAAAGCTCATTTTAGTTTTCTCTAGTGTTTACAGGTCAAAAGCTCCTAACTTGTATTGCAAGTAGCACGTGATACGTTAGAGTTAAAAATTTTTAAAGGAAAAGACAAATGCTTGCATTAGGGGTAGATGATCGGGGCCCTTTGTCTTGCGCAAGAAGCATGCGACTCATCACCTATGTGAATGGTGGTTCCCGATCCACTCGTTGGTGCCTTTGTTCCAACTATTATTTTGATCTATCAAATATGTTAGTTGCGTTGACCTTTGTTCCAGTCCAGAATCCAAACTTGTTAAGGAACATAGTTAGTGAAATTTCCTTATTGTTAGTTTAAAAAATTATACTCTCATCTCAACAGGTCGCATTGTTGCCAGTCAGGAAAGTCATCTTCCTGTTCTCTTAGCTATCTTGTCAGTAGGATAAAATATCAGGAACAATGATATTCTTAGAACCTACAGGAAATTCTCTGCCACATCTTGGAAATTCCAACTATTATTTTTTTGTAGATTTTTATTCTGCAACACTTTTTTTTCAATGTGCTCAACATCTGAGCTTTCAACTTCAATTGTCTTCTTTTCCACATCCATTGCAGCGTTCGTCGGAGTCACCCTCTCGTGTGTGACAGCCCTACGTCTTCTCTTCAAATTACTTCGTTTTGTCTATCACTGATTTCGATCTCTTTTTGTTAGTATGGTGATTGTTTTAATAACGATAATATGTAATATACAATTTATAAACTTGTATATAGATCATTTCTAGACCTTGAGAGCACAAACAATATTGTGATAATTCAGCATACAATCTATTAATGCACATTACGATGATATATCAGCATGGATATCAGCCACGCGACTGAAATTCTCATAAATAATAAGAAATTATTACTTCTGGTAACGTTGAGAAATTGCACTCTCCCTTTCATCAAAATAAATTAATCTTTAAGACTTATAGACAGATCGAAAGCAAATTATAACGCTAGGTATGTGGGCATACATACTGTTCCACTTGCATTACCTAGCTTTACAAAAGAATAATAACATAGCAATCAAAAAGTGGTAGAAGGCTAATGTCATTGCATTTTCAGAAGGAGTTACATCCAATGATGTTCACTAATATAATTTAGAGACAATAGCGTTTTAACCATGATTCTAGACTCTAATTGCGTTTTCACCATCGATTTTCAGATTTTGCAAGATCACCATTGATTGCTTTCAGATTTTGCAAGATCACCATTGATCTTTTTTGAAAATTGATGGTAAAATCGCTAAACTATTTTGCAAGATCACCATCGCTTTTCGAAAACTGATGGTAAAATCGCAAAATCTGAAAACCAATGGTGAAAACACAATTGGAGTCTAAAAAGATGGTTGTTTTGCAATTGCCCCTATAAGTTATTACTTTAGTATATATGCTTCTTATACTCTCTTCGTGTGACATCTCAAAGTCCTAAGAATTAACCATGACAACAAGCTAATACATGATATTTCTATTATTCTTTTGAATTTCATTATGTGACCATTGTATTTAGACATTTTCCTCTTCAACAATAATTGGTTATCTGAGCTTAAAGTGTGCACTTCCTCCTTCTTTTTTTTATTAAAAAGAGCTAATAGTAAAGGTTCCTCAGATGTAGCTTAACATGTGCCTCATTTATAATCATGAAAGAATACCATGACTTAGAGTTTTATAATAGAACAATATTTAAAAAGTAAATTATACTACACCTAGACGCACAAATGCGTGATCCGCCTTACTAGGGTGTGCATGCATGTGTGTCGTAACCCTGAGTACTTGTGCGTTATTGAACATCGATGTGTGTCTGTATTTCGAAAATAAAGTTTAAAAGCTTTGTTTCCGTGACATCGGTCTCGTTAGGTTGTAATAATTGTTGCATTGGTGTGGTGATGCTAATATGTTCATGGGGCTGTGAGGTATTGGCGCACGTTATCTGTATCTGAGTGTTATTTTTAAACATTTTATTGCCTGCTTAGTATGAAAACATACGTTTATGAGTAAAATTCATTAGTGATCCATTTTGCGTTCTCGTCTACATCCAAAAACTTGTAAGTTGCACATCTAGGCTCATGAACTTGTCTCAGATTCTCATTTAGATTCAAGAACTCTAAAAGTGCACATCTAAATATGTATACTTGTCTCACATTCTCATTTAGGTTCACGGATTAGCAAATTGCCACCGTGCGTTGCCCACGGCCAAGCATCTCGCCCTTGCCAACCTCTATCACTTTTTCCCGTCCACCCTATCTCGTTCAAAACATCGATGCTACTTCTACATCTCCCCAAGGTTTGCATTTTCGAAAAAACCGGGAAAACCGCTCCCGAAAAAACCGGTCCGGTAAACCGGAAAAACCGGACGGTTTACCGTTTTGTTCGAAAACACAGTGTCGGTTTTTTCGAAATACCGGGCAGTTTTGCTTACCAGACCGGACCGGTTTTCCTGGTTTTTCCGGTTACCGGTCCAGTTTGGACCGGTTTTGAAAACCCTGCATCTCTCTACGTAATACTCGTGCCTTTCGCTTCATTGATACACTTTGAAAATAGTATGGATCATGGTTGGTATATTAAACCATGTTTGTGGATTTCGATGTGCAATTTATGTGTGGACGGACCCAACAGAAAATACAGGACAATTTCATGGATATAAATGTGCAATTTACGGGTTCGTACACTTAGATGAGAATGTAAGACAAGTTTTTTTTTAGGGAGAAAATGTTTCTTTTTTGAAAAGAAGCAGGAGCACTGCCATTCATTAAGATAGATAAGAGAATTGCAACATAATTTGTACAAAAAACTAAGAAAAAAAACCAACTACCGATCTGTACTGCCCAACTCAATCTGACCATGTTGATCTGCCGAACTCAATCTGACCCTGTCGATTTGCCGAACTTAAACTACGGCTACACCGCGATCTCGAACTGAACTATACTGCCAACAAACAACAGCTCACGGCGCTAGCCTCCATGCCACCGGAGCAAATCTTCAGAGGGAGAAAATGTAAGACAAATTTATGGACCTATGGTGATTTTTATTCTGTTTTAGAAATTGTCGAGATGGATTGTCGTAGGAACACAGTACAGTGGTATGTACATTCAGCAACAAGTGGCACGGTGTTCGCGCCCAAGTTTCCTCCGCGGAGAGAACAAGGTTTGGGACAAACGTTTCCTTGCCGTCAAAGCCCAAACACGCCCAAACAAATCTCCTCCACAAACAATTGCAACCCAAACAAAACCCTAACAATCCACACTCCAGCATCTCCCTCCTCGGCCGCCACCCAGGCTCCCTCCCAGAGAAGCAGACCACCCCCAGATGGCCGCCGACGCCGCCACGGCGGAGATGGCCGCGGCCTCCCTCTGCGACGACCTGGAGCCCGCCACCACCCGGACCCGCATCCGTGACGTCCTCGCCGCGGGCGCCGCGCGCGCGGGGGAGCGCGTCGTGGTCGGCGGCTGGGTCCGGACGGGCCGGGAGCAGGGGAAGGGCTCCTTCGCCTTCCTCGAGCTCAGCGACGGCTCCTGCGCCGCCCCGCTCCAGGTCATCGTCGACGCCTCCGTTCACCCGCTCGCGCGCCTCACCGCCACGGGCACCTCCGTGCTCGTCGAGGGCGAGATCAAGGAGCCGCCACAGGGGACTAAGCAGAACGTCGAGCTCAAGGTCAGCCGCGTCATCGAGGTCGGCGAGGTCGACGCCGCAGCTTACCCGCTGCCCAAGGGCAAGGTCAAGATTCCGCTCGAGACGCTCAGGGACGTCGTCCACCTCCGCTCACGCACCAATACGGTGGGTGCTCTTCTCATTGCAACTCCTTGTTCGATTTATGGTCTTTGTTAATTGTGCCTTGTGGACGCCCAGATCTTGCAATTTTAGAAGTTGCCCTGCAAATACTTAGGGTCAGAAATGGTTTATTCTATTGATTGGAAATGAACAATATTCTTACTCAATTGTAGTGTAGCTTTAATTTGTGAAAATTACTTTGTCTGAATTTAGAGGTTTCATGTAAACCATTGAACCTGAACAAAAATAGTAGGCAGCCATAGGCGCAACAATTGCGTCCGTTAAACCGACATATTGCTTTAGTTTCACGTCTGCAATTAGGAAGTAGTGCGAAGGCGTTGCATTAGTTACTCTCGAGTGCGTTACCCAGTTTTATGGATCTGATTTCGAGCTTTCGCAAATCCTGCTCAAGCGCAGCTCCAAGTTTTCACCTTCGACGTGATTCCCTTGATTATGGATATCCTCAGTGAGAATACGGTGTAATCAAGCTGACCTGGGCCCTCCGCTTAGTGGAACGGGCATGCAAAGTTCAGGCTGCAATGTGTATTAATTTTAATTGGACATTGCTGAGTGTTGAGTTTTTTTTTCCCCCAAGGCTTTATAATTGTGCAGTTCGAAGTAGAATCACCGCCTTAATTTCAAGAGGGAAAGCCTGAGGCTAACATACTGTAATGTTTAATTACTCATTTGATTTTCATTTGTGAGCGGTATACCAGTTTGACATTGTTATTTTTCATGTTCAAAGAAGAAGCTTTCCATCATCTTCCTTGCTGGACTATGTTTATATCCTGGTAACCCTGGTTGTGCTTGTTATTTTAGGTGAATTTAAGGGTTTCTATTTCTGTCATTTGAATTTGCGCTGTCTTGTCTTGATCTACTGTCGTTTCTAGCACTTCTAGAATAAAATGATTTCTTGATGGGATTAGAAAATGTACCTTTCTTCATTTGTTTTTTGTGCTCCTTGCACAACAAAATTTGACGACTTCATGCCAACCTATGTTTGCAGATTGGAGCAGTCGCTAGGATTAGGCACCAGTTAGCCTATGCAACACACAGTTTCTTCAATGAGAATGGCTTTCTCTATGTTCATACACCGATAATAACTACAAGTGATTGTGAGGGTGCTGGTGAGATGTTCCAAGTGACAACTTTGTTTAGCCAGGCTGAGAAAACAGAGAAGGAACTAAAAGAAAACCCTGCACCATCAGAATCTGACGTCATGGAAGCTAAGGTTCTTGCCCAGGAGAAAGGAAATGCAGTTGCACAGCTTAAGGCAGCAAAGGCTAGCAAACAAGACATAGATGCTGCCGTTGCTGAGCTGAAGAAGGCAAAAGAGAATGTTTCAAGGCTAGAGGAAAGGTCTAAGTTAAAGCCTGGGATTCCTCACAGGGATGATGGTACGGTAGCTTTTGAAAACGACTTCTTCAAGCGTCAGGCTTTTCTGACCGTGTCTGGACAGCTTCAGGTTGAGACATATGCGTGTGCTCTTAGCAGTGTTTATACCTTTGGACCAACATTCCGGGCTGAGAACTCACATACATCACGACATCTGGCTGAGTTTTGGATGGTTGAACCAGAAATTGCATTTGCTAACTTGCAGGTAACGAAGCTGAATTGCATGTCTTAGACGCATCTGAAATAACATTTCCTCTTTCTGGTATACAAGATATAGTGCAAATTGTTTATTCAGTGATATTGTGTTTTATTTTGCAGGATGATATGAACTGTGCAGAAAAATATGTACAATACCTTTGCAAGTGGCTGCTTGATCATTGCAGGGAAGATATGGAATTTATGGTGAAAAACTTTGATAGGAGTGCAATTGAACGTTTACAGCTTGTTTCCTCGACTCCTTTTGTGCGTATTTCATATACAAAGGCTGTAGAGCTCTTAAAAAATGTTACTGGCAAGAAGTTCGAGAACCCTGTCGAATGGGGAATTGATTTAGCCTCTGAGCATGAAAGGTATGTTTATCAGAATTTATTGGCCTAACTTTTTTATTCCCTTTTAGGGATTCTTGTTTTCCATTTTGTGCTATAGCTTATTGCACTCCATCTGGAATTTCAATTCTTGACTTGCAATGTTACAGGTATTTGACAGAGGAGATATTTAAGAAACCAGTGATTGTGTATAACTATCCAAAAGGAATAAAAGCATTTTATATGAGGCTTAATGATGATCAGAAGACGGTAGCTGCAATGGATGTTCTTGTGCCTAAGGTATAGCTAGTCCTCTTACATTTTTGGGAGCCAATGGGCAGTTCATCTATTGAACTTTTAATTTAACATTTTCACTCATTTGTCTGCTGAAATTTCTGCTGAAGGTTGGTGAGTTGGTTGGTGGAAGCCAAAGGGAGGAACGCCTAGATGTTCTCAAACAGAGGTATGTCATACTATACTAAAACGTGAAAGCATTTCTTATTGGTTGTCGTGCACTTCAGTATTCTGTTCGAACTGTCTGAAATGTGCTTTACTGCTACTCTTTATTCTTTTGAAGTTAAGGAATTGTGGTAAGCCAAACGTTATTTACTTTGGGGACTCTTCATTTGACCATTCAACAAATTTTGTCTCCTGATCTTATGCGTACGCATCATTTTCTACTGATTGTTACCTACCTACATAGTGATACATCAAATTTGCATGACAGGATACTTGACGCTGGCTTACCTCTGGAGCCCTACGAATGGTACTTGGACCTCCGCCGCTTTGGATCTGTAAAACACAGTGGTTTCGGGTTGGGCTTTGAAAGGATGATTCTGTTTGCCACTGGTATGGAGAACATCCGAGATGTTATACCCTTCCCGAGGTACCCAGGGAGGGCTGATCTGTGATATTGGAAGACCATTCAACGGATGGGAGTTGAATTCAACATAGGCCGCCAAGTGGTTTTGAAATATTGTTTCCATTCAGTCGCATTTACTTTACCTGTGGGATAGAATGGAGTATACTGGTGTGGTTGTCGGGTGTCATGTAATTCTCCGGTGCTTAATTGGCACCTGCACAACGTGATTGATCAATTTTTGGTCTCTGTTACATGGGCAACATGAGCAGAAAATTCCATCTTAACGCTGTAAGAAAAGTTAGCATTTAGGGTTTTAGGGTGACGTTAGATATTTTACTGATTCTGTTGTGGCATATTCTGTTGACATTGTCAGTCTATTTTAAAATTTTGTTTCACATTTTCAAAGGATCAGACATTATCGGCTGGAACCAGACGAGTTTAGTTTCCTGTAGCACATCAGCAGAGGTACAGTCATCATTCGTATACTCTTGATAATTTATATCCAGAAAATTCACTTCAAAATTCCTTGTTCCCTTTTGGAAGACTTCAACTTGGATATAACGTGTTCTTTTGATATTCAAAATTCAGGTTGTTCGCCTCGCACAACACTTGTAATTTAGGTTACAGTGTTTCAGTTATTTATTTAGCAGCTACAGTGTCACAGGATAAATATCACACAATCATCAAAGCTAGAGTAAAAGCAAAGGGGGTGCGGTCCTCTAACTGGTTGATTTTTTTAATAGAGTTTTTCCCTTTTTGATGCATAATTATTTTAGCTTGTGGAAGGTGCAACCATGGTGAAATTAGAGGGATTATGGCTGATTTTTCAGTTTGGACTTGTGTATCGCCACCCAGCACTCACAATGTCGATTCGCCCCTGATCATCATGACCTGATCTGGTGCGTTACAGAATGGAAGAGAATGCGACGTATATCAACACACAATACAAACAAGAACATTTTTATTCAATATAGAACCAGCACATTTATCCATGAATCAGGTGATCAAAGATATATAGCCAGCGCCAACGAGATTGCTAGCTAACCCGTATTCTGCTGCCATTATGTAACATCCATATTATTTTTCTCTGATCCAACGAAGTATGATGACGCCATGCCGGCTTAGTTATTCTTAGCCGCAGCTGCAGCCTCAGAAGCAGCAAGCTTCGCGCGCCACATCTCAGCGAACTCGACCACCCTTCCAACGTCCGGCAGCACCGCCTCGACAGCGTCCAGCGCACCGAAGCGTTCCGCCCACGCCAACCAGAAGCGGGGTCCCGGTGGCGTCAAAAAGCTTGGCACCACACAACGCCTCGGTTCCGTTGCAGCCACGAAAGGAGGCGCCGAGCATGACGTCCAGGTACC